>CM040477.1:15066112-15095826 GCA_022758105.1 Pangasianodon gigas
TACATTTACATTTCTAACACCACCTACTCTTTTTTTTTTTTTTTTTAAACTGATTAATTCTGTAAACTTGTCATTGGCAATAATTTCATCACAGCTACATCGTAATGATCCCTGGACATATATAATGTTTTTCTCTCTCTTCCTTTAGCCAATCAGATCAAGTCTGGGAGTAAAAGCATTTCTGATTGGCTAAGGATAAGCAAAGAAAACAACGGAACAAAAGGCGGGGCTTTCATGACCTCCATGCACTGAGTGAAACCAAATTATTTTCAGCACCACCTGCAAGTCAATCTAAAACTTTTTTCAAAAAAGTGTATTTAATATGAAAGCACTTGTGTGAAAGCTCAGGACAGTAGAAAAGCATCTTGATCTCGCTCTTCCTCACCTCTCAGTAACAGGAGAGCCCTCAGGTTTGCGAGAGATGACGTAGCGACAGCTCAGACCTGCATCCTTCACCATCTGATCTCCGAGAAACTCCGCCAGACGTTTGGCTGTGCTGATGGAAGTGGACTTCTGCTCGCCGTAGTCTTCCAGCTTCCGGGACATGGAGCGATTTTCCGAAATCAACTCGAAGAGCTCTGCGTCTGGCATGTTAGCTGCCTGGAGAGAGAGACGCACAGGTCAGTCGAGGGATTAAAATATATGTATCTGTAAAAAAAATATATGTATTTAAACTGAAATATGTAAAGGGACATGATGAAGATATATAACGGACGTGAAGCAGAGTTACTGTTACCACCCCGAAGTTGATCACTTTCCAATAACAGCATATCCTGAAGTGTTTTATTCCTCTTACACCACACTAATTTGCCAACAAGAACAATTTTTAAAAAAAATATTTTATACATCTTGTCTGTTTACAGTTACATTTAATGTTGTGGAATGTCCACAAAATAAGTTAGTTCCTGTTATCACTTACATTACAGCAGCTATAAACAGTCGCTAGCGCAAGAGCCTTTCTCTTTTTTTTCTCAAAGTTAATTTTTAAAAAATGTAGCCTGTCATGATAAGAAACTGTAAAGTGCAAATTCCTTTGTCCATGAAGACTTTCCCTTGCTGGAAAACTGACTGACTGTTACAAAGCACTGACACTGGAGACTCCTTCCAAAAACTAAATAAACGTCTGCTCACATTGTTACTATAGAAACGAAAACACTAGAACAAGCACGTTAGTATAAACCTGTGATTTGCCTTACAGCCAGAACCACTATCAGAGCTGCTGTTCTAGAAAATTAATCAACACCTTCTGACCAGTCAGATTCAAGAACTCAAGAGCTCTGTGGCATACGTGTTATTTAATGTACACTAATACAACACGCTGCAGCGGAACCATCTTATCCCACGCTACCTTGCTGTAGAGCACATCCAGCCAGTAGTCGGCCACTTTGGCGACTGAGGCGTAGACTTCCTCCAGAGTGGTGCCTTTGAGGAAAGCCTCGAACACGGACGACTGGAAGATCTTAATGAGCTGGAGCTCTCCTCTCCTCTTTACCTCGAAACCCTTCAGCTCGGCCAGAGAGCCGTCCTCGTTAAACACAGCATATCTGACAGCAAACACACACACACACACACACAAACAAGCATTAAATCAGACTGTAAACAAACCAATAGGAGGTCATGCACTATTAGCTAATGTGCCATCACTAATGAAGACTTTTAAAAACTTGTCCAATTTTCCACTTATGTAGTCGCTATGTTTCCTGGTAACCAGATTCATTTTTTTCTTCAACACAGATAAGGCATCCCAAAATAAGTCAGAATTGCACCATAAACCTTAAAACTGTGCAGTTGATAATTAAATAAATGTGGCTTAGATCACACTGTTACAGAATTCTCAAATCTGATTGGTCAGAAGGTGCTGAATAATTTTCTATAACAGTAGCTCTGACACTAATTCTGACTGCAAGTCAAATCGCAGGTTTATATTAACGCGCTCTATCAAATACGGTATTGTTTCTATAGTAACAACTAATTCACAGGGACTCGTGGTGGACGATCCACATAAACCCATTACAAAAAAAAACTTATAATTGTTGATTGTCTTTGGGAAAGTCTTCAGGACAGACAGACTTGTGCCTTCTCTGTAACATGACAAGATGTGTTTTTTTGTCCAAAAAAAAGAGGCTGGTGAGGGAACGAGTGATTATAGCCGTTATACCTAGGGCTGTGATACTGAGCTCATTTACTTGATGAACAGACAACACAAAGAGACAGCGACCTGGCCGTATTTCACGACTAATGATCAACGCCAAGCAGACTGCAGACTGTGCTTTGGGAAAATATCAAGAGGAGGAACTAGAGCAACTTCCTACAACATAAGCAACCTGATAAATCATCTTAAACATCAAACTTAGCATGAGGAGTTGATTACTAGCAGCGCACAGCAGAAATGATGCATGCTAGGTGAGAAACAATGACTATAGACAACGCTAGGCGAGGGAAAATAACAGCCTGTTCTTGATGATCAGCAGCTCTCGGTTACTGACTACGAGGGATTTCAACGCAGTGAAATGTGCATTCCTTACAGCTGTACGGAAACGCTTTTCCGAAGTGAAACAAAACCCGCTCTTCTCCACTGCAACCCTACTCCATCTAAGCTAACTAATGTAGCTTGTTAATGCACACTTCATTTAAGTCAACTCAATAACGTTATAAAGAGCGAGTCTAGTAGTCCAAGTCTGCGCATTTAATTGCCACTCGAGACTCGGGATGTGCCGTTATAGGAAAATAATCAACTCCTGGGTGTTAACAGTAACTCTATTTCGCGTCAGGCTGCATCACACCATCGCATCATTGATTATTTTCCTTTAACAGCACACTCTGATGTGTTTCATACCTTACTTAAGAAGTAATTTAAAGATTTGGGTATGTCTTTATGGAAAAACATGGCTGATCAAGAACATCTGGACCAGATTAAAGTCAGTCCATGATTTTAGTCTAATGTGTGTTTGTGTGAAAAAGCCCACGGCTGTTACTGCTAGATCAAAGAACGTCTTTTACAGATCTTGTCTCATTTTGTCAAACTAATAAATTAACTAACTGTGAACAGAGACAAAAGCTGCTGCGCTACATTCTTCTCACCTCTTCTTCAGCTTCTTGCCCTCCTCTTTAGACGCAGGCAGGATCATGGCCAGGTACGGTCCATCCACCTCAAAGAAGATGCTGTTCTCTGACCTCGTCTCGTACGTGAGCGAGGCCGGGTCCACCAGCTCCTGGTACTGATCGTTGGTAAAGCCTTCCTGTATACAGCACATGAGTAAAGCAATAAATTAACACCAAGCTATAGGATATACCTCAAAAAATACACTCTGTATATTCAAAGAACTGTTATTCATCAGGAAGGAAATGAACCTGCCTTGACCATGATGTTCAGCATGGCCCCGGGGTAACTTATGGTCACTTTGGGCTTCTTCTCGTTGCTGGACTTGATGACAAAGTTCTCAGGGAAGGAGTTAGGCAGGACACACCAGATACCATCAGTGTCCAGCTCTAAAGGCCTCCTATACCAACAAACACACACGCAAATTAATGTTTCGTTACAGACGCATGGCTTCTCGATCAATTCACGCAATTTTAGCAAAGTTTGTAGACAGTAGAGCATTTGGGTGAATAGGACTGATTAGTATTTTAGCCAATATCAAAACACTCAATACTGAAACCACAATTATTTCACCAATAAAGGAACACAAGTCATTTTTTAGCACATTGTTTATTACTCAATGCGAATATCTGAATTCAAATTAGACTAGTCTTTAATCATGTATGTGTACAATATGTACAATCAGGGTTATTATAGATCTAATCTACATCATCTCATGATCTTTAGCTTTGCCTGTAAAGCCAAATGAAACTGCTGCAACATACTCACGCCATGATTGGTCACATAGTTAATACATATAAACAGAGAAATCATCATTTAACACACTTGAGTCAATAATGACCCATAACTTTATCCAAGCGCACCAAGGAATTGGAAGATTTGAAGAGCTCAATGAGCATATGATTCATTGTGCAGCCCTAGAGTAAAGCTTTAACTGTGAAAACGGGAAGCTCACCCAATCTGTTCGATCAGCTCTCTGGCCTGTGTGATGATGTTGGCTCCTGTGTGACACACAATGCCGGCCATTTCCATGGAATACCATCTCGCTCTACACACACACACACAACACAAAGTATGTAGTTTTGAACAATGCAACAACAAAAATCAATCAATTAATACTCACAATAAAACATCATCCCTGTACGGTACAAAATGTATTTATTTTAGAGTACGGTTAATATAATTTAAGACTCTGGTTAAGACCAATCTGAGAAGTATCTGCTCTATTTTTGAGCAAACTGTTGTAAGGAAGCGAGATTGAGCAGCAATAAAGTCTAGAAAGTTTTGCGCACCCTTTTCTCATGACGTATCCGTAGAAGGAATTGAGGATGCATTTATGGGCAAGCTGCAGAGAATCATAAAGGATCTCCATATTTTTACAGCGCTTCACTTCCGCTGCATCGCCGCTCTCCTGAGCCGCAGACAGCTTCTTCTTCCACACCTAACGGAAAAGAAACATCTATTTAGGGATGACGAATATACTTTATAAATTAAAGAAACTGACAGTATGGTATTTTTGCCATATTGAAATCCAATGCTATAAATACGCCGAATCTAAACACTTCCAAACTGATATCTCAGTTCCTTCTCCTCATAAACTGGTGTTGCATGGCCTGTATTTGCATATCGTAACCTGATTGGCCAGCATTATTCCATCATAAAATAAAAGAGCCAGTACAAGCTTAAGTTTTCCAGTGTGATTTCCAACTCCTCATTTTTTTTTTTTTTAAAGAAAGCAGCAGGGACATTTTTTGCACCTTAACCAGTCTGTACACTCAAAATTAACTTCCAAAAAAATGATTTAACTATAAAAAACATGCATTATAAGGATGAGAGTGACTTTAAAGAACAGCCTCGTTGACAGTAAATTAAAACTTTTTTTTTTAACCAAATGACAAGTGGTAATTAAGTAGTAAAAACTAGCAATGTCCACCACACACTAACCTGAAAGAATAGGCATAAGACAAGGCCGTACAAACTCAAGTAACGCTTCACCAATGTTTCACCTAGCTCAATTTCCTCTCCGAATGATCTGGTTCCAATATAATGTGTAATGAGTAAAAAGAATCTTTTGTGTTGTGTTGTGTTGTGTTGTTCAGGATTGAACCCAGCACCTTATGCAGTCCTTTAAACTCATAGCGGCGATCTCGGAACGCTCGAACCGTGTCCACGTAGAAGGAATTCTCTCTCTGACATATTGTAGTGACTCTCTCTTCCAGCCTCGTCAAGTGCACCTTCTTATAGGCCTTCCGACAATAGTCTGGGGAAGAATACACACAAAACACAGTCTCACTAAACAAATAGTGTGTTGTTACATCATTTATTACAATATCAATATTACTTACATATCACCCAGCCCTATGCAAAAGTATTCACCCCCAAATCCCACAAAACTTGCAGCTGTAATTGCAGCCAGGTATTTGAACCAGGGGTGTAAATTCTTATGCAACCAATACATTTCTACTTTTTTTTTTTATTAACATGCCATATTTTTTAAATGTTAGACATACTGTGTAAATCAAATGGTAAAAATCCCAATTCCATTTCAGTTCCAGGCTATAAAACAACAAAATGTGAAAAAGCTCCAGGGGGTGAATACTTATGCAAGGCACAGTTCCAAAGTGGAATCAATGATTACAATTAATCCAACATTCTGGTTTCATTGCTATAGAGGTAAGCAGATGGGTCAAGGAGGTTATCAGAGGTGGCGTTCGAGCGCCACTCACCTCCCAGACGTTTCTTTTCGTGCCGAGCCTGTTCCTCTCTGTTAAGCTCGTGGAAGGCACGTGGTTTTCCGTTAGGAAACAGAGGAGGGAACTTCTCAGACTCCAGCTGCTGCTGAATACGGTGGAACTCACTACGACTGGCTGGCACTGACAGGAGCAAGAAAACAGGTTAGAGGTCTTGTATTGTGCTTTCCAAATCCAGACTCGAATAAAAAAAAAAAATTATATTCATAACATCCACACACTTCTACACAAGACTGTTTTTTTTTTGCACTAGCTAGGCTATTAGGAGTGTTTTGTGATGCAAAGCATAAGACATTTGTTAAAAAATAAAAGGATGGAAAACTTTATATGGTGACTATTCGTCTGTTTAACTGGTAATCAGACAGAGCATCTGCCTCTTTCATCCAGATCAGCTTCAACTGGTTTAGATGTAGATATGTCTGATAAGATCCAAAAGTCTGAGACGCCTAGTGAAAATGCTTCTATTTTGCATTCTATTTGTTATTCAATTTAAAAACCTTAATAATCTGATCCTTTAATTTAACTGTATTATATTATCAGCAGTAACCTGAGTTCGAAATATTATTATGAATTTCAGAATTCAGTTCAAAATTCCAGCTATCGAACATTTACTTTTTGTCTTAAATATTTCAAAATTCTAAAAATGTGTTAATTTCCAATTTCCAATTTAAAAAAAAAACAACAACAAAAAAAAAGATTTTCAATGTGGTCTCAGGCTTTTGGATCCGACTTCATATTTTATTCTGATTGATCTATCAGTCAGATTATTATGAATGTAAACATAGCTATTGTCTGTCTTTCAATGTTTGTTTTTAAAAAAATATTGTTCAATATAATTGAAAAAAATATATTTTTCTTTAAGAACAGATAGAGAGAAAGCAGCCGACTACAAAAAAGTCACTCACTGATCTCTCCTCTCCACTGCCAGGCCATCCTCCTCTGGCAGGTAGCTCCAGGTTTATTAAAATCGCATGCAGCACAGGTCGCCTCATCGACCATGGCAGACGGCTGAATGAGGAAAGCAAGTATTAAAAAAATATGTACAAATATAAACTCAATGATTTAACAGCCTACATTTCTAATTTAGCTGTCTGATTAGCTGATGAGTGATCTGGGGTAAATGGATATTTGATTTGAAATGTTCTGTACATCTAGTTGAACAAGGCTGACCTGCAATCTGTTGGTAAGGATGATGTTGGGGTACATGGCCCCTACGTCGAGATGGTAAATAAGAGGACACTCGATCCTGTTAGGCACTTCTTTCAATGAGATCAGCTTCTTCTTGATGTCATCACAAACCTGGGAAGAAAAAAAAAAAAAAAAAAAAAAAAAAAAAAGGAGAGGTGTTGAGTTTGTCTAATATCAGTGCTGCAACAGTTTAATTTCTCTAACCTTAGTGCTATCTGCTCAAAAAAGGTTCACAACCTACCCTGTATGTTTCATCATGATTTGTAAAGGATTCAGACATGTCTCATACACTGACAATCATTCTGACCTCATTAAAGTTTGTGACTTGCTCCAGCGGGATCTTCTCCTCTTCTTCGACAGCATGCCGCAGAGTCCGCTCCACCCTCTGAAGCAGGAAGTCGAATGCTGCCGGATTCTGGACACAAACAGTTTGACAGGGGTTAGACTAAACTTAAGACGCAAAGACAGTTTAGGAAATTGGGGTTGTAGGTTCTAAAGCAGCTCCTCTCTACCATTTTGAAGCGGCACGGGATGTCGCTGCGGAATACTCCAGACTCCAGAGCCTCGACATGGCCGCCCACGTAGGTCTCCGAGTCCAGGACATGGCCGTCGTCTGTGAGCTTATTGAACACCTGCTCTTGCTTGTTCGGGAAAATGATGTTGACGTGGAAAGCCTGCACCATCAACAACGCCTCGCACAGAGTACCTGAACCTTTACGCAACACCTGAGACACACACATGCGGGAGACGTACACAGACAGAAAGTGCTGATTAAATATTATCTCTGTAAACACTGTACGATAATTAGTGTAGTAGTTACTGTATAATGACAAAGCATCAAAATGGGGATTTTCTATATTTTCAGACATGCACTTGTCACGTAGAAATCTGTAGAAAACTACAGACCTCGTCAGGCTCCATGGGAATGATGGTGCACAGGGCGAAGATGAAGGGATGAACATATTTCATATAGAGATAGTAGGTAGCCACAGCATCTGACACCGAGTAGGTGGCCAAAGTCTGAAGGAAGCAAAAGATACAAAGAAAATGAGTCCAAGTAAAAATATGTATAGTATATATAAAGGATTCATTGTTTTTAGTCTTGATGTTCAGCTTTTATTTTAATTAGTCATGAGGTTTAATTAAGCTTTTTGGGGAAAATTATATTCCTTTATATTTTAATCAACAACAATTACATTCCAAGCAGAACATTAATTTGCATAAAGCTGCTGCATGCAGTAAAATGCAATCCCTTTCATACAGCTAATAAATATAACACAGGAAAAGGTGAAACATGGCTTCCATAAAGCAGGCATTCAATAAATGAATGATCATAAAATGAACAAAGGGGTTCCTATCTGTTTGTGTTGTAAAAGTCAGTTTTGAAAAGAAAATTAAACTATATATTTAACGACCCATGATCATGATATCACTCAACATGTCCTCCAGATCTTAATTAAAACAGTGTTTGGGCTGTTTTATTTCTCAACCTGCACAAACACAGACGTGAGGATCAACACAAATCAACATCATCATCATCATCTTCATCCTTGCACACCAGAGCGTGATTTCATCACAGTATGAATTTATTGTTAAGGGTGTATTCATTATTCTTTTCTTCGCTCTTCATGAGGCAAGAATACGTACTGGATTGGAGGCTAGCCCATTACAGGACACCCTGCACCTTTAGAGTACTCAATCCACCTGACATGTTTTTGGCGAGTGGGAGGAAACCAGAGAACCCAGAGGAAACCCACGGATACAGGGAGAAACCCTTTCGTCATTATTATTGTCAAAATCCATTATCAATCATTTTTGGTCTGTCCTCACAACTAAATTCCTATGTGACTATAAACCATATGAGCAAGTAATAATGAAAGCGTGATTATAGAACTAAATAAGCGTAATGCTGTGAGGTAACGGCTCTACCTGCGGCTCCTCAGTGGCCATGCGGCACATCTCTTCCGGGTCCAACTCCACAGGGTCGTAACCCAGCTTGGCCTTCGCTGCTGCTTTCAGGTTGTGGCTTCCGACAGGCAGGTAACTGTCTCTCTTTACCCACCTGAGACAATCAGATATAGCAAGAGGTCAAATGCAGTGTGAAGAGACAACAGTGTAGGCAAAGATAACAGAGATTTCTCCAGAACATTAAAAATATCATGAAGTAAGAAATAACACAGGACACTGTGCGGTTATAAGAAATAATCCACGCCAGGGTGGTGTGATATGGAATGACACGAAGAGGATTATTATTACATAAATACAGGGTATGGAGCGTGCTATTCCGCTTATATCACAGCGAATTTCCAATTAGATTAAATGTTATGGAACGTCCAAGTTAGTTCCTGTTCTCAGTTACGTTATAGCAGTGATGAACAGCCAGTCGTTCCCTCACCAGCATCTCCATTTCTCTCTCTCTCTCTCTTTCTCTCAAGAAACATAGCTTGTCATGTTTCTGACAAACCGGAAAACACAAACCTCTCTGTCCTAAAGACTTTTCCATGCTGGGAAACTTTGCAAAGCACCATGAGTGTTACAAAGTGCTGGCACCCGTGACTCCTTCCATAAATGTTAAATAAATGTCTCTGAACCAAAAACTTCACCACGTTAACGATTACACCGTATGTTTTTCTTTGTTAAACAACAGATTTTTTAAAAATCTGTTTATTATTAGTCTTAGATTATGTGGAGTGTCTGGTGTCCCTGTGAACGATCTGTTACTATAGAAACAGCAACGTATTAGAACGAGTGCATTAACATAAACCTGTAGTTCGTGTTAGAGCCAGAACTACTGGATAAGCCGTGCTGTTACGCAAAAATAACGCAAACCTTCTGAATAATCAGAAAAGTCACGCTGTGGGATAAAATGCGATAAAGCAAAGTTTGTGTTCATTCAGCAGTAATCGTCTCTTTGGCTCCTACCTGAGGCAGTCCATGTGAATAGACTGGCTGGCCTTGTACTCGCCCTGGCTGTCCTTCTGAAAACCGATCTCCTGATACATGTTGAGGTCGTGGTGAGCTGCACGCGTCTCTACAAACGGCCTGATGGGAAACAACATGTTTCACATTAAGAGTGGACAGAAAGTTAGGGAAAGTTCACGAGGACATTTTGGAATCGGTCAAATATCTTCACCTTGCTACTGATTTCAGTACGAATGTGTGAAAACGCTTCAATAGAGGTTCAGTCAGACTTTTTAAGACCATGTGCCAAATTACTAACTGTAGATTTAAAAACCTTTGACAAAACACACTGACATAAGCATGCACAAGCCAATCAGAGACAGGATGAGGTGAGGCACATGTGTTTCCTGATCATGTGATGTAAATGTGAGGAAAAAATTCACAAACAGACCTACGACAGTGCATTTTTGTGATTAATACCAGAATGTCCTCGTGAACGTGTGATCTATTTACCACAAAAGTTGCGATTCTGGTGATCAAAACAATTTTTCCTTTGGGCTCACCAGTCGAAGAAGTCCCCGTTATAGGTGACAAAAATGTTGGGTTTGGTCTCATGGATGTGTTCGAACCATCTCTGAATAAGAGCAGCCTGCGAGCAGACAATTCAAATCTCGTTAATAAAAATCTCCTTAAGGCTGAACGCCAGACAGAAACAGAGAAGGCTCTATTTTTAGTAATGCAGCTGTAACAGAACACCGGGCTGTCTCACTCGCCTCGTCAGGTTCGTTAAACACAGTGAAAGGGCCCTCGTACTCCGGCTTAGGCGTGAACTCAAAATCCTCGATGTCCTCGGAGACGATCTCTCTGTTGGTGATGAGGAAACCCTGAGCATGGACAGAGAGAGCGAGTGAGACACACTACACCAACACGCTGCTCGAAAACAAGGTCATGTCATACTACAATGTGTTTATGTCAGCGACATCTCTGACCTGCCCATCAATCATGTATGAGATCATCATGATCTGGTCAGTTTCTGCGTCGGGGAACTTCAGAGGGAGTTTGGTGGTCTCGATATCAAACGCCAAGACGACAGGATCCTGTAAACACACAAAGGAGGCACAGTGAATTAGGTACAGCTTTATACACATCCTGGTGAATGACATGAAAAAAAAAGAAAAAAGAATTTCTCTCGAAAAATTAAACAATTCTGTTCTACTGATACTTACTGGTCTTTCCACAAGGTCATCCCGACGCACGATCTCCGGAGGATAAGCACTTCCTCTGTACCGCACGTTATACCAGTGAGCCTGGAATCAAGCAAGAGTGGTCAGCATTAACATCTGTACAGCTAAAGATGTTAAAGACGAACGTTTATTATAAAGCGTGTTTGTTATACCACAACACTCTTGAATTCCCGAATCTGATTGGTCAGAGGGTGTTGAGTAGTTTACCATAACAGCAACGCCGGATGCAATTCAAATCACATCACACGTCTACGTATATTAATGCGCTTGTTCTAATACGTTATTGTTTCTATAGTAACGGCTCGTCCGCAGGGACATACAGGACAGATGCTCCAAATAGACACATTTTAAAAAGTGTGTAATCATTGATATGATGAGGTTTTCTGTAAGGAGACATTTATTTAGCGTTTATGGAAGGAGTCTCCAGTGTCAGTGCTTAGAAACTTCAAGTTTTTGTGCTTCCCAGTTTCTGTGCAAGCTTCTCTATGAGAAGTTGTATGTTTTTGTGTGTGTGTGTGTGTGTGTCTTAAAAACTGGAAGAGAAATTGTGAGGCTGGAGAGGGAACTGTTTATAGCTGCCATAATGCAAGTGATAACACGAACTAACTTGTTTCACAGACGTTTCACAACGTTCAACCACAACGTAACTCCAAGTTAATAAAATAATATAATAGTACTATAGGAGAATTTAATAGTAAATAAAAATAATATACAAAAATAAAAATAAAATAATAATAATAAAAGAAACTTGATATCGTATAAGAGGAAAAAACACTTTGCTTTGTGCTGTTATAAGAAAATAATCAACTTCACGGTGGTAACTTTGTGCCAAGGCTCATCACTCCACCCTGTCGTTGATTATTTTCCTACAACAGCACGACCCCAAGTGGTTTACTCCTTACTTACAGCTCTGATTTTTTTTTGTTTCGTAAGAACCACAGACTGTTGTTTTGCTGTGATGTGTCAGGAGAGGCAACTGGGCAAAAAGTGCTACAACAAAAAGACATTTTTAATCCAGTGACTCTTGTTCTGAAAATTTCAGTGTTGTCGCCGTGTACATAAAGTTTGCTTCCCAACCGGATTGATAAAATGGAGTACACAGAAGTGAATACACAAATGTGTGGATAGCCAAATAAGATTATAACAAGCAGGACTCTAATAGTTAGGGCTGGCTAGATGTACACTATACATCACAGTGTGTGGGCGGAGCCTCTGAGGCTGACATTACGGTAATAAAAGTCAGAAAATCACCTACCACATGGATCTTGAGGTCGATGGACAGTCTAATATGGTAAGGCACGTCGTACTCCCTCATGTCCACAATGTTGTCCAGCTGGTCGGCCATTTTCTTAGACGTGCCATCTTCGTCTGCCGTCGTCACGCTTCCACCTACAAGTGCACTACACACACAAACACACACGCAAAACATGAGAGCCAAGCGATTACCTTATAATCAGCATAAATATTATCTGATCAATGTAAGGAACACACGAGTCCCTGCCTGTTTCATTATTATTCTATGTCACTGCAACACAAATGCCTAAGATGGTGATACAGTAATATAATATCAATATCATGATAAATTATGTCACAATACACACCATAATTCACAATCTAAAAATATTGCGATTTTGTGATTTTTTTTATTTTATGTCTTAATAATGGAAAGTTCTGAAACGAAGCAGCTGACATTGATGTTGAAATTTTATACTAAAGCTTTCATTTTTAATTTTTCACTCATTTTTAGTGTTAAATTATTTATTTTGTTGACAGAAAAAACACATAAAACCAATTAAATAAACCATATTGTGATTTATATTGTGTATTGTATCAATGCCTAAGTATCATGATATAATATTTTAGTCTATTTCAATTTTTATTGTGAATGCAATTTTGCGGACTAATAATATTCCAAATTAATTGAATTAATGAATCGTAAAAAGTTAGTTGCTGAAAAGGAATTGCGCAGGAGC
This sequence comes from Pangasianodon gigas, assembly GCA_022758105.1. Classification (NCBI taxonomy): domain Eukaryota; kingdom Metazoa; phylum Chordata; class Actinopteri; order Siluriformes; family Pangasiidae; genus Pangasianodon; species Pangasianodon gigas. The sequence goes on from CM040477.1 coordinate 15,079,269, forward strand.
ACATGTCTGGCTCTGCAGCACCTGGACAGCATGCTAGTGTAGGCATCGTTGGATTTCTCCCTCTCTCTGTTCTTCTTCACAGCAGGCGTGATCTCCCGCTTCACCTTGACAAGATCGTCCACAGTGTTAAATGACAGTTTAATGTAGTTCCTCTTCAGTCCCACCAGGTGGTTATGCTGAAAAACAAAAGAAAAGAAAAGAAAAGAAAAAAATATGCAGCAATTAACACACATCTTAAATCAACACACACTTTCACTTAGCATGAAAAAACAGCAAAAGCACTGCATGAAGATACAGAATCCTAAATTCGTACTGTAAATAAATTAGTAAATGAAGAGAAAAAGAAAAAAAAGAAAGAAACACACAGAAAGAAAATATTAAAAAAAGAATGAAAGAAAAAAGAAAGTATATAAAATAGAAAAATAATTATACAAAAGAAATTATACAAAAGAAAGAAAGAAACTAACATGTAAAAAGATGAAATTAAAGCAATGAAAGAAAGAACAAAAGAGTGAAGCAACAAAAGAACAAAAAGATAAAATAATGAACATATGAAAAAACATATGAAAGAAAAGGAAAAAAGAAAGGAAAGAAAGAATGAACTGAAGTAAGAATGAAAGAAAGAAGAAAAGAATGAAAGAGCAAAAGAATGAATGAAAGAAAGAGCAAACAAACAAAAGAAAGAATGAAAGTACAACAGAGAGTAAGTCAGAAAAAGACGAACAGAAAGAAGGAAAGACGAGCAGAAAGAAGGAAAGACGAGCAGAAAGAAAGAAAGAAAGAAAAAGTTGGAAAGAAAGATGGAAAGAAAGAACAAGCGAATGAAGAAGTCTCCTCACCAGGTCGAGATCCTCCTTGGGGATGGTCTCTAACTTTGCGATCTTTCCTTGGAACTTTTTTGATAAAAAGGAGATGACTTCTCTCTCACAGTTCTGAAAAGAAAATCAGGACAACATCATCTCTCTCTCTCTATATATATCTATATATCTATATCTATATCTATATATATATATATATATACACACACACACATATATATATATATACACACATATATATCACACACTCACACTCTGTATGTTTATCATGAGAGTTACAGCTTTACCTTTTTAGTCGCTATGTAGAAGTACGGCTTATATGGCAGTGCGACCTGTTCAAGGAAAACACACACACACACACACACACACACACACAGAGTTACAGGTTGTAGGTGAGAGATGAAACCCATCAGTAGTGGTGTATTCTTACCTTAAACCTGCTGCCGTCCTCCTGAATGAAATAATAATCCACTGCGCTGATCATCCGCTTATCATCATCCAGAATCTCCGTCTGCAAAAAGAGCGACAGATCACATGATCACAGGAAACACCTCGTCTGGAGAACATCACCAGTTCCCTTCACATGCATTAGCTTTCTTTAGACATGATACATTAAAAAATACACACTCACACACATTTTGTAATATATATATATATATATATATATATATATATATATATATATATATATATATATATTTAAAACACAAGACAAAAAGAAAAAAAGAACACTTAGAAAAAAGAACAAAAGAAAGAAAGAAAGAAAGAAAGAAAGAAAGAAAGATCAATTGAAATGAATGAAAGAATGAATGAATGAAGGAATGAATGAATGACAGGACAAACAACCAGAAGAAAGACACAAGTGAAAGACAAAGAAAAAAAGAACATGTAAAGAACAAAAAACACATTAAAAAGATTAAATGGAATGAAAGAAAGAACAAAAAACAAGTTAATGAAAGAACTTGATAAAAGAACAAACAAAAGAAAGAATGAGAAAGAAAGAACATGCAAAGAAAGAAAGCTGTAAAGAAAGAAAAGAACAAGTAACAAAGATAAAATGAAATGAATGAACAAGCGAACAAAAGAACGAACAACCAAAAGAACGAACAAGTGAAAGAATGGAAAGAAAAAGACAAACATAAGAAAGAAAGAAAGAAAGAAAGAAAGAAAGAAAGAAAGAAAGAAGGAAGTGAAGGTGTCATGGGTAAGGTCTGATCTGGAGAACATGGCGCGGTTCCCACTCCGGGTCACAGTGATGACGTGATGAATGAAACACACGTCAGTGCACTACACACTCAGCGTGGGAGGCGTCATGTCGGTACTCTGCAGACGTGGAAACACGACACGTTTCCTCACCGGATGCATGTTGATCAACCAGCCGGTTTTTTCTCCCGGCTCCTTCATGCGCTCGAAGCCGTAGCGGGCGTCCATTTCATCTGTGAACTGACTGCGCTCAAGCCGCTTGACGGCGGACAAGCTGGACACGTCATCCCTACGTGCAAAAAAAAAAAAAAAACCAAGATTTTATTACCTATTATACAGCAGTTAGGTCTGATCCACTAGTTTGATCAGACACTGTTACACGTTTCACTGTCTGTATCACTCCACTTGTCTGTGTTCACTGACATAAAATTCATATTCTGTCAATAATCCATTACTCAGAAACCATCCATACACCTGTACTGAGCATTTATACAATATTATTACAATATTAAACCTCTCTTCACTGCAAGTCTTCATTTATTTCCTCTTATACAGACGAAAAATGCACATTGTTTTGCATTCTTTGTGATTCAGACATAAAAAAGGAGTCTTTGCATCTTTTTTGTTCAAAATATTCTGAGAATCAAACTGAATCGAATTGTGGATTCGATTCAGAATTGTGGTATCGTGACTAAAGTGTATCAGAGTGTATCAGAGTGTGTCCAGAGTGTATCACTACACCGCTATCAGATCACAAACGGGTGCTGTTGTACTGAACATCAGCACAGCTGAAAGCACGCTAATCATTACCGAGTGTAACACAACTCACTGCCATATTGCTTAAACAATATTTTACAAAATAATAATACTGCAAGTAACACTTTCAGCTAGTGCTTAGGTGAGAATAATCCAGTGGTGGGAGAATGATATCGTAATAATAATAATAATAATAATAATAATAATAATAACAATAATAATAATAATAGGGTAGATATCTAGATACATAGACAGAGAGACACATAGATAGATAGATAGATAGATAGATAGATAGATAGATAGACTTAAAGGGAAAGTTCACCCAAAAATGAAAATTCTGTCATCAGTTACTCACCGTCATGTCGTTCCAAACCCATAAGACTTTCGTTCATCTTCGGAACACAGATGAAGATATTTGTAATGAAACCTGGGAGATTTCTGTCCCTCCACTGACAGTCCACGTAACCGAAACTTTCAAACTCCAAAAAGTTTGTAAAAGTAATCCATGTGACTCCAGTGGTTTAATCCCAATTTTGTGAAGAGATACGAATGCTTTGTGTGCGCAAAAAAATAAAAATTAAGTCTTTATTCACAAATTATCTTCATTTCCACATAGATCTCCGACGCGCGTTCACGAGAGAACAGCGACACGTGCGTGTTGTGTTGACGTGAGAGCGGACGTTCTCGCGATACAATCAGACCCAGAAGCGCTGCACTGTTTACAGCAGAGGCAGAGGAACGCTGTGTGCAAGATTCATTCGTTACATTCTAAGATGATTTTGCAATTCCTGGATGCCAGATCCTTGAGAAACGTCCGCTCTCACGTCAACACAACACGCACACATCGTGGTTCTCTCATGAATGTGCGTCAGAGATCTATGCGGAAGTGAAGATATTTTGTGAATAAAGAATTAATTTTAGTTTTTTTGCGCACACAAAGCATTCGTATCGCTTCGCAAAATTGGGATTAATCCACTGAAGTCACATGGATTACTTTTACGATGCCTTTATGAACTTTTTGGAGTTTGAAAGTTTCGGTTACGTGGACTGTCAGTGGAGGGACAGAAATCTCCCAGGTTTCATTACAAATATCTTCAACTGTGTTCCGAAGATGAACGAAAGTCTTATGGGTTTGGAACGACATGACGGTGAGTAACTGATGACAGAATTTTCATTTTTGGGTAAACTTTCCCTTTAACATGATGAACTGGTAATAATATTAAATATTTTGCTTTTTATTAAAGTAGGCTTGTCACTATTATTATTATTATTACTACATTTTTGACCTGATAGTTGAGTCTCTTTCAATTATGTTTTAATCATTATTCTCACTCAAACACTTACACCCGTGAACTATCTATATCCGTGCTTCATCACTGAAACCTGCTCCAGATGAAGTAAGGAATAAATCACTCGTGGACATGCTCATGCTGTTATAAGGAAAATAATTAACGCTGGTGAGGTGTGAAGCGGACCAACGCAAACCTGAGCTACAGTCCGGAGTTATTTTCCTATAACAGGACATCCTGAAGTGTGTAATTCCTCTGACAAGACATATCAGTTTACCAACAATCACATGCTAATTAAAGAACATGTCGTACTTTTTATCCGTTTATAGTTACATGCATTCCAGGTAACTGTACATAAGCACCAAAAGTAGAGTGATGGATGCTTTTTTTTTTGTAGTTGTGTTTACATAGTGAGTTTATAAACTCTATAACCAGGTGACAGTGTTTGATGAATAAATGAGGTAAAAGTAATAAGGTTGTTATGTAAATAAGGATGTTTTGTTAGTGAGTAAATGTTTTAAAGCTCTGTAACTCACTGCTGTTTGTCCTGATCTGCTCCTCCGCCCCGGTCTGCTTTATATCTCCCACTGTTTTGTAAAACCATTGCAGATTTTTTTCCAGTAAAAGCCGGTTATTTCCTCAGGATGTTATTGCTAATGATGTTTTTTTTGTCCAATAATAGCTACAGATTTCCAGCTAACCGCCGTTATTCCTAGCTTAGCTACCCAGTGCACTGTCTATGCGTTTATACAGTATTTACTTTCCTTCTATTACTTTCCTTATTCTAATTTAATAACCTGAATCCATATACGTAGCTCGGGCAATCTGTTTATTTTATCATCTAACATTAATATACGGCTAAGTTTCTGTTTTTAATCATCCCTGCTTCTAACATGCAGACAGAATTTGGCGCGTTCTGCAAGCACCTCCTCAACTTCCGACTGTATAACCCCGCCCACTATACACTACAACCAATCCCAACCTAGAACGCACAATAAGGTCCCGCCTCTCAATGACATTTGACCAATCGGAAGCGTGAATAGACATTTTCGGTATTTTAATTTTGCAACGAAACACAAATACTGAATATTTATTGATTAAAAATGGTCTAATTGTTGTATTATAACCCTAAAAATTTTTTAAAAGAGTACTTAGCAAAAACAAACAAAAAAAATACACGACACCGCGGACCAATCACAAACGTCGAAGGTCCCGTCTGCGTTTGTTTCCACCCGTATTCCGTCATACTCCCAAGCCAATCCAAAATTAATGTAGTGGGCGGAGCTTGTCGGATTACAGGTGGGAAAAGATAACTCCGCCCTTAGTAAAGGAAGTAGCTAGCTAGCTAGCTAGATATCAGACTAGAAGTTTTGTTGTTGTTGTTTTTTAATAGAATTAAATAGCAGTACCACATTTAACATATTTACTCTAAACATTTTTTGTCGCTTTGTTAGTATTTTAGACGGGTCAGATATTACAGGACGCGAATTAAGGATGTGTTTATGTTAGCTAAGTGTGGAAGCTAGCTACCTGCAAAGGTGTTGAAGGGTTAGCTAGTCAGCAGTATGGCATGATGGCAGCTGCTAATCGCCATGACACAGTAAAAAAGCTATCTTCAGCTTTATAATCCTGCTGAGGATTATAGAGAGGATTGTTGAAGCTCCAGACTGAAAGTAGTTAGTAGAAGTCAGTTAGTTTAGCGAGCTGGGCTGAGTTGGCAGGTTTGGGGATTAGTGTTTGTGTTCAGACTGGATGTCATGGTTTATTCCTGGAGCCATGTCCTGTAAATCTAAAGTAGCTCCCAGTGTGGATTTCGACCACAGCTGCTCGGACAGTGTGGAGTATCTGACCCTTAACTTCGGGCCCTTTGAGACAGTCCATCGCTGGAGGAGACTTCCGCCCTGTGATGAGTTTGTGGGCGCGAGGTAAAGAGCTGCAGAACCCTGCTGTATTAGTGTTGCATTGTCCTTTCTGCATGTTTGACTGTTTTTTTATTCTTATTACTATTCCCTTCTCTTCCAGACGCAGCAAACACACAGTTGTAGCCTACAGGGATGCCATCTATGTGTTTGGAGGGGATAATGGGTGAGAAGAAATTATACACATGATACCACCAAAAGTATGTGCACCCCTGACCATCATGTGACCCATATGTGCTTTTTAAACATCCCATTCCAGATTTAGTCCCCTGTACTCTTATAATAAGCTCCACTCTTCTAGGAAGGCTTTCCACTAGATTTTGGAGCATGGCTGTGGGGATTTGTGTTCATTCAGCCACAAGAGCGTTAGTGAGATCAGACACAGATGGATAAGGAGGTTCATTACAGACGTGTTCAGTGGTGTTGAGGTCAGGGCTCTGTGCAGGACACTCGAGTTCTTCCACTCCAACCTTAACACACCATGTCTTCACGGAGCTCGCTTTGTGCACAGGGACGTTGTCATGCTGGAACAGGTTTGGGCCTCTTAGTTCCACTGAAGGGAAATTGTAATACTACAGCATACTGAGACATTCTGACACAATTGTGTGCTTCCAACTTTGTAGCAACAATTTGGGGAAGAGCCACATCTGGGTGTGATGGTCAGGTGTGCACAAACTTTTGGCCATATAGTTTATAGTGACTTAATAATATTGCATGGTATAATACCAGAGGTGTGTCTTAAAGTGAAGTCTGTATGCTTTTTAATTGCATTACAGTCATAGGTACTGTAATTAAAATGAGGAATTAAACACTTCTGCGTGTGATGTTGTTATAGGGAAATAATCAACAAACAGCACTCTGAAGTTGATTATTTCAAATAACAGCATGTCCTGAAGGGTGGTGCAGCGGGAAGTGTTGCCACCTAACAGCTCCAGGGTTTGATCCTGAGCTCGGGTTATTGTCTGTGTGGAGTTTCACATGTTCTCCATGTGTCTGCGTGGGCTTAATCCTGGCTTCCTCCCAACTCCCAAAAACATGGCAGTAGGTGGATTGGCTTTGCTAAATTGTCCCTAGGTATGTGTAAGTGAGTGTGTGTGTGTGTGTGTGGGTGTGGGTGGACTGGTGTACTATCCAGCGTGTATTCCCGCCTCACCCCCAGTGATCCCGCGATAGACTCCGTATCCCCTGCGACCCTGACCAGGATGAAACACTTACTGAAGATGAATGAATAAAAGAATGACACTTCGTACTTTTTCCCCAGTTATAATTAATGTCATGGAACAAGTTTGTTCCTGTTACAGCAGCTATAATCAGTCAGTCCGTCACCAGCATCTTTTTTCCCTCTGTTTTGAAGTAACTAAGACAAAAAATGCAGCTTGTCAAGTTACAGAGAAAGTACAAGCTCTTCCATAAACGTTAAATTAACATATCCTTATAAAATAACTTCATCATATCAAAATTTATATGCTTTTATTTTTTCAATCCATTTATCATTAGTCTTAGATTATGTAGAATGACCTGCCCTGTGAATTAGCTGTTATTATAGAAACAATAATGTATTAATGTATGAAGTATTATAAAGAGGGATGCACTAAACCCACTTTTTTCATTTTCAGCTAAAAGTGTGAGAACTCCTGCAATACAGGGGCTAATACATAACTACATTTTTCTGTCTCGCTTTTCTTTTACACTTCTAAGCATGATCATACATTAACCACAACGGCGTGCACCGATATGTTAATGAAAGTGTACAAAGTCCTGCACAGTGGATTTATAGTAAGTAGCAGATGTGGCCAGATGTGAACGCAAATGGCTATCAGGACAAACGAGTGTTTAACCGTTCGTATTAGAGTTTGGGATGATTAACAATGTAATTTGGGACCTGACCAAAGTGTCCTCTGCGTCTCTGTCATTCTTACAGGAAGAACATGCTTAATGACCTGCTACGCTTCGACGTGAAGGACTGCTCGTGGTGTCGGTGAGAACAGGCATCTATTTTCCAAGATTTGTAACAGGGCTGAGTGATATGATGATATCATATTGATACTGTAATAATTTATGTCACAATACACTTTTTGAAGATTTTTGTGGATATTTATATGTATATATTTTCATTCTTTTTTAAAAAAAATAAATTTAATTACAAACTGACTGGAAGCAACTGATTTGATGTTAAAAATTTGTAATTATTTGTACATTTTAATTTTCCTCTTTTTCAGTGTTTTTTCTTTAAATATATTATTAATATTAATATATTTTAATATATTTTTTAATGTATTTATATATATTTTTTAATATAAAATAAGCTAATTTTAATTTTGGGCACACTGAATACATCACTGAACATTTTTTTTTATTTTTAAAGCAATACTGTTTTTTTCTGGCAGTTTGTGAGCACACCTAAATATCGTTATGCATATCGTGTATCTTAGAAATGCTTTCGGGAATCATGATGTAATATTTTTGTAATATCGCCCACCCCTAATTTGTAATCCTTGTTAAAGGACTGGTTCAACTCAAACAGAAATTCATGCAAATTTTCCACTTTGTCTTAATCTGAGACGTGTTTGATATTCACATCTTTACTTCTGCGCTGAAGCTACCAGGCTAATGTAGCGAAGAATGAACAGAAGTCTGCCTCAGCTAAAATCTTTTCAGATCGTAAATATCTGCCTTAAACCGTCAACATAACGTACAAAACAATGCGCCGCCATTTTGGACAGCCAGAATGACTTTTTTAGTGCAGTTTGGTCAGATTTTGGGTGACTAGGACTTCACTACTTGTTGGCTCCATTAGGCTTGTAGCCTCAGTGCAGAACCAAAGAAGAAGCTCAGACACCAAGCAGTCAACTAGAGTATAAAAACTGTAGAAATTATTATTAATATTGAACCTGATATGATATGCCTTTGGGTAGTAAGACTGATGTTTGTCATTGAACAGGGCGTTTACCACCGGGACTCCACCCGCCCCCAGATATCACCACTCCGCTGTAGTGTATGGAAGCAGCATGTTTGTGTTTGGTAGGTATTTTTAATTCTCATTTCTCTTTAACACTGATACACAGTTTCACGCCTTCCTTCCTGTTCAAAACACATACGTCCTATTCTAGTGTTCGTACAGCGACACAAACAAATGTATATCAGTGAAAACACTCAGATGATGATGGACTAAACTCCTGTGAACAAGTGTGAAGCACTAACCTGTCCCATCATGCACCATGGAACAAAGGGGAGGAGCTAACTAACAGAACCAACATGGCTGCTCATGACTTGATAAAAAGCTGCAGCTGTTTATGAAGTGTCAATCTTTAACCTCATTTCACTTCCTTTAAGTGAAATCACTCAAAAGTATGTTTTAATCTGCTAATATTTTAGATCCATGGTCCAACGTTATCAAAGTTATTACAGTTATTATTGAGTTCTTATAGTTATTAGTCTGTTTTACTCATCACTTCAACCTCAATAACTCAAAAACAAGTAGCCTATAAATAATGTCAGCTTGAATGTAATGACAGTTTTAATCATGGGTTTAAAAATGGGTTCTATGAGTGGAAAGGTCAGGAATAAAAAGCTCTATGGCTCCAATAAACAAACAAACAAGCAAACAAATAAATAAATAAATTGGCAAAAAATTTATTGTATACATTTAAATAATGAGCCTGATATTTAAAGTTGGATTATTAAAAAAAATTTATTTCTTTATATATATTTTAAAATTGAGTTTATTTCACAATAAAAGGGTTCCTGAATGCAAAACCTTTGAGAACCCCTGTTCTAGATCGCTGCATAGTATATACTTAAAAAAAAAAAATTAAGTTATAGCCCACAACTTGTGACAAATCTATTTTTGAAAATTACACAGTTGTCTCTTTTGTCCAGCAGGTGGCACTAGTGCCTGAGTCTAACTCTGCTAAAGTGGCTCATGATTTTTAAAAAAAAATAAAATGTTTTATTTTTATTATTAATTATTTATTTTCATACTTTTTCCATTCTGATGGCGACATTTTGTTTAAACTCCTTGTTAATTTCTACAGAGAATCCCAAAATGGTTTCTTCCTCCCTGTATAATGCATTATAGGTGACTATATACAGTATCAACTGATCAGTGGTTTAAGATTAACTCATAGTTTTGTTTGTTTTATATTTTATTACCCTTGTAATAAATATATGTGTGTGTGTGTGTGTGTGTGTGTGTGTGTATACTCTAGGTGGCTATACAGGAGATATCTATTCAAACTCCAATCTGAAAAACAAAAACGATCTGTTCGAGTACAAGTTTGCCACGGGCCAGTGGACGGAGTGGAAGGTGGAAGGAAGGTAAAACTTTCTGCATGTAAAGTTTTTTTGAGCTGTAGAGTTTTGCGCAGCTTCTTAACCTTTTCTCAACGTTTCAGGTTAGTAGCACGCTCCGCCCACGGGGCCACGGTGTATAACGATAAGCTGTGGATCTTTGCTGGTTATGATGGAAATGCAAGGTACGTTTATGACGTCTAACATTAAAGGCTCTGCTTTATGAAAAAATGATGTTGTCTTTGGCAATATGTTTAATATTCTTTAATATCTCTGTGTCACAGAGGAGATTAGAAGCACTCGTTGTTGAAATGCTTGTGCCGTTGTTATGGAGGTTATTACAGTGTAAATCTGATGTTTTCCCCCTCAGGCTGAATGACATGTGGACTATCGGTCTTCAGGATCGGGAGCAGGCATGCTGGGAGGAGGTGTGGAAGGCTTTTGAGGCTGTGAATTTAGAACAAAACTAAGCAAGATGAAGTATTTAACACAGAGAGTGCTTAATCTAATGTCACTGAGTAAAATGGAGTGTAAGCCTTTACTATATTTGATTCTTCAAGCTATTATAGGGGGTTTGTACAAAATAACGGTAATCTGTGCAGATTGAGCAGAGCGGCGAGATTCCTCCGTCCTGCTGTAACTTCCCAGTAGCTGTGTGCCGGGACAAGATGTTCGTCTTCTCTGGCCAGAGTGGAGCCAAAATCACCAACAACCTTTTCCAATTTGAGTTTAAAGGTCACATGTGAGTGCGCTAAAGATGGAGCTGTTACACAAAATGCTGATCAGATGCACTTCATGAATCTGATACGCTTCCTGAATCAGATGTGCTTCTTGAATCAAATACACTTACTGAATCAGATGTGCTTCTTGAATCAAATACACTTACTGAATCAGATGTGCTTCTTGAATCAGACACATTTTACGAATCAGATACACATCATGAATCTGATGCGCTTCCTGAATAAGATGTGCTTTATTAATCAGATGCACTTCCTGAATAAGATGTGCTTTATTAATCAGATGCACTTCCTGAATAAGATGTGCTTTATTAATCAGATGCACTTCCTGAATCAGATACGCTTCGTTAATCAAAGGCGCTTCATAGATCAGATATGCTTCATTAATCAGATATGCTTCATGAATCAGATACGCTTCATGAATCATATGCTTCATGAATCCGATGCACTTACTGAATCAGATATGCTTCATGAATCAAATGCACTTCATGGATCAGATGTGCTTCATGAATCAGATGCACTTACTGAATCAGATATGCTTCCTGAATCAGATGTTTTTTTCTTGAATCAGATGCGCTTCATGAATCAGATACACTCATGAATCAGATGCACTTCATTAATCAGATATGCTTCATTAATCAGATATACTTCCTGAAGCTCTGTATTTTTCTCACAGATGGACCCGTATCCCGACTGAGCATTTACTCAGAGGTTCCCCACCACCGCCGCAGAGGCGTTATGGCCACACCATGGTAGCGTTCGACCGCCACCTCTATGTGTTTGGTGGTGCAGCGGATAACACCCTGCCCAACGAGCTGCACTGCTACGATGTGGACTCTCAGACCTGGGAGGTGATTCAGCCCAGCGCTGACAGCGAGGTAAATTCATTAACCATCACTTCTAGTGAAGAATTATAAAAGACTGTCAGTCATGAACCTATCTCCTCTTATTCACATGTCAGCCATATTACATGTGACATCAGTAAATTTGGAAAAGTGGACCAAAACTTTTGTGTCTCACACATTTAGCAAGACTATCAAACATTAAGTCTGTTTTTACACAGAGTTCATTTACTAATGAGTTTGTGCTGTGACGAATAATCATTACAGGTTGATTTTCCTGCTCAGTGTCTAATGTCCTGGCAGGAAAAATGCAAACAGAAGCCTAAACTGAAGAAATTAGCAAGATCGGTTGCACGACAGTGTTATTTACAGCTTTTCCAAAGTCTCTTGTCCTAAATTCTAAGGTTATTACAGGTCTAGAGCAGGTGTTCCCAAACATTTTTACAGCCAGGGACCAATTTAACGTTAAAAAAAAAAACCTACATGGACCCCCTCAGAACACTGTTGTTTTCCGAACATAATCCAATTATTCAAATATTAGGCACATTATTTAATTGTGTACAGTAATACTAAGTTTAATAAGTTTATATCATTCACCTTCCGACACTTTAACTGTTTATGAAATCTGTAATTTAGGAAATGATTGTAATTTAGGAAATGTTTCTTTCCCTCTAACGTGGCACGTTTTGTCTCAGATGCCGAGCGGGAGACTGTTCCACGCAGCAGCAGTGATCCATGATGCCATGTACATTTTCGGAGGAACTGTCGACAACAACGTTCGCAGTGGAGAGATGTACAGATTTCAGGTGAGCAGCTTATCGACACGACCCTTTCTTTAGATATTAAAGATCCACTATTCCTTTGAGGTAAGGAATAAAACACGACAGGGTCATGCTGTTATAAGAAAATAATTAACGACAGGGTGGTGCGATAACCATGTTCTTCTGACAGCGTGTCCCAAAGTGTTTTATTCCTCTTAGACCACAGCAATTTATCAAGGATTGCAATTTTTATTTTATTATAGAACACTTTATATCTGTTTATAGCTACATTTTTATCCTTTTATAGTTACTTTTAACGTTGCATGCAAAACAAGGTAGTTCCTGTTATGACTTTTATTCTGTAAGCAGTTGTAAAAATGTTACTCTGTTCTGAAGACTTTCCTGAGGTGGAAAACTAACTGTTACAAGCACTGACACTGCCTTACACAAATGTTAAATCTTTTTTTTTTTTTTTTCTTACTTTTATACGTTTGTGTTTGTTACATATGAAATATTTTTAATCCATTTATTTTTAGAGCAATCCGTTTATTGTTATTGCTTCTGAGCAATTAGAATTCAACAGCACTGTGGTATAAATTCACTTAATGACCATTCTTCATTGCCTTGTTGCATTTAAATCTTTAAAATGTTCATTAATTTATTTATTTATGTATGCAGTCTTAGCCTTCTTGATCAGGCTACAAAGAAGCCCTGATTTTTTTTCCCCCCTTTTTATTTTATTAGTTCTCTTGTTATCCGAAATGCACCCTTCATGAAGACTACGGAAAGCTGTGGGAAAACAGACAGTTCTGCGACGTGGAGTTTATCCTAGGAGAGGTCCGTCTACATCCCATAATGATTTATTAATGCTTTACTGCTGAAAAATAGTTTAGATATTTATGTGTATCGTAATGTTGTCGCTGTTCACATGCGTTCAGAATGTAAATACTTTGTCTCTCTTTCTCACTTGCTGTCTCTAGAGGGAGGAGAGGGTTCTGGGCCATATTGCCATAGTAACAGCACGATGTCAGTGGCTGCGGAAGAAGATTCTTCAGACCAGAGATCGACAGAAACAAGTGAGCCTGAGATTACAGTGCCATTACTTGAGTGGTGCTTATATGAAAAAGCACTAGATCAGGATATGTGTAGGTCTTTAAAAAGCTTTAGGGTGCTTTCACATATGTAGCGTTTAGTCTGTTACCCTGGTGTGTTTGCCTCATCTGTGCGATTCTTTAGGCAGGTGAGAAAACAGCAATCACACTCGGGTGTGGACGGAAAGAACCGATCTGTGTCCGACTGAGTCAAGTGATCTCTAGCATTTGATTGTCGTGAGAAACTGATTCGACTCGGAATCGACTCTGAGTTCAACTGAATCTGGCTGTAGCGATGCCGAAGTGCATTGTGTTCTGGATATTTGTACCGACGAACAAAAAGAAAATAAATGCTGGCTGTAATACAGAAAATATTTTATTAATATATAATTTATTTAAATTTTATTTATATAATTATCTAATCATTTATTTAGCACTGGCTCTGTGTTCTCTGTGCTTTTTCGGTTTCTGTGCGCACTTGGCAACGCTTTGTATAACGTTTTCCGTCACCATATTTCTGACCATCAAATGAAAGAGTTTTACGAGAACATTTTCAGCCATACACACCCCTCAAACAGCGTTTGTTTGCTTTTTGGTTCATTTAATTATATGCAGTATGAGCCCAAACCCAACCAAATAGCAAACAAGACAGAAGTATCAAATTCACTCAGATTCGGACACCACAAAACACTCATCAGTGTGAAAGCACCCTTAAAAAATTCTCTTAATTTTTCTTTTTACTAGATTACTAGTCTCAATTTAGACGTGAGATGTAAATTGGATTTAGACCATATGCTCTATCTTTTTTGTGTCACTGTCTCTGTAGAGGAGTAAACACGAGGCCAGTGAGGAGAGCGAGGAGTCCGGAGCAGGCAGACAGAAGGACAGCTCCAGCACTGCAAGGCCATCAGGAGGTCCTCCTCTGTTGGAGGTGTCCATTAGAGAGGCCGAGGCTCAGCCCTTTGAGGTGCTGATGCAGTTCCTGTACACGGACAAGATCCAGTACCCACGCCGAGGTCTGTACCCACCACACACTCCTTATGAAGCGGACAAAGTGTTAGGAATTAAATGATCTAATTAGCGATGAAGTCAGTGCTGTGGCCTGTAATTTGTCAGATTATCTCGGAAGAGATATTAACTCCCCAGTTCAAAAAATACTCTTTCAGAGGTTTTGATTGAATACAGCTGAGTTCCTAAATTCAAAGAGTTCCTGAATTTTTGAGGAATTTAAAGGTTGGTCATTCTGGTTTTTCAGAGACGTTTACCTCAAAGGTTCCAGAAACGCAAAGTACCTACTCTGGTGCAGTAATTAAAACGGTGTCAATTAAAATAGATGGAAATGCCGCTACAGTGCATGAGTTCCTGAAAAAACACTGAAAAAAAGGTTCCCACAGTGAAAATGAGCCTAATGTGTGCAAGCTGCGTCCACTAACTATAACTATAATAGCTGCGTCCGCTAACCATTCTGTTTCACTTTCATATAATAACAAACATATTATATCAAAAAATAAACCTATTACGTCACACCCTCTAAACGAACTCACTTCCCTTTTCTCCAATTCCCCCTCAGGCCATGTTCAGGATGTCCTGTTGATCATGGACGTATATAAACTTGCCCTGAGTTTCAAGCTTTCGCGGCTGGAGCAGCTGTGTGTGCAGTACATCGAGGCCTCTGTTGACCTGCAGAACGTCCTCAGCGTGTGTGAGAATGCAAACAAACTGCAGCTCGACCAGCTCAAGGTGACCGAAGAGTGAAAGTATTAGCACTGATTTAAAAGAATAGAAATGAGGAGAACGTTTGCAACACTGCACTGATTTTAAGGGTGCTTTTCCACTGCACAAAACAAGATCTGGCCCATACAGGACCCTGAGGGGTCATTTTTGACCAACTGTGACTACAGTTAAAGCAACGAAAGTGCCATTGTGTCACAAAGCAGCTTTACAGAAATCTAGATGTAAATTTACATCCCTAATGAACAAGTCAGAGGCTACAGTGGCGAAGAAAAATGGCCGTGCTTTTTGTACTTGTAATTTTTTTTAAACTTCTAAACTATATAGATCTACCAAAATGAGAATCCATCCATAACCCCCCCACCCCTAAATGTTTAAGACTTGTTTAGAGTTTATAACAGATGAAATAAGAAATGTGCGATAGAAGACAATTCTTTCTCTCATGCTGTGTGCGTGTTTGTGTTTGCTCAGGAGCATTGCCTTAACTTTGTGGTGAAGGAGACTCACTTTAATCAGGTGATTATGACCAAGGAGTTTGAGCATCTTTCCACTCCTCTGATTGTGGAGATCGTGAGGCGCAAACAGCAGCCACCTCCCAGAGTCTACTCTGACCAGCCAGTCGATATAGGTACACCTATAACACAGACATACACTATATGGCCAGAAGTTTGTGCACATCTGACTGTCACATCTGACTTCATTAAAAATTGCAGGATTTGATGAATATGAATACGCATAGATACTGTCCTCCTTGAATCCCAAACTAGCTGGCATTTATGAGAGGGTTTTCAGTATCTGAGCCTTGATTTGCATCTTCATATCGTCAGACATTCAACATACATATGCTGCAATAACCATGATTTTTATTTATCAATATCATTATGTAAGCTAGCTAGCTTTAGCGTTATAACACGTGTTCTGTGGCAAAAAGTTTCCGAGTGCCATGTCATCATTTATTAATCATTTGCATATTGACCCAATCATGTGATTGGCTTTAAATTAATTTTGTGAGATCACAAACGGAGTCCTTGAATTATTATTTAAACAAGTAAACTAATAATACTGAACTAATAATAAATCTGTTGTTATGTCATGTCATGTCTGACCCCGAGAAACCCAGT
>CM040477.1:15095926-15153257 GCA_022758105.1 Pangasianodon gigas
TTTTTTTTTTTTTTTTTTTTTTTTTTTTTTTTTTTTTTTTTTTGGTGGTTTGTCACACAGGTACATCTCTGGTGCAGGACATGAAGGCTTACCTGGAAGGGGCGGGGCTGGAATTCTGTGACATCATCTTGCTGTTGGACGGTCATCCTCGGCCAGCGCATAAAGCCATTCTGGCAGCCCGCTCCAGGTAAACCTTCTTCACTCAGGCCACAAAGCCTTGACTCTGGAAAAATATGTGCATAATAATGCTATTTTACATCATAGCCCTGCTGAATTCTAAAATCTGATAGGTCAGAAGGTGTTGATTTATTTTTCTATAACAGTCTATTGTAATAAGTAATTGCACTACATCTGTTTTTCCTGCAAGCTATTTTGAGGCGATGTTCCGCTCGTTCATGCCCGAGGACGGACAGGTGAACATCTCTATAGGAGAAATGGTGCCGAGCAAACAGGCCTTCGAGTCCATGCTGCGCTACATTTATTACGGAGACGTCAACATGCCTCCAGAGGATTCGCTGTATCCTTTTAAGCGATGCCAAATTCTCTCACATCGTATACACACGTGAAAAAGAATTTCTGATGCACAGCTTTTATTCCACCATCTTAGGACACACAGCTCTAACAGGGTGGGAAATTATGGTAGAAATATGGTTGATCTAGCACACGTTTTGAAATAATAGCTGTGTGAATTATGAAATTATGAAAATTAAATTAAGTAATTATGAAATATTTAATTAATTTACTTTGAAATTTTGCATACCAGGGTGGAACTTTTATGAGTGGATCAAGCTGAATATCATCATAACCCATCAACGAGATAAGTTTATGAAAGTGACACCATAGTAGGGCTAATTTTTTAAAGCAGAAGTGCTACATACTAACAGAGGAGGAGGTAGTATTAGAGATGTAAAGAAACATAAAATAGATTATTAGTCACACAGTCATCACACAGTCAAATATTTATAGATAAAGAGAATTTCAGGTATATTGAAAGTAAATATTGTGTATATTATTAGGATAGAGTTACTTTGAGCTTTGTCTGTAACAAGCTGATTTATTTCTTCTGTTAACTCTCTGTCTTATTAACGTCAAGACCAGCAGCTTATAGCTGATAAGTGATAACAGGAACTAACTTGTTTCATGGACATTCCACAATGTTAAATGTAACCATAAATAAATGGATAAAAAGTCGGTGAGTTTCTGTAGTATAAAACACTTATCAAATAATCAACTTTGGGGTGGTAACTCATTAATAACTCGGCTTTGCGTTGTGCTGCATCACACCACCATGTTGTTGATTATTTTCCTATAACAACACACCCTCAAGTGTTTTATTCCTTACAAAAACAATTTAACACATCTTGTATAATAAAGTATGGCAAATGCATGTATGAGTTTTTTTTGTTGTTGTTGTTGTTTTTGAATTTCAACGCATGTTCTTGTTGTATTTTGTTCTGTTCGTCCTTAACCCGAGTGCAGCTATTTGTTTGCAGCTCCGTATTATTACGGCTTCTCGAACAACAGGCTGCAGGCTTACTGCAAGCAGAACCTGGAGATGAACGTTACTGTAGAGAATGTCCTGCAGGTAAGACCTCAGTGGATCGCTTGCCAACTGCAAATGATAAACAACCCGCTAAAAATAACAGGAGCCCGGAGAGAGACTGGGAACATGCTGCATTTCTGCAGACAGCTGCATGCACAAAACGTCTTTATGTACAGCGATCACAGTAAAGCACACCTTTACTGCAAACGAATAGTGCATGAAATCTAAATCGGCTTCGAGGGTATGGCCTCTCTGTGGTATCATAGGACATGGATATGATTGTTTTCAGCATCAAATAGTCTCTCGGTTATTTTAGTAGTTAAATTCTCTCTGCAAAAAAGTATTTAGCCTAAATGGACAAGGCTATGAGTGTGAAAATCCTTAACCACATATTTTGATGTCTAATTCTGATAGCAGTCTCAGATTCTTTCTGAACTCTAAGGGTGGGTGATATATTCAAAATTTTATTTCATGATATCTGAAGGCACTTCTGCTGAATACAATATGTATCACAATATTTATGCGTCAGAGCATACATTTTTCAGCCTCCATGCTTTCGAGCTACAAAGTGAGGCAATAACCATGGACACCTTCATGTTCGTCTATGTTAGCAACAAGCTAGCTAGCTTACTGTGATGAATGATCTATATTTGCCTCCTTGAAACAATAAACTGTAACAAATACATCTGTGTTGATTGATCTAAAGCAAATACTTGCATATACAACGTAACTCGTTTAAAGCTAGGAAGTGCTACTTTGTTTACTGTCGATGCTGTGAGCAGCCATGATGACTTCATGTCACTTGCTGAGCTCAGAGTTGAGGAAACCATCTTTGTTTTTTGTTTTTTTCCTAGTCAGAAGTTAGAAATTACAAGTTATGACCTTTAGTTGAATGCAGAGTTAGGTTCACTAACAAACTGTCAGCAAAACAATAGTCTTTTTTTTTTTTTTTCTACTTTTATTTCTTTAAAAAAATGAATTGTTTAACAGTAAAAATGAAGATAAATTAAATTTCAAAGATTCTGAAAGAAATTTTAACTTTATTTGATCTAATCAGCTGCTTTCAATCAGGGTTTGCAATTATTATTAAAAATGTTGTAAAAGGATATCACAATATCTCAGAAAAGTGTATTGTGACATAATTTATCATGATATCGATATCATATCATCATATTGCCCAGCCCTGTTGTCATCTTTAGATATCGGTGTAAAGTCTCACCGATCCTTGATGTACATGTCAAAGCGTCATGTATATTAAGGTTGAGATTAAGAACCTGACAAGCTGCATTCTTTCAGCTTATTAATTTCGTGGGAGAGAGAAAAAAGAGAGGCTGGTGAAAGAATGACTGGTTTTAGCTTCTATAACGTAAGGGATGACAGGAAACTAACTTGTTTCATGGACATTGTACATTAAATGTAACTATACACAGATTGAAAAGTATGACGTGTTGTTCTTTAATTAATTAAACGATAGACCAAGCATTTCACCTTGTATTTTTCTCCTTTTTATTTTCAGATACTGGAGGCAGCGGATAAGACTCAGGCTCTGGACATGAAGAAGCACTGTCTGCATATTATAGTGCACCAGTTTATCAAGGTGGGTGTACTGCTGAGCGACGCACTGCGGCTGTGCTGGTTACCTGACCACGGCTAAAGCCTTCTCCGCCTCACTGCAGTCACTTCTAATCAGTGCAAGATCCGAAAGTTCCGATCTGCATCTAAATCAGATTACCGTGGTCGTTAGCAGTCGATGTGATCAATACAATACAGAGTGTTTGCATGGAGCATGAAAGTGC
Source organism: Pangasianodon gigas (assembly GCA_022758105.1). Taxonomy (NCBI): domain Eukaryota; kingdom Metazoa; phylum Chordata; class Actinopteri; order Siluriformes; family Pangasiidae; genus Pangasianodon; species Pangasianodon gigas. The sequence goes on from CM040477.1 coordinate 15,099,266, forward strand.
CAAAACACTAGCGCAGTATTTTATTCATTTTTGGTTTTATTCTGCTATGTTTTAAGTTGCTCGTTTTTTTTTGGCTTGTGTTGTTTTGTTTACTGTCGGTTTATTCGTTTTTTGCTCTGCTCTCCTTCCCCTAAAGGTGTCCAAGCTCCCCAACCTGCGATCGCTCAGCCAGCCACTGCTGTTGGACATCATAGAGTCTCTGGCATCACACATATCAGATAAACAGTGTGCCGAGATGAGCTCCGATATATAGGCATGTCTCCTGGTCTCGTCTCGTCTCGTCTCTTCTCACCTGTTTATTTATTCATCTCATGCAGTGTCTCTGCCGTTTCTCCCCTCCCCTTTCTCCGCGCTTGTTCTTCCTACAGCCTGCTTCTCTTTCCTCTAACAACTGAATCTGTGGAAAATTCTGTGCATGGTTAACTTCCTGACAGATATACTAACATTCATTTGTTAAAATGCTAACTGGTTTAAAGTACCTCTGAACATATTGCTTTAACCCATTAAATATATTTTATGTAAGATTATAAACCATCCTAATATAAATGACTCTCATTAAATGACAGTAATTCCTGTACTTATGAATATTCATGAATATGCAAATTAGAAAGGCCTTTATGTTCCGCTGCTTTCCCAAATAACTAGCCGTACTCGTTGGCAACTAAGTGTGGTATAAGTGGAATAAAACACTTCAGGGCATGTTGTTATTGGAAAATAATCCACTTTGGGGTTGGCATTGATTATTTTCCTAGAACAGCATGCCACAACATACACTATATGGCCAAAAGTATGTGCACACCTGATGATCACACCCATATGTGGTTCTTCCCCAAACTGTTACCACAAAGTTGGAAGCACACAATTGTGTGGAATGTCTCAGTAATCCTTCACTGAAACTAAGAGGACCAAACCTGTTCCAGCATGACGATGCCCCTGTGCACAAAGAGAGCTCCATGAAGACATGGTTTGACAAGGTTAGAGTGGAAGAACTCGAGTATCCTGCACAGAGCCCTGACCTCAACCCCACTGAACACCTTTAGGATGAACTGGAACGCAGACTACAAACTCAACATCAGTGCCTGATCTCACTAATGCTCTTTTAGCTGAATGAACACACATCCCCACAGCCACACTCCAAAATCTAATGGAAAGCCTTCCCAGAAGAGTGGAGCTTATTATAACAGCAAAGGGGGAATAAATCTGGAATGAGACAATGTTCAACAAGCACATATGGGTGTGATTGTCAGGTGTTCACAGACTTTTCGCCATATAGTGTAGCGTCTGTATTTTATTTGTGTATGACTGTCTATACAATTTAATACAACTAATTTAATCTAATACAACACGTTTGTATATGACTGTCAATACACTAGTAAATTTCCGTTATCTTATGATTTGCATATCAGTCGACTGGTCCAAAGCACTGGAGCCTATTTTCTGACCTCACAATCTGAGTGAATATTTTTTTCTCTCTCTGTTTTAGTCAGAAAATAACACATTAAACAAATCAGTTATGTTTTTAAGTTCAGGGGTACTTCAAAATGATTCTTCACACACGTAAAAGAAAACATATATATTACCATAACGGCAATTATGTGAACAATTATAACCAACAACTGTTCAGTATCATTAACTTCTCTTTACACTGGTGCCATTATTAATCAATCCTATTAAGTGCTCTGAATCTATGATTGTTTTCTACTCTGCACTGTAAATATTATATACTGAGATTTATTTATTCCTAAACTATTCCGTTTATATTTTGACCTCTTTATTGTCAGTTCTAAATGTTTCTGCTTGCAGTTAAATGACTAACCTAAATAAATATGTACAGCTTCACAATTCTGGTACTGTCTGATTTATATATTAACTGCAGAGACCTTAAGTGGACTTACTGTATCTGCATTACTTCTTCATTAATAAAATTTCAACTGTTTTATTTGGTCATTCATTCACTTCTTTAAATTGTGAGTCATTCATTGCATTGATGGTTCTACTCTAGCGGGTTTCCACATCAATGGGGGCAAATACTTATGCAATCACAATCACTTTCAGGTGTTTTATTTGTAAACAATTTTGCACTTCGATTTTATGTGGTATTTTGTGTAGATTCCTGACATAAATCCCAATTAAGTCTATTTCAGCTCCAGGTTGTAACATTAAAAAATGCAGAAATGTTCAAGGGGGGTGAAAACTTCTGCAAGGCACTGTAAATCTGATAACCATAGCTACCAGACTTGGAATTCAAATGGTTTCTGCAGTTGCAACAGTGTTTTAGTTGTTTCTTTGTCTAAGTGATGACCATCTTTCTACCTCTGACTCTCTGCTGATTCTTGGATGGAGAAGACGAAACAAAAGATGGAATGAAAGAGAGGTTTTGGACAGGAGCACAAAGAGGCTCATTGATGGTGTGAGTCTGTGCTCTTAAACACCACTGCCAGCAAGTGCAACTGGACCTGAGGGGCATTCAGGCCACCCAAAGCCTCGGGGCTTCAACACTGGCACAAAAAAATCACTGCTGCTTTAACGGCGAGGGAAACCAGAAGAACTTTACTTTAAATTTCTCTTACAATTGTATTTTTAAATTTCCAAACTGCTTTAAAAACTCAACAGTCAGATTTTAAATGCAGCATAACCTCAGTGTGGAATTTAGTGACGTGAATCTGATGTTCACTGAATATTGTAAAAGCTTAAAATGTTTATACAGTGAAACTAAACAACTGAGTTATATTTGCAATTTGAGTAATTTTCCTTTTTAATAATGACAGGAATGGAGTGAACAGACTTCCTATAATTCACTACTGTTACTTCTTTCTTAGCATTATTAATGCTCAATGTGCATCCCTACATAAATAACCCCTCACTTTCAGACCCTACATGTGAAATGGTATGTGATTTTTATTTCTTTACATATTCACATAAAATTATATAAAGACACAAATACAACATTAAATTTATGAAAAATATATATGTGGAAAAACCTCACACATTGTATCACATGTTAAAGTTTGAAAATAAGATGTTTTATTTTCTGTAAGGGTCTACACAAAATGTAACATGCTTTTGTGTAGCTTTTGTTATATTTTCATTTATTAAAAATGTATAAATCAGGCAAATTTTGAGTTTTTTAGACAGATATCAGCTACTCCAGTGCTATTTTACATACTAGTGTGTGTTTAGAAAGAACAGTGATCAGAGCTGTTATTAAATGAATAAGTAAGTAAGTCAGTCAGTAAATTAAATTTGAAACTATGCAAAACTTAAAAAGAAAAGCCTCTGAAATGAAAGGAAACTATTTTTTTTTAAAAATCTAAAAAAATAAAAAATGGTGGCTGGCCAGAACAATTTAGACATTTTGACTTTAACTCACTTTTTGTTTCTAATGAGGGAAATAATATACCAAATTATTCATCCATGTTATTAATTCAGTTCAAATGAGGGGCTACAATTCAGTGGAAAAAGATTAATCTTGATTTAATAATCTTTAACAATCAAAAACAAAATATAGGGCTAGTCTTGAATCTGTTCCCATAAATCGAACTGATACTAAAATACATAAAAACTAAATTTAAAAACTTCTCAAAGTCTCAAAGATAGATAGATAGATAAACAGTGGGGAAAAAAAACAATTCAAACCATAAAAACACTAGCAGGGATGCACTAAATTGTCTTATTTCTTTTAGATGTCATTTGAAATACTCATTTTTTAAGAATTACCTGCCATGTCTCCTCTCACAAAGACAGCCGCTGGTCCAATCAATAACATCATATGTTTATGAATCTGCAAATGAACTTTGTAATACGAGCAACAGGGAGCGTCTTTCACAAAGATGTCCTTCTATATTGACAATGAATGATCACAGAGGTGAAGAGACCATCAATGTTTTATATTCTGATCTCAGAACAGTTATGGAGTGTGTGTTATTGTGGTAGTTAATAGGTCTTTTAGCTTGAGGGGAGGTAAACCTGGTGAATTTTCACAAAAATGTTTTTCCTAAACCAATTACAGCTTGAAAAGGCCATTCTGCACTTCTGCTTCCTCTTTGTGCTGCTCGTACCTTTATCATCGACCTGCTCCTGTTTCGGTTGTCATCAGTTTCTCAAGGAAGTTTCGGATGGAGATCAAATCTTTAAAACAGAAAGGAAGTATGCTAAGAGTGTAAGAGAAACAAAAAAGCTAAATGTATTTGAAACACAGTCCTCTTTGTCCAAATAGGAGCACTGATATCAAATATCAATAAATACACAAATGAGAATTAAATCCGTTTGAAATATGGAATGTTCAGGTGATCACACATTGATGTTCCTCAAACGTTCTTCTTCTTGGAGTCCTTTCTAAAAGGGAGCCATCTTGTAGGGTTTCATAGAGAACCTTTAAGGGTTTGCCCAAAGAGACAAACCAAATTACACTCCAGAGTTTTAGATTTTTTTTTTTTTTCTACGAGTGTGATTGCTAATTATTAGCAGAGGTGGTGCCTCAAGTACTTAAGTACAGCTTTCAATCATCTGTACTTTACTTCAGTTTAGACTTACTTTACCACATTTTACTCACCACACTTCAAAACAAATCAAAGACTTGATAATCTACATATTTTTAAAAGCCATGAGGTGATCTGTGGTGAGTGAAATGTGGTCAAGTAAATCCCAAATCCCTAACAAACCTAAGAACTGGGAATTTCCTTATCCCTTTATGTTGGAGTTCTAGGAACCTTTGGTACTGAGAATGTTCTGGTTTTCTTTACCCTAATGTTTATAAATGGTAAACGTAACATTTCCTTAATGTTAGACTTTGTCTAACTGGGAACATTGTGTAACCATTGCATCACTAAGAATATTAGTGCAGGAGATGTTGCAATTGCAGGAACGTTATAGCCTGACCTTCTTAACACCTGGCTCGTTCTGATAATGTTCTCTGTTAGCTGAGAGAATTTTTTTAGATGAGTATTTGCACATTTACTTGAGTGAGGAATCTGTGTACCTCTGCTCATGTTCAAAAATGTAATCATCGACATTAACTGCATTTCATAATGCTCATCTGCTCGTAGCTCAAGTACATTTTGCCTGCAGTGTCTTTAATTAGTTAGTATCAGTGTACAAATTTGCCTATAACTCCTATATAAACTAGCTCTGGGTTCATTCTTGTGTGTCTTTGTTCTGTTTGTGCCTTCATCCTTGACCTGCTCATGTTTCGCCCTGCGGAGGCTCCTTGCGCTCCATCCGGATTCAAATCTAGACCTATCTTATTTCAGCTTTTAAAAAGCCCTTATTGTCCTCTACGATGATATTCATCACTTCAGTTGAACAGAACGGCTCTTGTGGAAGGCCATGCTTAAGGATTACCGCGTGCTTTGCTTATTAAAACACCTGCTGATGAGGAGTCGGGCTGGGCTGGGCCTGTGGCTCTGTGGGTCCTGGGGAGGAACAGATTAAAGCAGCAGCGGTTGGATAGAGACTTTCTGAGATGTACAGAGTGAAGAAGGAACCAGGAGTGACGATGGTGCTTCTAACCACTAAGATCGTACAGAGAGCGTCACTCTTTGTGGCTTTCGGTGGCCTCGTCACGACGTTCATCACCACATTTTTGCCGCTATGGAAGACGATGAACTCGGAGTTGAACGAGATGGAGAACTGGTACGAAGGTCTGTGGCATACTTGCATCTTCACGGAGGAAGTGGGTCTCCACTGCAAAGCCTTCGAGTCTCTCCTCGCTCTGCCTCCAGTCACACTTGCCTCCAGGATTCTCATGTGTGTATCCATCGTGACTGGGTTCCTCGGCGTGTTGGTGGCGTTTTTTGGACTCGATGGTGTAGAGATCGGGGCCGGCCGTGACAGGTTAAAGAGGGGGCTCCTCATCCTCGGTGGCGTGCTGATCTGGGTGTCGGGAATCACGACTCTGGCGCCGGTTTCACTGATCGCGTACGTGATGGTGGTGGAGTTCTGGGATGAGGGTCTCCCTGACGTGATGCCGCGCTGGGAGTACGGCGAGGCCATGTTCTCCGCCTGGTTCTCAGGACTTCTGCTGGTCATCGGAGGATCGTTCCTTTTCGTCGCAGTGTGCATGAGGGACCACGAAGCCAAGCAGCAAAGGGAAATCTTCTCACCTACTCATGAACTTCAACCAAGGACTCAGCACTACCTAAAGACAGAGGTCTTATAGATTTATTTTTACATTTTCCAACATTCAGTATGATAGAACAATGAATTAATTATTGAATGATAAACACACACACACACACACACACACATTGCCTGGTTTATTACTATGTGTGTTTTTAGTATTTCTGTGACCCATACTTGTTGGTGCTCATTAAATCTGAGAAAACAATAATTGCTTTCAGAGATTGTTTCATTTGGAAGACACTTCGGTTTGGCAGAGTTATCTGCATATTTACTTCTTTACTTATAAGTCATCTGAGCTTTTTTCAAGACTCCATTTTCTTTTCTTTCACTCAGAAACATATTCATCAGTAAGTTCAATGAGAGCCAACATGGTCTCGCACTTTTTTGCTTGCACGATGAAAATTTTACTAAGATGAATGTTAGGGTTAGATTTGGCGTCAGTGTTCATTCAGTTTGTTACGACTTCATCTGTAAGAAAACAAAAATTCCAACCACCTTCATTTGAATTTCTCATGAGATCAGGTTGCAAGCAGAAATGGGAATAGGTGAGAGGATCCAAAAAAAAAAAAAACTGTCTATGGGATTCAAAAGAGGTTGGAGGCAATGGGTGGGTGGGCAAAGGGTGAGCTTACAAGTTATTAGAGAATGTTGAACTGACAGCATTTTTTTGTTTCTTGTGATAATTGTATTCCACATTACTCAACACTAGTCTTACAGAAAATTTCCTATTGCACTCTTAACAGCTTCTGTTAATGAAGTTAACTTATAAAAGTTCATATTGTTCAAACTTTGACTGGGCACAATGTTTATGTCCAAGTTAAAGAAATCTTTTTGGACCAAATTAGATAAGACACTTCAATCCATCATGTTTTGTCGGGTTTAAAAAATGGGACACTCGTCAGGTGACAGAAATACTTTAATGGTCATTTTGGCTGTGCTCCAGCATGACATCACATCAAAAAAGAAAAAAGAAGTACAGGAGAAAGACAGCAGCGTTGTGTGAATGATGAAGCCCAGACCAATGCTGGTATCTTTTTCCTTTTTCTGGATAGGCATGCAGGCAAGCTTTCAGTCTGTGGATGTGACTGAAAGACAGGTGAATGAGTTTCAAGACGTCTAGTGTTCAGGGGTGACTGAGGACAAGTGAAGCACAGGTGTGCATTTGCTTTACAATTAGCCCGTAATCCCGGCATTGCTCAAAAAGTAGGACACTCAGTAGGGTGAAAGCACAGTATTGAAGCAGCTGTACAGGTGTGTGTAACTGTAGCTGGTTCTAAGTGTTTTAAGTCCATTAATGGAAAAAGAAACCACATGCCACCCATCTAACTATTCAGTCCAGGTGAAGATTTGAGTGCTAGATGTTAGACCTTCACTGTTCACTTTGCTTTGATGCTTTTTATTTAAAAATGAAAAGAATAATCCAGTGTCACTTCAGTATATATCGTAAATGTATTTAGCATGAGAAGTAAGGAATAAAACACTCAATCAATAATAGTGTGGTGTGACATGTCTCAACACAAAGTTGATTCTAACGACAGCATGTCCTTAAAGTGTTTTATTCCTTTTACACCATAGCAATTTGCCAAACCTAACAATTTTTATTTATTAAAGAAAGACATCATATTCTTTGTCCATTTATAGTTACGTTTAATGCCATCTGTTAATGTTGTCTGCAAAACAAGCAAGTTCCTGTTCTCCTTATGTTATAGCAGCTCTGAACAGTCGTTCCCTCACCAACCTCTCTTTATTTCTGTCTTATTATGTTAATAAGATTAAAAAAAAACAGCTTTTCATCTTACAGAGAAACTGTAAATGAAAAACTTAACGTCTGACTGTTACAAAGCACTAAAACTGGAGACTCCTTCCATAAATCCAAAATAAACTTCTTCTCACAGAATCAGCAATTAGCCTACACACATTCTTTATGCGTTTATGTGGCATGCCTGCCATATAAGTCCCTGTGAACGAGCTGTTACTATAGAAACAATAATATATTCTAATAAACTCACAGTAAACTGCTGATTTTTCTTGCAACCACATAGCTGCTGTAACAGAAGATTAATCAACATCTTCAGACCAGTCAGAATTGAGACTTCAACAATGCTGTAGTATAATAGGTGTTAATCTGTTCTTCTGAAGCTTTATTAAGCAACCCAGCAGCCACCAAGCAATATATGCGCTCCGTGTCGATAGCTATGAATTATTTTTGCTTATTGACCGGCTTCACATGAGCAGTCAGCTGGAGAAAGCTCTCCATCGCAGGGCACCAACATTAAAATTCAGCCTGGCTGCTGATGCATTAATCAACAGCGCACTTCTCTCTTTTACTATTTATTTGTTTATGGCCCATATGGCTTGCCATGCCTGCTTGATCGTAATGTAGCATTATGGGCCATTGCATGATTGAATTGAACTAAATGACATCCGTCAGGATGAAATGCATTTGTCCTTCTGTCCTTGAAGTTTAAATCAGTGTGTCTTCCTCATCATCATGTGCTGGATCATATTAAGGCAGCACTGTGCAGTTCTCATTTATGATCACTAGAGGGACACTACATTACATTACAGTAGATTAGAAGTTGTAAAAATATTTTTAATTTAAAAAATATACATGTAGCTTGCTTGTACTTTTATGGTCTTGTTGTTCACAAGCAGTAGTTTGGATTAAAGAAAAGATTAAGACTGTACATAATATTAAAGGAATCTTCATAAAGAAACATAAGACATGGATAAGCAAAGGAGTCAGAATAATGCATGAGATTATACAAACAGCTTTTGTCAGTATTAAAGTAAAAAGCCTTGAAATGACATTACAAAACTTCATAACACATTCGTAGGTTTCAAATGACGTTAAATTAGCAGGACATTTATGGCTATGATGGTGTTATAAATAGAAAATATGCTAGATTTAATTTCATTTATATAAAAGTTTTAATGAATAGGAATGAAATCTGGTCCTAAACAACCCCTGAGTATGTTTAAACCATTAAAATGAGTTTACTATATTGTTAAATAAACTCTTATTAGAAATGCCAGGCTCTATAAATATGCAATTTAGAAACAGCCCAAACAGCTAACGGCTAGAAAACTAGCTTTCGTTTCTCTCAGGTCAACACAAGTGGGATTTCAGTATCCAAGTCTTGTTTTTTAAATTGTTATAGCCTCAGGGTTTTGTTGACAGAAGCCAAACTCAAAATATATCCTAAGAATCACAATTTTGTTCATCATGTTCATCATAGTAGCTCAGCGAGCTAGCTCGCTACTGTAGCTTAGCATGCATGTTCTGTGGTAACACGTTATAAACTCAGATCTCCCTCAATATGTTCTTTATATAAATACTGAAAGATGTTCTGTGAATCTTTTGTAACTTTAAATTTCATCCAGATTCCATAAGTTGTTTAATTTTTCTTATACCACAGCAATTTGACAACATTTTTTAATTTATTTCTGAATGTCATGTCATACTTTCATCCATTTATATTTATATTTAATGTTGTGGAACGTCCATGAAACAGGTTAGTTCCTGTTATCACATAACAGTTCAACATCTCTTGAAATTAATAAGAGAAAAATCACAGCTTGTTGTACCTATTACACAGAAACTGGAAATCACATCTGTCTTGTCCTTTGTTACAAAGCGCTGACACGCAAGACTCCTTTAATAAATGTTACATACATGTCTCCTTATAGAAAGATACTCTGGCTAGTAGATTTAAATGAATTTATGTTTAATGTAGTTAGTTTGGGAATGATTTTGCATGGATGCATTTTATCCAACCTGGCAACCTTGATTTCAGTCAGTGTGCCAGGTGTGTGTTAGCATCGCTAAGAAGAAAACCAGCTGTACATGTTCTTGACCCATGCGAGGGTCATTTGTCCGAACCAGCATGGCCACCAGTGCAGATGGATCATGTGTCCTGACCCTGCCACACCTGATCTAACGACTTTTACGACATCATGGGGAAGGACAACCGCGTTATCAGTGCGAAAAGATCTAAGAAGAGCATCGACCACAAACAAACACTCACAAACATGCACACACACACACACACAAACACACACACACACCCTTTTCTCTCTCACACTGTAAGTCATCAGCTAACACTGTTAGCAGACTGCAGGAGGTCTCTTCAAGAAGACCTTGTGCTCTTTCTCAGACCCAAAGAGGACACTTCTCCCATCAGGCCTCTCGGGAAGATTTCAGCTGTACACCGTCATTTTGATAACATCAGCAGACGTGTAGTATAGACCCACTAGCTACCATTTGTAGGGAGAAATTCACAGGTCATGTGATGGTAAACTGTCTACTACAGTCAACTCCAAAACTATTGGCACCCTCTGACTGTCTGACTGTCTACAGTCAACTCTATCTATCTATCTATCTATCCACTTCATTATTATTGGCAACCTTTAGAAAAAATGAATATCTGTCTATCTACAGTCAACTCCAGAATTAGTGGCACCCTGGAGCAAAAACAAATCTATCCATTCGTCCATCCGTCTTTCTATTTCTCTGTCAGTCTATCTACAGTCAACTCTATAATAGTTTGCACTCTTTAGCAAAAAACAAATGAAACTATCTATCTATCTATCTATCTATCAATCTATCTATCTATCTATCTACTAAAGTACATTGCTGTAAACCACTGTGTGTGTGTGTGTGCACACAGTGGTTTACAGTAATGTACTTTAGGAATAAATGTGGAAGAAAGGTATGTATAGACAGACAGAGAGAGAGAGAGAAAGAGAGAGAGAGCATAATTTGACTAAGATAAAACAGTGAGTGAGTGAGTGAGTGAGTAAGAGAGGGAGGGTGGGAGGTGGCGAGGGCAGGGAAAGAAAGCAGAGTGGACTGGAGGGAAGGGGAGGGGAAAAAGTGGAGCTCTGGGAGAATTCATGCTGTGTTAGCATCCCCGAGCAACTCCATCAATACCGCATACAGCTGAACTGCTGGCAAGAGACCTGCAACTGCAGCGAGAGATAGAGAGAGAGAGAGAGAGAGAGAGAGAGAGAGAGAGAGAGGAGGAAAGCAGTGAGAAGGTGTGAGTGTGTGTGTTTTGTGTTTGAAGCTTTGAAGGGATAAGCACCAGGAGAAGGTAATAAAGAATAGGACAGAGTAGGCGAGCACATCTTACTCTGCTTTCTTCCTACTGTTTAGTGAGTGTGTGTGTGAGAGAGAGAGAGGCTTGCTGTGGGACTGTGTGTGGATCCTGGGTTACTGCAGTAAAAGCGGTGCAGGACACAACGCAGCACTCCAGAAGACTTCTCAGGAGCTTGAAGAGTGGAAGGAGCCTGAAGAAGAGCTTGGTCTGGGTGCTAGAATGTTCACCTGCTCCTCAGAACTGTCTGTGCAGTGAGTGTGTGGACGTTGATCTGACTGCACCTGCTTCCTCCGGGCTGTAGGTGAGTCCTGCTCACTCCTTCCTGTCTGGGGAAGCTAGGGAGGGATCGCTTCGTCTCGGGGGTGGATGATGTAGTTAGAGAGGGTTCACATGGTGCAGGTGAAGTTTGAGGAGTGGATGTCCTGCATAGGTGTGTGAGGAGTGTGTGAGGAGTGTGTGAGGAGCGTGCTGTCACTCTGGGAACTCGGTGGCTCTTTTGGGTGCTGTTCAATACCGAAGAATATTGTTGAGTGTTTTTTTTTTTTTTTTTTAGTTGAAGAACATCACAACCTGATGCAGTGAGAATGATACAGATTCTCTCTCTCTCTCTCTCTCTCTCTCTCTCTCTCTCTCTCTCTCACACACACACACACACACATTACCTTATGTCTCTTGTCTATTTCTCATTTCGCTTCTTCTATGTCACTTTTATCTCTCTCTCATGGTATATGTCATTAAACACCTTTAATTTACCTTTGTTCCTTTAACACTCTCTCTCTCTCTCTCTCTCTCTCTCTCTCACACACACACACACACACACACACACATACACAGAGCAATATTTTGTAGTTGGTTAGATCAAACACTGCAAATGATTTTTTAAAAAATGTTTTTGTCTCCTCCTGTAATAGCAGCAGTGGGATTTTCCATACTCTCAGAAACAGCAGGACACAGAGAAAATGTGTGTTTTATTGCAGCCTAATGGCACGTGTGTATGTGTGTGTGTGTGTGCTTGCTAGTGTGCTATGACCCTGCAGTGTACTACAGCTTAAACTCCGAATTCCACAACAAGATCAACTCTGAACTCTAGTGCCCTTTATTCAACGACACTGACGTGCAGGAACACATGCGTGTACACTCATTTACTGCTAGCACTTTACTCAAGAGCAGTGTTTATATGCCCTCCAAGACAACTGATGGAAATCTACATGAATCTTTATTAAGGAAAGAAGAGGGAAACCCTGTCTGAAAGCAAACCCTCTGTTGTAGGGTGCTGCATAAGCTTTCAGGGTTCCCCAGAGGGAAAAATATTATATGGTGCTACATTGAAAGTATGCCAACAATCAGACTGATAAAAATGTTTTTTTTTTTTTTTTTTAAAAGCAAAATGATATAGTTTTTTCACAGTAATCTTCCAGCATTTCAAACATGGAAAAATTATTGAGTATAAATTCGACCAACTGTCCAAGAATTTAGTTCGACCTTTTATCTAAAATTCACTGAAAACTATAGTTAGTGTGGTTGCTTTTGTTTGGGCGCATATAAACAAAGTTTTAATTAATTAACATTTTTGTGGTCAATTAAGGTTTATTTTGCTGCGACACACACTTTCCTGCACCTCACTTTCATCACATGCAACTTTTGAAAGATTGATTTTCAATCAGACTTGAAGCTGTGTGTCGGTTTGCCCATGTGCTCCTCAGAGAAGCTCTTGCAGGATATCCTGTTAAGAAACCTTTAGTGACAACTCCTCCCAGAGCAGATTATTCTGTATCTGGTCAGATTATTTCATTACAGGGAGCACTGACTCCTTTAGCAATCTCTCACAAACATTGCTCAATTTTTAATTACATAAAGCACAAGGTGTCTTAGAACTGGTATTCCACTAGTTATAACAGCTACAAGAGACCCTGGTGTAACATCTCACACTTTGGGTTGTGAGTAATTGTGATTATAGTACAATAATTTTACTACAACTGACATTAACTTATATAAGCTAATTAAACTAATAAAAGTTACACATCACAGTTAGTTAAAATGATCAAAACTGAGTCACGGATCATCTCTGCCTCCTGCTATTAGACAAAGGAATTCATTTTAGACCTGGTTTTAATATGCATTTTGGGGACAAAAAAGTTTCTCAGGGGTTCTTTGGGTAGTTAATGGTCCTTCATTTTGTCCATCCCCTTTTCTTGGGTTCTACATAGAACCTTTAAGTAGGACTCGAATCTGGTCTGGAGATGTTTTCTATACTGATTTGGATGTGACTGTGACTCTTTGGCATTTGTAGTTGGATTTGTCTTAGTCTTGGGCTTTGGTCTTGTTAAATATGGTCTATGAGCAAGTGTTTGTAAAAATAATGTTTGTGTTATCTTTTCTTTTGTGCAAAAATAATACCTTTGTGTAAAAAACAGTCTAATCATTAGAGCAACGTATGAATGAAGCCAACTAGTTGAAGTAAAGGCTTGGCCTCAAAAAGGATTTGATGGTTTTCGGTCTCGCTTTCATTTGGACTCGATCTTGACTTGGCCTCAACCCCCTTAAGACCTGGTCTTGATGCCATCTCGGCTAGTCCTGGTCTTGGACTTGACAACAGTGATCTTGACTGCAGCTCTACCTTTAATGGTTCCCCACAATGGACAAATGAAAAAACTGTCTATGTTTCTAAGTTTATGGCTTCAATATATTTCTGCTATATTTGGGGTTTTTTTTTTTTGACAATTAAGGATTCTTAGCTTCTACTTAGAATAGTAAACCAAGTAAAGCAAGGGAAAAGGCAAATGTAGAGTTCAACATAGAACCATTAATATTATAATTTTTATAACAGCTGCTAGAAAAAAAAAATTCAAGTGATATTTGGACAGTTAAGGATTCTTCCTAAAAGAGCACTGCAAAAAATGATATTTTAGCAAGACTAAACACATTGAATAAAGGTAAAAGTATCCAATATATAAGGAATAAAACATGTGGGGACATGCCGTTATAGGAAAATAATCAACAACGGTGTGGTGCGAAGCAGAGTTACTCTTATCACCCCGAAGTTGATTATTTTCCTATAACAGCACGTCCAAAAGAGTTTTATTCCTTTTATACCACGGCAATTTGTCAAGTAGTACAAATTTTGCTTATTCAGCAAATAACCATCACACTCCACAAAACAATTTCCTGTTATCACTTAAGCTATAGCTATAGTTATTCCCTCACTGGCCTCTCTTTTTCTTTCTTGCCTTGCAGCTAGCCATGTTACTAAGAAACTGAAAAGTTCTCTGTCCTGAAGACTTTCCTATGTCAGAAAACTTAGAAGTGGAAGCTTTACTCTGACTGTTACAAAGCGCTGACCCTGGAGACTCCTTTCATAAATGTTAAATAAACGTTTCCTCTCAGTCACCACATCAATGAATACAAACGTTTTCAGTCCGTTTATGTAAGTTGTTACTACAAAAATGCTAACTGATTAGAACGAGCGCATTCATTTAAACATTCAACAGTGCTGTAGTACAATTCTCATTATGGGATTACTATAAAATAGTCATAAAATTGTTTAACATATTTATAGACGTGCATAGTTATCTGTTTCGGCAGAACATTTGATATCCTTCAAGCAAGTAATTATTACAAGAGGCGAAGCTGTGAACTTCACAAGATTACCTAAACCTTGGCTAAAGAAATGTGGAATCTAATCAGTTGTAGTAATTTCAGGTCAGACAGACATTAGTTATGTTGCCTAAATCCAATATGTTTTCCTTTGCTGAGATAACAATACTTAGCAGCGTCATTATACTGTTATTCATCGAGCTCCTGGGGAGCAGGTCAAAGCAAGCCGCCTTACAAAGATCAATACAGCGTTAATAAACTGCCTGCAGTAAAGCATCACTATCAGTGTTGATGGCATTAGTGCCTGAAAGATTAACGTTCCTTTAGGTCCTTGTGTGCAGACGTTCCGGTTACAATACTCTACGTAATGTCTTTGACGTGCAGATGGTACACGTATGGGCAGAGCCGTGTACAGTGTGAAAGGTCGTGGAAGTCAGTGCTCTGTGGGTTTCTGTGGGGTAAACACACTCCAGGCATTCTGAAGCTCAACCCCTATCTCTGCTCCGTGTTTTGCAAGCAACGAAGATGCAATCTTAAGAAAGGCTTTTGTTGTGAGTGTCGTCTCCAAATCTCTGAGACAGAGCTAATGATTAAACGGAGATCATTTGTACCTGAACAGAAGGGTACGGGTGAAGTGCCAATGATCAACACGTCAATTTGACACTTCAGCCAAGGCATAGGGGAACTGTGTAGGAACGTTAGCTCCTCACAACAATGATCTGGAAAATTCCAGCACATCTCACCCCTAACCCAGCAAGACTTAGGCTGGGGGACAGCTGGCTTCATATGTATGTTTGGATAAAGGCAATTTTGGACTGATACTTGGTGACACCATGTCCTACTGCTGCTCTAATCCAATTCCAGTATGTACTGAGGTCCTGAAGAAGCACATCTGCGATGGAATTTGATCTAGCCTTTGAACTCTTGAGTCAATCCTCTCCAGCTAATTAACTCAAACTGTGTATACACAAGTGTCAGAGAATGTGAGCATGTCAGGTCTTATGAGTCCAAAAGAGTACTCTGGGAAAAGTTCAAAGTTCCTTGAAGGCACCCCAGGAGGAAGGAGTTTGGGTGGAGGCTTGAGGAATCAGAACCTATCATAGGTAACACTTGTATTTCTTGGTGTTTATGCTCTGGGTTAACTTCAGAAAAATGGGCTCCTCAAGGGTTCTTTGAATGATTAAGGTAGAAACCTGCAACCCTTGTTGTAGGATTCTACCTTTAAGGATCCCCCAAAGACTCCTTGTCTAGGAGCTTAGAAGAAAAGGCAGAAGGAAAAGGTTGTTCCAGTAGGACCTTTCTGCTTGGACGGGTTGGAGCCCAGAAAGAGACAGAAATGATAAAATATGTTTGCCGGCTGTGCTGAACTCAGCACCTTGCTTTTATCTAAATTGGTTTGGATAGAAGAACAGTACAGATGTCCTCTCACTCTGTTCTCAGATCAGATGCATTTCTCTACCTGTACTTAAAAATGTTTTTCAAATAAGTCTCTGCATGATCTGATCTGGATCTCAGTCCTCTTGCATTTACAGCTGAAGCCTCATTATTTGATTTAGTAGTCCTAACTGATTTAGTCTAGTAGTAGTAAAATAAGTTGATTGGAATCTCAGTCACTGCATCATTAGAACTCACGAAGCCCCTTGAAGGATAGTGAAGCAACTTGGATGGCTTATACTCCAAATTCATGCCATGAAAACCTTACAAAATACAGGCCTTGAATGCAAAAATATGATTTAAAAAAAATTAAAAAATAAGAAAAGAAAAGAAATTAACAAAAATGTAAACAAAATTCGCACTTCATTTATATAAATGAAGCCTTGAGAAAAGGTACAAACAATAACCCTGCTGTTGACCCTAACCTTCATAACGTTTCCCACAAATTGAGTTGTGACAATTGTCACGAATTTGGAAGTGTGAGCTCATGCTGGTTTTTTAAATTTATTTTTAAAACTGCGCTTGGATGGCTGAAGCCAATTATATAGATTACTGCTTTGGTCACATTTGTTACTATAGAGTTAAATTCACATCTTGCCATCTAAAACACAGACTGTACTAAAGCCCTGAATCGCAAGTTCAAAAAAATGAAAAAAAAAGCAGTTACAGTCGATTTCGGCAAGGTTGACTCCTGTTAAATAAGTCACTGTTAAATCAATAAATGCTAGTGCATTTATTAGCAGTAGCTAGCTGTGTGCTCAGATAACGTGAGATTATGCTTATTGGATGTATAATGTATACATTAAAATGCAAACTGGATATTAAGGGTTAATCAGTCATAGAAAATGTTAACTAGTACTTGAATCTTTTTTACTCTTCTGGAGAAAGAGTATATTCAGCTAATATCCAGATGTGGTAAAAGTAGAAAAGTGTAAACTCTTAAATTGCATTAAAGTATGAAAGTAAAAGTAGAATAAAGATTCACAAAAGAATAAGACATCTGCCTCAAATCACACTGATTTTAGTTTCTGGTGGTAAATTAGTGCCTCTTTCACTAAGAAACCATGTGGGAAAACATAAAGCAAACTAACAACACCTTCATTCCTAATCTCTCAAATGCTAGCCAGCATCATAATAACTCTGACGATACAAACAAACTGAATGCTAATAACTAGCTAAAATTGCCTAAGGCTAACCAAC
Source organism: Pangasianodon gigas (assembly GCA_022758105.1). Classification (NCBI taxonomy): domain Eukaryota; kingdom Metazoa; phylum Chordata; class Actinopteri; order Siluriformes; family Pangasiidae; genus Pangasianodon; species Pangasianodon gigas. The sequence goes on from CM040477.1 coordinate 15,116,716, forward strand.
AACAGCTTCATTCCTAATCTCTCAAATGTTAGCTAGCATGATGATAACTGTCAACACAAACTATCTGAATGCTAATAGCTGTCAGAGTAATGGTATTAGGTCTCATTCTCAGTTATATCTGTTAAAATGTAGATTGGTTTGAAATTTAGATTGAAGCTGTGATGCTAAAAAGTCACTTTCTGTCTTTACAAATGATAAATGTATGAGGTAAAAACTATGAGGTGAAAAAGCAGAGATATTTAAAAACAGACTTAGCAGGGTTAGCATAAGTATTCATAACCCCTTGCCTTTTTAATGAATGTTAAGATGTAGAGCTGTTCCTAGACCATTCGTACTTTCTTGGACATTACAATATGGTCTAAACAATTTTATTCAACTTAGATTATTTTAATAGTTTAAAAAACATGTTCATTGAGGTTTAATGCTAAACTGTACTCTACTCTTGCCACTGTTTTGTTCACATGATATAATGTACTACTACTGAACATCTTCAGCCACTTCTAGTTTAAATCAAATACAGATATAGATTTGGAGCACTAAACAGATACAGATAGTGGCTTTGTTAACAAACTGTCAGCAAAAGAATATTGCATTTTAAATAAACCTGTGAAGAACAGGAACGATTGATGATACTTTTATAACCGCCTACCAAAGAAATTATTTTACACTGAATAGAAGGAAAGAAAATCGGTAAAAAAGTTTAAAGGTTTTAAATAGTGCTAAATTTTAACATCAGATAAGTTGCTTCCTATCAGAATTTGTAACTTTTTTTTAAATATACAGCAACACACAAGATATTGCAGGCATAATTTATCACAATATAAATATTATATTGTCATATTGCCTAACCCTAAATGATTAAAACCAAAGCGCAGGAATATGTTTCCTTACATTGGTAGTTTTTTTTATTTCTAAGATTGATAATTCAGCAGGATATACTGTATGACCCAGAAAGTATGAGCATGCATAAACAGACTCACAGTTGCTATAGTGATTGTTATAAATCGTGCTGTCTTAACAGTGGAAGTCCTTCTCTCAAAACCACAACCTACGCTCTGGGATGTCTTTTAGCTCTTTATAATAGACGCTCAATTTTGGCAACCACGCCAGGGATTTGTTAGAATATGCAAATGATCTCTGCTACAGATAACCATCAGTAAAGACAAGAACCACAAAACAAAAGAAAAAAAGAGGGCATGCATGATGACAAGTCACTAAATGTATTTCTCAAAACCACTGTGACATATTTTGTATCACAAAAAATTTACACAAAATGGGAATTTTTATTTATAGGCAGTGTTAAATTTTCAGATGCCTCCAAACTTTTGCCGTGGGCTTGTTTCCGCTCCTGTGTGCTTCACTCTGCCTCATTAAGGAGCACTATTGTTCTTTCCACTCGCCATTTCCAGGACCTTTGGGTGTGATGTGAATATCAAGTGGTCCTCTAAGGCAGAGCCCCTGAAAGACTGTTTTAACATTTAAAATCTATGCTTGCGCTCCAATAATTGCTGGACCTGTGCATGTTTTATGGAGTGGAGATAAAGTGTAGTCGAGTCTATTATACTATGTTCGTATATCATCTGGGTTATTACATGAGTCATTGCTCTTTCACACTCGCAAAAAGACATTTTATTTAACTTGGTTTTTTTGTAAAACACGTTCAAAGGGCTGCATGACACCTACATAGGCCTACATAGACAACCGACATAAACCTACATGAGCAGTTATAAAGGAATGCTTTTGTCAGTTGTGATGTCAAGTTGACATAAATCCATTTTAGTTGACACAAGACAACTGACATTGTATCTAATTGCACATAAAGATCACAAAATGGCTCTTAGAACCAAACTTACTCTAATTTAGAGTCAAAGACAATATGCATACCTATATACAATATACAATATACAAAGTATACATGTCATTACTGTGTCATTGAAATCATATAAGTAGATATATGAATCTCACTTTACTAAAGGGAATGAGGAACCACATGTAACTATACGTTACCAGAAGTACAAGAAACACTGCAGAATATATTTTAGAAGGTCTCACATTTGTTAATTTTTTTCTTTAAAAAAGTCACTTGAATAGATATGTTGCATAGCTATACTGTATGTGAGGAGGAGATGTTTTTTTAGCATTTATGGAAGGAGTCTCCAGTGTCAGCGCTTTGTGTCTTCAAGACAGAGATGTTCTCGTTTCTGTGTATCATGACAAATTGCATTTTTTTGCCTTATTAACTTTAAGAGAGACACACAAAGAGAGGCTGGTGAGGGAACGATTGTTTATAGCTGCTATAAAGTAAGTGATAATAGGAACTAACTTTTTCTGTTTCATGGATGTACCACAAAATTTAATGGATAAAAAGTATGTCGTTCTTTAACAAATGAAAAAATGTAACCTCTGGCAAGTTGACGTGGTATAAGAGGAATAAAACACTTTGGAATGTGCTGTTATAGGAAAATACTCAACTTCAGGTCACCACGCCACCTCATCATGTTTGTGTTTTATTCTTTATGTAACTCTTACATACCAGTCATGTATTGAGCACCAAAGTCACTTGCCAGTACATGCTCATGAAAGTGATGCACAAAAATCTGTCAACACTTTCACACAGGTCTTATGACAAAATGACATCAAACGTGACAAAAGCAATCTGTGACAACTGACACCAGTTATATTAAACCTTTATTTAGATTAGTTTTGATTCAACTTTATTGTCATTGTGCAGAGTACAAGTACAGAGCCAATGTAATGCAGTATAATTGTTTATATAGGTTTATGTCAGTTGTCATGAAGGGCTTATATAGAGACAGGTGGAAAATTAAAGAAAAAAAACAACAAACTGTGTTAGTAAGGTAAAATTCTACAAGTCTCTGGAACTAAACTGGAGTGATGAACACCAAAAGACGGATAAAAAATATGTTGGTGTTGTGATGATAGTGATAAAGACCATTGTCCAACACATCACTCCAAAATCTCCCACAGGTGTTCAATTGTGTTGCGATCTGGTGAGTACGTAGGTCAAAACATATAATTTACATAATTTTCATCCTCACTGGACCATTCAGTGAGCCCTTGTGTACTGTTGATGGGGGTGGAGTCATCCTGGAAGAGGCCACGCCCATTATAGAAATGTTTCATCATAGGATAAAGGTGATCGGAGGCAGGAACTTTGGATTGATTTGTAGTGATTCATCCCTCTAAGGGGAGAAGTGAACTCAAACCATGATAGCAAAATAAATAAGTGCCCCCCAGAGCATAACAGAGACACTATTTTCACTACTGTAAATATTTGTATCCCTTGTTTCTTTTACACATTTTTCCTTAGATCCTTCTGCTTGTTAATCTATGGTTAAAGGAAGAAAATATTATAAGTATAATATTAACTTATAATATATAAGTTGCAGGAGACTGGGTTATTACTTTCAGTGACATTTTATCAATATTATTTACTCTCTATATAAATAAGTTCCTGCTTTTCATTATTTTTCACCAAGTTGCAGCATAGCATAGTTTGGCCAAAGTGCATCGTTTCTTTCAGCTTGGTTTAAGTCTGCAATTTTGGTTTTACTGCTCCTTGTCACATTTTATTTAAGTTTTTTAAATGAGCCCAAGTCCTACTACGCCCACTACTCATTAAGCTCAATCCTATTACATAATACCATTTTTAATGGAAAAGTTTTAAGGTACTTAATAAGTTTAAGAACATTGTGTTACTTTGTTTTTACCAGCTGTATTTCAGAGCAAAGAGTAGTGCCATGAATTTCCCTCTCTCAGCGCTGAAATTTGCTCTCACGTCATTTTTGTTCTGAGTTCACTCCATGTGCTTTTGGTTCTGTTCTAATCTCGTCACTGGTTTGTTATCTGACTGTGTTCACCTGTTCTGTGTTAGCTCATTGATTAATTTGTCTTTGTGCACTCTGATCTTTCTATGTCTCTTCGCCAAGTCTTATCATGCTCCGTTATTGCTGAGTCTAAGCCTTACATTCTGTGTTCTGAGTAGCGTTATAACACCTGGATGTAACCTTCACCCATTTTTCGTGTTTTGATTATGGATTGCTCTTGGCTAATGTTGTCTGCCTGTGCTCTGACCCCTGCTTGGAACTTTGACGATGATACTTAGATTGTCTCTAATAAATACCACGCTAGGTTTACGTACTTGTTCTGATTCTGCTTTTACCTTTTACATTCTTCTTGCCAAAGTCTGGACAAAAACATTTCACTAGATGAAAATAGTGCTGAACCATTACATAAGGTGTTCTCTCGTCACATTTCTACAACCTATTCAGAATCCCAGGATCGTCTTGTTCTCTTGTGGTACCCTAATTAAAATAATCTGCAGTCCGATTAATAACAGAGATATATCAGCCCCGGGTTTGCTGTATTTGCATGCACCACTGACACCTCCGTCACAAGGGGAGAGAGTTGATTAATAATTCTGCTATAGCTGCTGTGTATTGTGCTTTTTTGAGTGTATTGAGCCGTATAGGTGTATAGGAGACCAATTTTCCTGCTATCAAATCACACTTTGCACCAGCATTTTTTTTTTTTTACACTGTGACTGTCGGATTATTTTCTTCATTTGTAGCAGTGTGACGCAACTCGTTTAACATGGGCTTGATCATCACACTTTTCATTCTGGCTGTCATATGTCTTTAATTTTTAATAACTCATATCCAGACATATCTAACAAAACCTCAGATTCTACTGCACAAAATTCATAGAACAAATTCATTGAAAAAGTATTGTATTAACATCATGAGATATTAGAGATGTTTGAGACAACAAACTCTGATGTAAAAACAGGGTAGCCTACTTTTTAAAGAGCAAACTTACTACTCAGTGACATGACAATTGACATCAAAAAAGTATTCAAAATATATAAGGTTTAAAACACATGCGGATAAAACACCACAGGGCATGCTGTTCCAGGAAAATAATCCATACCATGCTGGTGTGATACGATCCTGAAGTAGATTATTTTCACATATGCATGTGTTTTATTCCACTTAAACCACAGCAATTTGCCAACGATTACAATGGTTAATTCAATAATGTATGACACGTTGCACTTTTTAACCTTTTATAGTTACACTGAATGTACATTATAGCAGTCAAAACAGTCATCTTTTCACCAGCCTCTATATTTGTCTCTCTTTTGAAGTTAATAAGAGAAAACAATGCAGCTTGTCATGTTACCAAGAAACTGGAAAGCTCAAGTCCGTAACCTTCTGATTCGAGAATCTAATAGCACTTTGGTATAAAATACAACAATACATAAAATAAAAGAGTGTAGACATGAAGATATGTTCAAATCATAAGATAAAGTGCGTGAAAAACAGACTAGATCCTTTTTTAATGCTGTTTGAGGTAGCAACATGCTAATCTCGAATATGAAACCATCTTTACGAACTATTCTCTTAATGAATTAGAAATTAGAAACAGTAGTCCAACCGTAATAAACCATAATATTAGGGTGAATGGTTACATCATGCTATGATTTTTTTCACATGGTATGCTTAAATGAAATTTTTAACCGTGTTGTTCTTCCCTTCTCAGGCTATGTGCAGTGGCTGAGCTGTGATATGGCTGAACGGGCCAAGCAGGCCCAGAATTCCCTGCTGCAGTGCTGTGTCCACCTCCACCTCCGCTCCCTGTGGCCCACTGTGAGCGTCTGATCCTGCCCGGCCCCCCCGCGCCCTCCCTGGGCTTCCCAATCACCAGGCCTCCTGGCTTCACTGCAGGCCCACCATGGGAGGATGCCTCTCCAAAACCAAACCAGGTGACACACACACACACACGCACACACACACACCCACACTCCTGTACGCCCCCACCTACACACACCCCCAAATCCTGTAATAATTGGCACTTGTTTCTCCGCCTATATATAGGTCAGTCTAACCTGCCCCCCCGACCCCCGTGTGGCGTGGCTTTCTTTTGGTGCTGCAGGAATTTTAATGCTCTCAATTGCTCTCTGTGTTTCATGGGGATTAGACAGAAATATGAGTGGCAAGTGTTTGAATGTTGCACAATGTATCGCTGTTCTGTTTTTTACATCTTGCGTTGCTGAAGGGCAGAAATATGGCTTCATCTGTCAATAGGCTCGCTTTTTTTGAACTGTGAGAGTGTAGGCGCAGGATTTTTAGAAAGCAGTGAGATCAAACAGAGTGAACCTACGCTACAACGATGTATACCTTTTATCATGCCAAAAAACAATTCGATATTTCAGTGAAAAGCTATTCAGTGTACAAAAAGCTCTCCAGTTCTTGTATTTCCCTCTTGGGCCAAATGCAGTCGATCAGGAGAGATGTGTTTGGTGTCAGATTGTTTGTAGTTTTTACACTGGAGCTATGAAGCTCATGTAGCTACTGCGTAATGGAAATGTAAATATTTTCTGTAAATACATGCCCAAATCTTTATATAAACTTGCTTCAAACAACATTAGCAGGTCATGGAATAACATTTTTAAAATTCAAAGTGTAATTATCATCCACATCACTTCCAAGGCAAAATTACACCCTCAAATGTTGAACCTAGGGGAATGAATGATGCCAAATTCCACTTAAAGAACATTATAGTAAAGTTTTTCTCCTTATTTTTTTATAGATGACAGACAGTAAGTTACACTGTCCTAAACTGCGTCACTGAAGAACTGGATGTGATTTTTTTTTTAGAGAAAAGATGTTGAAAGAGACAGACAATCATTACCTCATTATAGAGTTGTTGAATTCTCGAATCTGATTGGTCAGAAGGTGTTAATTAATTTTCCATAACAGCAGGTCTGACAATATTGTTGGAATCAAGACACAGGTTTAAATTAAGGCAATCAATCAAATATGTTATCATTTCTATAGTCACAGTAAACAGAAGAAAGTATAATTGTTGATATGCTGCTGAAGTTCTCTGTAAGGAGATCTCTGCATTTTTGGAAGGAGTCTCCAGTGTCAGTGCTTTATAACAGTCAGAGCTGTTGAATTAACGTTTCCACTACAGGAAAGCCTTCGAGGCAAAGGACAGTGCATTTTCTTGGTAACAGTGGAATAATTGTGTAAATTAGATTTTTCACTGTACCACCATATCTTTGTTTCTTACTTAGAAAGATATCTGAGAACTCTCTGGAAGATGTTATTCAGTATTTTAATTTTACATTACACGATCTACTAACTGAGATAATTTGCTTGGCTTTAACACTGTGTGCTAGTGTGTATGAATGTGTGATGGTAGAATAAAGAGTATGGAAAGAGACCAATTAAAAGAAAGAGAGAGAGAGAGAGAGAGAGAGAGAGAGAGAGGTGAAAGGCAAGGAAAAAGTGTGTGATTAAGTCAAACAGAAAGTGAGCTTTTATTATATTTTAGCAGCTTTACTGCTTATTACGACATTAATAATTATTTAAAAGTCATATCCATATGGTACTGCATTTTGTAACCCATACTGTACATACATTTATCATTCTATAGCTGCATGGTCACTTCCTCTGAAACTTAATGGAGTTTTGATTTCTGGGTTGCAAGTAAATTTTACACCATGCATTTCAAGCAAACTAAAAACACACTCTGTGTAGCGTGTACTGAAGAGCCAGGGCTCGTTTAGTTGCCACAGTGTCACTAATTATAAAGCATTCTTTCTTCTCCACCGCCGACTCGGTCGTCTCTTATGATTTTCCATTGACTTTAATTAAGCTTCGCTCAGCAGGTGAGAATTCTCTCTGAGATTAAAGTGTAAGACCTGGGTTCTCAGCACATTTTTCCAGCCGGTGCGAGAGAAAGTAGGTTCCGCACTGGCTGTGGTGGAACCACGTTACACAATCACTTTACAAGTTATAGGAATGATTCATGTAAGGAATAAAACATCATGAGGCATGCTGTTATAGGAATATAATCAATGTCCTTAAATGTTTTATTTATTCATCTTATACCACAGCAATTTGACAATGCTAATATTTTTATTTATTAAAGAATGACAGCCTACTTTTGATCAGTTTCATGGTTATGTTTAATATCTGCGAAACAAGTTATCACTTATGTCGTTAATAGCGATAAACAGTCGTTTCCTCAACATGCCTTTTAAAATCCACTTATGTGGAATGTCCACCATACAATTCCCTATCTAAGTTTTTACTGTATTTCTTTAAAAAAAAATCTATCTGTGCTGCAGTTTCTATACATTGTCACGTATAGTATATTTTAAATGGAACCAGAATATGTTCAATATTTCATAACTCTGATATGCTTTTGTATTTGTGATGCCTTGGCAGTAGAGGTCAAAGTTGAGCTCACTCTCCTGGAGAAGGAGAAGGAAGCGGACCTGATGTCTCCAAATGGTAAGGCTAGTCCGTTCTCAGAGTGTCGTCCAAATGGTTCTCTGGGTCACTGCTCGGATGAGGACTCGTCCGTTCTGCGTCCCTCACACAAACACCGAGACTACATCGAGGCCACAGTGTGCCACGTCAAAGACCTGGAGAACGGACAGTAAGACACACATTATTTACACCCTGTGCGCTTCCAATGTTGTGTGAAAATTTTATGTTCTGTGCACAATATGGGTGCATGAGGGTACGTGCGTGGAGTGTGACGAAATATGTGCTTGACGTAAACATCACCGTGTATCAGTGTATGAAAATGATTTATGGTGTTCTGTTTCCTCTGGGAAATTAGCATGTTAAAGGAATGGGCCTGGGATTTTCAATCAAATCTGCATCTGTAGTGTAGGTGATTTTACCACAGTCAAGGACTTTAACACAATTCCTTGTTTTAAGAAAAGAACGAAAAAACTGTTTTAAAAAATTTGGAGGTCTAAGTTGTTCAGCTTTGTCAATAAATGTTTATTCAAAACATATTTTTTGCACTATTTCATGAAGTTATTTTTAAAATAAGCTCTAAATTTGTGTAATTTGTGATTTCAAAGATGAGTAGATTTTTTTTTCAGGAGGTAGAATTTGTGGGTTTGATCTTAACCTTTGGGAAAATATAAGTCAAACAAAATGGTGATAAGTTTGGTTTTATTGTTATAACATTACACTTATAGTACTTTTTCATTTGGATTTTATAGTTGCATATTTTAAATGTTAGATAGTTTTAAACAAAATGTAAGTTTCCTTAGACATACATTATAAGTGAATTTTGAAGAAACAGGTTTTTTGGGGTTTTTCTTACAGTTTCTTGCATAAGTTTTTTTTAAGCGAACTTTTCCACATTTGTAGTGTTAAAACACATGGACTTAATTAGGACTTAATTTCATGAATCTACACAAAATAGCTCATAATAATGAAATGACACGAAAAAACAATCAAAATTACTTACAAATTCAAAAAATATAAAATTATTGACTCATATTCACCCCTATTGCTGTGAACTGGTGCGAACAGTTGCCATCAGAAGTCATATAACTAGTTGAATGGAGTAAAAAACTATTCGTCCAAAGTTCTGGAAAAGTATCAATTAGGGTTTGGTTATAAAAAAAAAAAATCTCATCCTTTATAAAAATATGCCATGACTCTTGCCTAAAAAAGTCACCAAAAGGTCAGTGACTAGGGAAGAAGGGTATTACAATAATACAGAAAAGTTCAAGGGGGTGAATATTTATGCAAGGCACTACAGTACAAGGGAATGTGTCGAAATTGTTTGTCCATGGTAATCACACAGGTGTAATGGATAGAGAATAGGTTGAAAGCACTGGAGTATATCTTTAATGGTATGTGTGATGGATCTTGCAGGATGCGTGAGGTGGACTTGGGGCCGGGCAGAGCTCTGCTCATTAAGGAACATGGGGAATTCTCTGCCATGGGGCACAAATGCCCACACTACGGGGCACCACTGGTTAAGGGTGAGGAAGGTCTTCCATAGTTTTTGCTTAACAGTGGTGCAGAAAGAGCTCTGAACAGGAACTTGAATATACAGAGAGTATTTATGAATTGGGTTGTAAATCAATGGATTGTAGTAACAGTGTTTAATAGAGCTGAACGTTTACTGTACCCTGTGGCAGGAGTTTTATCTAAAGGACATGTTCGGTGTCCGTGGCACGGAGCCTGTTTCAACATTGCAACCGGAGACATTGAGGACTTCCCAGGTCTGGACAGCCTTCCCACTTTTCAGGTGATACTTCAAGTTTATCTGGTAGTCCCAGGCTGCTGCTCATATACCATTCTTATGCAATATTGATTTCCACTTAAATGAATACTTTGTCTAAAGAAACAAAACAACAACAAAAAAAGAAATGTACACAATTTTGCCTCTACCCTAATTCAGCCAGAACTCATCAACTATCTGTCTGTTGGTGTCGAGTGTGTGAAGATTTAGGCATGCAGTTTGGTAGCTATAAGTCTTCATTATATGGTAGCTATTTGTTAGCCCTGTCGTGTTTGATTCCTTACTTGCGAGAGCGATATAGAACTGAGGCGACACATTTAATGAGAAAGAAAAGAGAAATGTAACACACTGACAGGCCACTGACATTTAACCTCTTTTTGCCACAGGTCAGAGTTGAAAAGGAGAAGGTGATCATACGGGCAAACAAACAGGTAAAACACTATTTTAGTCTGATGTGTGAGGTGTATGTGTGTGAAGAAGAGGTGTAACAAACATCAGTTATTGTTATAAATGTGTGGTGTGACAGGCTCTACAGACACAGAGGAGAACGAAGGCCATGGCCAAGTGCTCAGCCGTCATCAACTCCAGTACAAGCTTTAGCCACGTTCTCATCATCGGATCAGGTTAGAACCCTACACATAAATTGTTTTTGCTCAGAAAAAACAATGCCTTAGCTGTGACAAGTCAATGTATCAAACTGTTTTGGACTACATAATGTATGTGTATGACAAATGTGTCAAAATGTATCAAATGGATCAAGTAGACATCAGTGATTTTTGTCTTAATGTGTTGAAGGAACTCCTTTTCTACCTAACACTGAACTTCAAAAGTTTAAAAGACAAGAAAAATATGTCTTTGCTCATCATAGATGTCTGCCCAGCATGGGCTTCGCCCAATTATGGGCTTCTGCCCAACATGGGACATCAGACAGGAGGAAACTTCTGCCCAACCAGGGGCTTCTGCCCAACCAGAAGCTCTGAACAACACTGTGGCCTTGCCCAGCTGGAAGCATTTGCTCTATCAGGGGCTTTGACCATTAGAAGGCCTCTGCCCTACATGGGGCTTTGACCAGCAGGAGGCTTCTGCCCAACCAGGGGCTTCTGTCCAACATGGGCTTCACCCAGCAGGAGGCTTCTGCCCAAACAGGGGCCTTCATCCAGTCAGGGGCTTCTGCCCAACATGAGGCTTTGCCCCACTGGAGATTTCTGCCTGACCAGGGGCTTCTGCCCAACATGGGGCTTTGACCAAAAGGAGTCTTATACCCAACCAGTAGCTTCTGCTCACTATTTGGCTTCTACCCAAACAGGGGCTTCTGCCCAACAAGAGGCTCTGATCAGCAGGAGGTGTCTGCCCAACCAGGGGCTTCTGCTCAAGAGAAGCAGTAGGCTTCTCCCCACCATGGGGTCCAGCAGGAGACCTCTGCCCAACCAGGGACTTCTGCCCAAAATGGTGCTTTGCCCAAAAAGTGGCTTTTGGCCGATTAATTGATTTGCCAGCAGAGGGCTTCTGCCCAGCCAAGAGATTCTGACTAACAGGGGGCATTGCCCAACAGGAGGCTTCTGCCAAAAATAGGGCTTTGCCCAGCAGGAAATTTAGGTCCAGCATGGATCTTTGCCGAAGAGGAGGCTTCTGTCCAGTTAAATGATTTGCCAAGCAGGAGGCTTCTGTCCAACATCAGCAGACAATTTCACGTGTGAGAGTCCAAAAAACACGATTTTTTTCTGTTAGAATTCTCACTTGGCTAGTATTAGTTCTTGTCTGGATGAGAGTGACACTCACTATCTCACATTTCCCACACTCACTGCTATTGAACTTTCTCTCTCAGGTCCCGCTGCGTTGGTGTGTGCAGAGACGCTGAGACAGGAAGGCTTCACTGACCGCATTGTGATGTGCAGCATGGACAAACACCCTCCGTATGACAGGCCTAAACTGAGTAAGGTTTGTACAGAGTCACTGCAACACACAGTGCAGTGGAGGAGAGTCGCGTTCCCCTCGGGGCCTGATTAACCTGATAAACCCAAATGTGTGTTTCAAATGTTCTTACTCCAAGACTTTACTCTATAACTTGCTTTTAGACCTGAATGTTTTCTCTACAATACAGTTCCCAGCTAAAGTAGTTTCTTGTGTGGTCTTGGATTTAATTTGCACCATTTTCATCTTTTTTCCAAATTTGTAGTTGATCAGACAAGACATGTTTGGTGGCCAAAGTTTGGGTTTTGGTTCCCTAGTGATGTCCACGTCAGATAGCAAATATGTCATGGGCTGCGTGCAGAGTTCATATGTTTAATTTCATTCCATATTACGTTTTCTTCAGCCTAGTTGAAATATATATTGAAAAAAATAATTTGGCTTCATACAGTAAGCAAACATTTGCTTAGTTAACCACAGTGTGATTGTGCTTCTTTGTCATTATAGTCATTAGAAAGCACAGCTGAGCAGCTACAACTGCGCTCGACCGAGTTCTTCCAGAGCCACGACATCGAACTGCTGTTGGAGAAAGAGGTGCAGTTTATCAATCATTGCTTCTAAACTTCAAAAACTGCACGTATAATACTCAATAATTAAGCAATATCGCTTTTTAAAACAAATTTATATCGAGCAAGTGACATTTCAGACACAGTATGGCCAAAAGTTCTGTTTATTTTTGCTCCGCTAGCAGAAAAAGATCCCAAAGAAGCTACACTCATTTTACAGCACAGTGGCTAGCTGGCTAGCTAGCTCACACTGATTTGTGCATTCCCATTAAAGGTGCTTCTGGCAAAAAAAATTTTTTCATCTTCATCTGACAAGTTTTCATGTTTTAAGTCAAAAGGTATATTTCTGAAAATTATCGTTTGCCATGTCCATTGATTATGTCGCTAGCACTACTGCAGTAACCGTTTCGAACTGGAAAGTGGAGTTTTATGTAGCAAGCACAGATGAGTGGAGAGATACACACAGTGAAATGTCCCAGTGTGGTTAAAGGAAATATCAGCACTCTTGGAACACTGCTTGTCCAATCAAATTAGTGGATCGGAACTAACTGTTGTATAATAAAGGAATAAACACTTGGGGGCATGCTGTTATAGGAAAATAATCAATGAGGCCGTGGTGTGAAGCGGACTGATGCAAAGCAGAGTTACTGTTACCATTCTGCAGTTAATAAAAAAAAAATATTACACCCACCCAGCCAGTTGGACCACTAAAAAAAATAGAGTAAAACTTACTATAGTACATAAAATATACTTTATTTAAAAAAAAAAAAAAAAAAAAAAAACAGCAATGGCCCATCCCTTGTACTGGAGTACAAGCTTTTTAAAACAAGTTATGAAAAAACTGTTTGATTTAAAAACAGTGACCTCAAGTTAGTCTAATTGTAAGATACATAATTTAAGCAATTTCTTGCAGTTCTGTTTTTGTTTTCCCTCTTACTGATCTTAACTATCCATGATTTTACCTCCTCAGGTTGTGTCAGTCGATGTAAAAACAAAAACCGTAATGTTTCAGGATGGCTATAAGATGGAGTACAAGAAGCTCTTCATTGCAACAGGAAGCAAGTAAGAACAATTTCTCTTTGTAATGCAATAGGCAAGACCTGATGTGGATTTGCAGGCCTGTGTCTGTATTAAAGCATCTTATTAGGATATACGTGAACTAAATAGGCATTGTGGTCTCAGTGAAATGTTACTCTATATATATATATATATATATATATATATATATATATATATATATATATATATATATATATATAATCATTAAAAGTAATCTTCTGTAAAAGATGAACATTAACCCTTTAATTTATCATTTTATTATTCGAGTCAGTTCAAGTCAGCCTATTATTCAGTAACTACAGTGAAAGTAACAGGGAAGGTGTGTTACAAAAGTGATGAATGTAAAATGTCTGTTGGGAGTTTATGGGGTTAAAGCATCTTCTAGAGGGTTAATGTAAAAACATGAGACAGTTAAATAACCCATAGTATTAAGTTATGAATAATAATAGAAAATAATTATGATGTGTTCCCACAGCAACTTGCCAAGTTGTTAATTAAAAAAAGAATGTCATATATTTTATTCAAATTTTATTTAATGTTGTAGTTATTTTCTGTTACCACTTCTGTTATAGCATCTATGAACCATCATTCCCTCACCAGCCTCTCTTTTTTCTCTCTCTTGAAGCACATCATGTTACAAAGAAACCATAAAAAAGTTACAATATTACTTCTGACTGTTACAAAGCACTGACACTGGAGACTCCTTCCAAAAATTGTTAAATCAACTCACAGAAAATGTCACCATATCAACAATTACACAATTTTTTATAACGTTTTGGCAACATATTAAAACAAGCGTATTAATATAAGCCTGTGGTTTGATTCAGAGCTGCTGTTATACACACTAAATCAACAACTTCTGATTAATCAGTATCAAGAATTCAACAGTGCTGTGATATAAAGATCACTAAACAACTAAAAGACGAATATCATCCATGTTAGTGGCCCATAATATATGTGATTAAGGAAAAATAAGGATGAATATAATAAGAAATATAACAAGCATTAACATTACATAAAAATATCTAAAAAGCGAAAATATAAAAACAGCATGTTTTTGGTAAAATGTTGGAAAATGTGCCATTCATTTATTACAGTTTCTTCACTCATGATTCATAACTAGCGCAGGGACACCATTAATCATTCTGTCCTAGTCAGAGCTCAGCCGAATCCTGAATAAATGAAGGATCTGAAATTATAGAGGGGAATCTTGGCATTCTGAAGTGTTGACATGAACAGAAAATTCTCTGATTCATGAGGAAGTCATTGCTTAGTCAGCTCTCATTCTCCCCTGCTGAACAGGCTGTGAAGGTTGTGCAAGGTTTGCTGCATTATTCCCTTCTTTACTGGATCTATTAGGTTACTCATACATATAGGAAAATACCTAAAAACACCTAGCAACAGTGTCCTATTACACAATTCCCATGGATGAGGACATATTCTGCTTATGTCAGCATTTTAATTGCTTCATCTTGAGAATATGATCATTATCTCATTCTGGTATTATTTGAATACAAGCTGAAATGTGAATAATTATTTATGTACAACCAACACTATCAAAAATATTAGAAAAACAGATAATTCCGGGATCGCAAATGTACTGTGGGGAAAAAGGTGGCCAACGAAAGGCAAGCAGCTACATTTAAAGGGGCAGTTTGTATGTTTTAGACCTGCCAGCAAAGGGAATTGCATTTACAATGAAAACACTGTAAGTCCTTCCTCTTTCCCCCCATCCGGTGTATACCTTGAGATACAGGGCTGAGCAAGCCTGTTGTATCTGGAGGCGGAGCTTATTTCTGGGCCAGAAAAATGTAAACAGAAGCCTAAAACAGAAACACTAGCCAGATCCATTGAAAGACAATATTCTAACTCACCATTCTTAAAAAATGAAAAAACACGTCAGGGTTCTTAGGTTGATCTTCTAGGGGGAAACCGCAAAGGTTCTATGCAGAACTCGACAACAGAATGCAAACAGGGATTGAATGCAAGTAGTTACTGCCAGTTGCCATGGTTACATGTGATATAGCTCACTTGTGTTTAAATGGCAGAGAGGATATTATGTTATGAGGATATTTCACTATTCAGACATATCATCATTGGTTATTATTGATAGAGTACCATCTCTGGATATTAGTAAATATAATTAATGATTAATTATAATTAATGATTATCACCTTCATCAGCGCTTTCCCTAGCTATTACAGAGAGTGGGCTAATTAGGAATGTGTCATGGTGGTTACAAGTCTGAGAAGCTAGAACAACGTAGCGGATCATGTGACTGAGTTTGTAGTGTGATATTTGGCTGAAGGATTCTGGGACACGGATGTTCATGTTGGTACGTGACAGTGCTTCCCTATCAGAAAGGATTTTAGAAGCCAAAGTATCCTTAACTATCCGATAAGCCCCTTTTCTGAGAGTGTATCTTTCAAATTGTATGATTACAATAGATTTAGAGACACTTTAACACATTTCTAACTGCACCTTTAAGCTTTTCAGTGCATCTAGACTCTGGGCCAAAATTGTCCCAATCATAGCTGAATCAAACTAACCCAACTGTAAGCTGAGATTGAGCTGAGTTTGAATATTGCTATTCATTATATGTCAGTATGCATGCCAGCACAGGACCATTCTTTATTTCCTAGCTGTGACTAAGGCTCTTTAATAAATTGGCAATAAAAACAAATGGAGAGCAATATTCGTTTATTTTACTGGCAACTCAATGGCCTCTGTCTTCTCTGTAAACAAATATCTCCAGTCTGGATGAGACAGACAATTTATCTAGAATTAAAGAACAGACAGTACACCAGAAAAACAATGCAGAAAACCCATTACATTGTTTTCACCCAAAGCATAAACATTATTGAACTGTTTACATAATCAGGTTGAAATCATCTGTAACTTGTCTTTGCTACAACAGTGATACTTATGCAATATACCATCTCATATGTATTTTAATATGTCTAATATTGTCAGTTTACAACACACCACCTTGTCACTGATTATTTTTCTGTAATGCCACACCCCTTAGTTTTTCATTCTTTACTTGGCATACTATACATTATTTGTATTTGAACATAAATACATATCCAGTACAACCACAAACTATCAGATGGTACCACAAAATTGAAAAAATGACATAAATATTGTTCTACATATCAGATAGCATTTTGTGTATCATGTCAGTAAGCCAAAAAGTGACGTGATGGTGACTGATAAACTCATTTCTCTGTCTCTTATTCTCTCTCTCTTACTCGAAGACCCAAGTCCATAAACTACAAAGGTAAAGACGTAAGCAACGTGTTTCATCTGAGAACTCCTGAGGATGCGAACAGCATAGCCAGGCTGGCCAGCAGCAAGAACGCCGTCATCGTGGGGACCTCATTTATTGGTGAGATATCATGACAAATGTTGCAGTATATCCATTAACATGATCTCATATGGTTCATGCTGGAGCTTAGTGTTTCATTCATTATGTAACATTCTCAGAAGTGCTGAAGTATGCAATATTATTTATGGCTCAGGTACTTGTGCGTAAAAGTAATCTAGCTACAGATGTGTGGAATATTCTCACCGGTACCAAGGCGTATTTAAGGTGTAAATAAATATATTTTTGTCCACCCAAGTCACGTTTGGTGGTTTGGTTAGCAAGCTTTCATTATTGGCCACAATTATTGGCATCACAGCTCCAGTACAAAACTAAAGAAGCTAATACCATGTCTTGGCATATTGGCTACAATATGGGAAAATTTCATATTTTGGCCAGATTTTTTTTTGCTCTAATTAGTGCTTACCTGTGTTCAGGTATGGAGGTTGCAGCTGCTCTTACAGATAAAGCTCACTCTGTCTCTGTGATCGGCATCGATGCAGTGCCTTTCCGTAAAGCTCTGGGGGAGAAAGTAGGGAAAGCGCTGATGAAGGTGAGAACACCATCACTACCTTTATTTACTAATTTCCAGAAACAGTGCTTCCATTACTTGTTAGCTACATTAGCCTCGTAGCTCCAGTACATAAGTAAAGGACTAAAGCAAACAGCAATCATACCATATGCTGGACAGATACAGAAAACACGAGCGATAAGATCTGTTTTAATAACCCAGATGGAATGTTTTGAGGGTTACAAAAACATAGTTTTCTCACTACCATTTAAAAGCACACATACAGAAGATAAATTCTGTGATATTAAACATTCTCAATACAACAACAAGCAGAACAAGGACAAGATGATATATTATGCCATATCAGGACCCAGTTCCTGAGATCTAACCCACATTGTTAGACTGGATGTAATTTCACAAAACCAATCGTTCGCCTGCAGCAGAAGCCTGAAAGTGTCTGTGTCAGCATTTCAGAATTGCCTGCAAGTGTAACATAATGCAGGACATAAATGCTGAGGGGGTTTATCAGGGCTTTTCCAAGACTCGTAAAACAGTCAATCACTGGAGGATATGGGCAGAGAGAGTTAACAGAGTGAAATTTGTAAAAACAGCACAAAACAAAGACAGGATAGAACAAAAAAAGGAAATTAGCTCTGTCTCTGTAATCACTGCCTAAGATGACTATGTTCACGATGTAGACTGATCTATACAGCGCATTATACAACAGTCCTGTTGAGTTCTTTAATCTGATTGGTCAGAAGGCGTTTATATTAATGAGCTCTTATTCAGAGGGACTTGTAAGGCACATAAACAGATTAAAATCATGTGTAATTGTTGATAGGAAGGAGTCTCCAGTATTAGCGCTTTGTAACAGTCGGTCAGAGGTAAAGCTCTGATTTTAAGTTTTTCAACCCAAGAAAGTCTTCAGGACAGAGGAGTTTGTGTTTTTAATCATGTTTACATCAACAGATTTAGACATGCAGTTTGTACTATGCTAAGCTGGTAGCTATGTAAGGTACAAAACACTTCAACAATCAGTGATGCGGGTGGTGTGATGCGACTAGACGTGAAGCATCTAGTTACTGTTACAATCCTGAAGTTGATTATTTCCTAACAACATCAATTCCAGAAGTCTTTTATTCCTCTTATACTACAACAATTTGCTAAACAATTATATTTTGTTATTAATTAAAGAACAATGAAAAATTGATCAATTTAATGTTGTGGAAAGTCCATGAAACATGTTAGTTCTTGTTCTCACTTAAGTTATAGCTTCTATAAACAATTGTTCCTTCACCAGCCTCTTTTTTTTCTCTGTCTTGAAGTTAATAGGACAAAAAAATTCAGCTTGTCATTTTAACAGTAAACTGCAGAAAACTTTCTCTGAATGTAGCAAAGCACTGACACTGGAGACTCCTTCCGTAAATGTTAAATAAATGTCTCCTTATAGAAAACTTCATCATATCAACAATTTCGTTTATGTAGAGTATCTGTCGTACAGGAATTCGCTGTTGCCATAGAAACGATAATGTGTTAGAATGAGCGGGTTAATATGAAGCTGTGATTTGCCTTGCAGCCTGCGATATTCTCATAGACAATTAAATAAACACCTTGAGACCAATCAGATTTGAGAATTCAACAGCGCTGTGGTATAAGAGCTCTTATTACTCGTTAGCTATTTCTTTAATGGCTGGAAACTTTGGACACAAAACATCTGAAGGTGATCATATGAGCCCTAAAGGTTTCCCCACTATGTTTAGCGATTTATTATTTGGGTTTTTCTCTTGGTTAATCTATCCTGTATGCGCTGTCTTCTTGTAGCTGTTCGAGATGAACAGGGTGAAGTTCTACATGCTGAACGAGGTGTCTGAGATGAGAGGCCATCATGGACAGGTATCCAGAAAGTGAGAGAAACTCTGCTGGAGAAGGGCTCTGATGGATGGACTCTTTCTTCACCTCTCTCTGTTTCCACACCTTCCTCATTTTCTACCTTACTGTTTGTCTCTTCAGCTTTTATTCCTTCATTCTTTCTGCCTGTGTGTCTGTCTTTTAGCCTGGAGTTGTGTAAATAATGTCTAACGCTTGTCTCAGATGGAGAGTGCAACTGATAGCCCTGAAGCAAAAACCCAGCATAAACAGAATAATATTTAAAGCCTCTTGTGGGTAAATGTAGGTATTTTAGGAATAAGAAAAAATCACTGTAACTAATGTGATAATGCATTATTTTCTTTTTAAACATTGGATGGATTTACCTGACCTTATATAGTACTGATATATAATTTTGTGCAATGATTAACTGATAGCTATCAAAGGCCTCTCTCTCTTCTCTCTCTCTTCTCTCTCTTGTTTTTCATCAGTTAAAAGAAGTAGTGCTGAAAAGCGGCAAGGTCTTAAGAGCAGACGTGTGTGTTATTGGCACAGGTGAGTCTCACTCTGACATGCATACACATTACTACACTGCCACTCTCCTGGAGTTTCCTTTGTTTTTTATGTTAAGACTGCTTTAAATCAATAAAAAGTAAGAATCGCTGTGATGTGAATCCTCAGGTGCAACTCCTGCTACTGCATTTCTCAAACAAAGTGGCTTGCACATGGACTCCAAGGGATTCATAACTGTGAACAAGGTACAAATATCATTTATATGTCTTCTATTGGTAGTAGTACTTTATTTTAGACTACAGTATGGAAAATATTATTTAATAACCCTAGGTATATCATAGGTAGAAGTGAATTTGGAACATACTTAGTATATTGCTATTTAATGCTAATAATGATAAATAATATACTGAAATACACAACTTCAATGCATTATTTATGATTTCACATTAAATTGCTCTTGAATTCTCAATTCTGATTAGTCAGAAGGTGTTGATTTATTTTCTATAACAGCAGCTCTGGCAGTAATTCTAGCTCCAAGCCAATTCACAGGTTTATATTAATGTGCTTATAATACGTTATCATTTCTATAGTAATGGTCAATTCAAAACTTATAATAACAAACAAATTTAAAAATATGTTGTTATTTAACAAAGAAAAACATAATCATTTATAAAGTTTTTTGCAAGGAGAACTGTATTTAGAATTTTTGGAAGGAGCATTTGTAACAGTCTGAGGTAAACCTGCAGTGTTGTTTTGCAGTATCTTAGTAACAAGCTGCGAGTTTTTTATTAACCTCAAGAGACGGTTGCCCTAATGTAAGTGATAACTATAAATGGTTAATTATGGTTGTAAGTAATAATTTAATGCTGTTTTTACTTAATAATTTATTGCTGTTTTTTTCTTCTTTTTGAAATACTTGGATTCTAAAGGAAAGTCTAAACATTACTTTTGCTGTCAGGTTTATATTATTACACCATCTAGATTTTTAGTAAATTAGGGATGTAACTGAATATGAACACATTATTTGCACTGAATGGATAATTCATTCTAAACACATACAACCACAGATACGAATAGTAGATGCAGTATTTGGGTTTTGTTGATTATAGAAAGGTCCACAGTGCATCAGGACTGGAATCTAACCCAAAAGAACAGTCACGTGAGTGACTAAGGCCATGAGTGTATGAGTAATGGCATGATTGTGAAGCTTGCGGGACAATAACAGCATTCATTTACAAATAAGGGGCACACAATTCCTTTTTTTGTCTATGTGGTTTGCTCCAGACCAAAATATGGGTGTTATTCCAAAATAAAACCATATTACTACCATATTTCTGTACAAACTGGCCCAAAATTTTATTTAAAAAAAAATCTGGTCTAGACCATTCCCACTTCCAGTTCAATTCCAAACAGAGATACAGATAAATATTTTAGGCAATAAACAGATAAAAATACAGATAATGGCACTGTGTTACACGCCTATAGTAAATAAAATAAAGAGTGATGGATAAGATGTGACCGAGAATTTCGAACAGTAGTGTATGTATGTATGTTGTGTTACAACTGTAATGTTCCATCACTTCTGGATTACACAGTAAACGTGATCTCAACATCTCTCTATTTTTCTCAGATGATGCAGACGAATGTGGATGGAGTGTTTGCCGGTGGGGATGTAGTGACATTCCCGCTGGCTCTCCGTGGCAATAAGAAGGTGAACATCCCTCACTGGCAGATGGCTCATGTCCACGGTAAGCACCAGGAACAACCCCGCCTCTTTTCCTCCATACTGTATATACAATGATTGCTCAGTACCACATACTGATTTTTCCATTAAATATCTTCAGTGGACAGATTTAGTGCATATTTTTAATTATGTATATAATTAATTCAGTCTAAAAGCAACACTGTGTCCTCTGCAGGGAGGGTTGCCGCTCTGGGCATGATGGGAAAAGCCACAGATATTCGAACAGTGCCTTACTTCTGGACTGCTATGTTTGGAAAAAGCATACGCTATGCAGGTGACGAAGATTCCATGTGTAATGTGCACATAAATCGACATACCGCCTTTCTTTAAGCATGTTTTCTCTTCTTTTTACCCTGCTTCCACTAAATTCTGTTCACTCCCAACATACTGCCACTCATTTTATACAATCTTACACATTCTTAATTGTTTCTTGATAAAGGTTACGGGGATGGTTTTGATGATGTCATCATCCAGGGAGACTTGGACGAGCTGAAATTTGTGGCATTTTACACAAAGTAAGTAAATAACCACAATGTAGCATCTTTTTACACTGTACACTGTTCTACCCTCTCGATAGTTTTCCCCTATTGTACAGTGACTACCAACAAGAGAGAGAGAGAGAGAGGGAGAGAGGGTGTAATTTGATTAAAGAACATTAGGATATCAGCTCACAGGGCCTGATGTATTTCTTCAGAATACACAAAAGAAAAAAAAAAGCATTTTTCTGGCAAAGAGAATGTCCACTCAATCATCACATTGGAGTGACTGGGTTATTTTTTGTTTGTGTGGTTTCATATATACCTCTTATACTAACCACTCTTGAATTCTTGAATCTGATTGGTCAGAAAATTATGATTAATTTTCTATAACTGCAACTCATCACAGCAATCACAGGCTGAAAACTGTTTGCAGCTGCTTTAACATAATACTAACAGGAACTAACTTGTTTTGCAGACAGTAAGTGTAACTATAAATGGACAAAAAGTACAACACATCTTTCTTTAATAAATAAACATTGCTGTAGTATAAGACTTTTTGGTAGTAACAAGTTGATCGTTGATTATTTCCTATAACAACACAGCCCCAAAATGATTTAATCTTTACACGAGACCATGCTTCAGGATATTAATACAGTTTAGGACTGAACAATATTTGGTTGTATAGTGCTTGTGTTATATTCAGTAGACTGCATACAAATAGAGAAACAACATTGCTATGGAGTATATACCTAAATGGAGCTCATGTGCTGTTTCTGGTGCTTCCTTTGACTCCACTGTCTCTGTAGGAGTGAGGAGGTGATCGCCGTGGCCAGTATGAACTATGACCCCATTGTGTCCCGGGTCGCGGAAGTCTTCGGTTCTGGAAAGACGATTAAGAAGCGTGATGTGGAGTGAGTACATTTTTCCATCTAAACTCTGGAACTCCAGGAGCCATTGATGGGTCCAGATTTGGCTCTGTCACTTTCATAATTACACATATTTACTATTAATATCACTGTATACATGCACTGTACTGTAAGATGTTATGCTTTATGATGTTAAGTATTAAGATCCAAATAATTAGCTGAGAGTTGAGAGTTGATGACTTGCACAATACCATGGCAGTCAAATGTGTACACCTGCTTTGTACAGGCCCCTTTGTACCCTTAAACACCAAACACCAGCCTCAGAGAGGAATAATGTGTAGTCCCCCGGGACACTTTATTTCCTCCTAGTGTCTACATTGTAACTAAAACAGAAGAGTGGCTGCTTTTTCTCCCCAAGTGCCTGGTGCTTATTGTAAAACTCTATATTTGTATTTCTGTAACTCTGTGTACTCTGTAAACATTCCAGTTCCTACTATCTACTTTCTACTATCAGTATCATTAGAAGTATTTGTAAAGTGTTAGATTTGACAATCGTTACAGGCTTATTCTATCTTTTTTTCTGTAATACTTTTAGCATTCTTCTCTTTTGGCTGAAAAAGTGCTAAAATCTTAGGTGCCATCCCTAAAAAATATAGTTAACCCATATTCATTATATACTTGTTTATTGTTTGCCAAGTCACACATACATTGATAGATTTTACTGCACATTAAACAACTCATAACATTCTCGATTTAACTTGAAAGAAGTCAGTGCTGTGTCTTTCAAGAAAGAAAGTCGAGGTGAAAGCACCAGCCAAAAGATTGCCAGATAGGAGAAGAGGGCGGGGCTTCCAGGGTGGTCAGTTATCAATGGAGAATCCAAAAACACCTATGCAACTGTCAATCATTCCAGATTTATATGTCAATTGGTTCATCTGCTGTTTTTATTGGAAACAAAGAAGCCAATTTTTGAGTATTAAGTGGCATACTCCAATGTTAAATGCAGAGCTCTTATGCAGGTTGGCAGATCTGCTGATGTCAGTACTTAAATATCTGTAGAATTTTTTTAAGTCCTAAGTGAGGAATGTAAGTCTCGTCCCACTAAAAGATCACAAGTGGGGAGTTGAAGTGATTGAGGAACATCGGCAGGACTTTGCAGTTGTGTTTCAGCTGGAGGCGGGGCTAATTTACGGGCCAGAAAAAAAGTAAACCACGCAGAAAAGGATCGAGAAAGATCCATTGCATGGTGTCATGGACTCTACTCAAAATAAGTAGTGTATGTTTACTATTAAGTAGTAAAATCTTAGCATAAAGCAGTAAAAGCTTCCTTTGTTATACCTAAACTGCAAGTGTAAAAATCAACCAAACAACGTTTTTTGTCTTGTTATGTCCTGTTTTTTGTTGTGCTTTCATGAAATGAAGGATGTTCACCCACGGCAAGTACGGATGCATACATCTGTGTCACTTATATAATAATACATTTACTGTATACCACAGCACTGTTGACTTCTCGATTCTGATTGGTCGATTAATCTGTTGACTCATTTTCACTAACAGCATCACAGGTTTATATTAATGCGCTCGTTCTAATACGCTATTGTTTCTATAGTAACAACTCATGCACAGGGACATGTATGGTGGACGTTCCACATAATCTGAGTCTAATAACAAATGGGTTAAAAATGCATTTTTATTTTTACAAAGAAAAAAACGTATAATGGTTGATATGGTGACATTGTCTATTAGGCGATGTTTATGTAACACTTATGAAAGGAGTCTCCAGTGTCAGTGCTTTGTAGCAGTCAATACATTTTGCAAGATGGGAAAATGTTCAGGACAGATGACTTTGCACTTTCTGGTTTCTCGGTAACATGACAAGCTGCGCTTTTTTGTCTTATTAACTTCAAGATTTGGAAATAAAAGGGGTTAATGACAGAACGACTGTTTATAGCTGTTATAACATAAGCGATAACAGGAACAAATTTGTATGCATGTATATATGTAACCTTTATTTAACTAGGATAAAAAAAACTCACTGAGATAAAATCTCTTTTACAAGAATGACCTGGCCAAGAGGGTAGCAAAAAACACAACAACAATTAAAGACACAGCATTTAACACATTAAGAAAAACTCCCCCCAGAATTAGTGAAAATAAATAAATAAATCGAACATAAATAGAAAATTACATAATAATATACAATAAAAAATATTGCAAAAACAACTTCCAATATGGCTATACTCAAAGTTATTTACAAGTGGCATAAATTCAACCAATGAAGGGAGCACAGTAAGTTTTAAGTGTTCCTGTAAGCTGTTCCACATTGCTGAGGCATTAAAATTAAAACCTTTTTCCCCAGCTCAGACCTAACACGGAGAACAACAAGTTGAATAATGTCCCTTGAGCGAAGATTGTAATGTTCGTTTTTTACAGAAATAATGGATGACAAATAAGTAGGTAACAAGCCACATATTGATTTATAAATAAACCAGTGTAAGCGCCATCGTAAGTTCAGAGGTGGCAGTTCAGTCTTAGCATAAAGAGAACAGTGATGAGTTACAACCAATAAAAAAAACATAGGGCGCTGTGAAAAAGGGTGTCTAACTCTTTTTAAATATTGCACTGGGGCATGCATATATAACATGTCTCCATAATCAAGTATGGCTAAAAATGTTGTAGACACCAAATACCTTCTGGCACTGATAGAGAAAGAAGATTTATTTCAAAAGTGAAAACCTAATTTTAATTTAAGTTTAAAAACAGTATAATCAATATGTGGCTTGAATGTCAACTGGTTCTCAAGGACAAATCCCAGGTACGTATAGTTTGTAACAAGTTCAATTTTAGTGCCTTGAAAGGTTACAATATCAGTAAGGTTTGATGACCCAGCTTTTGTATTTGTAAAAAGCATTAATTTGGTTTTATCTGTATTTAAAACCAATATAAGTTTATGTAATCATAACTGGACTAGGTTAAAAGCAGACTGTATATATTGTAATGCCTGCGAGGCAAAAGAAGCAGAACAGTAAACAATTGTATCATCGGCATAAAGATGATACTGAACATTAGGTATGTTATCACAAATATCATAACATATGGAGAATAAAATTGGACCTAAAACTGACCCTTGAGGAACTCCCTTGACAACTGGTAACACAGAAGACTTTAAGCCGTCTATCTGTACACATTGGGTTCTGTTGGAAAGATAATTAGCAAACCAACCAACAGCTTGATTGTATAACCCAATAATACGAAGCCTTTTTTAACAAAATGCAGAGGTCACCTGTGTCAAAAGCCTTAGAAAGACCAAGGAAAAGTGCTGAACAAGTCTTTTTACTGTCTGTGGCTTCTATAATATCACTGGTCACTTTAATTGTAGAAGTGATAGTACTATGTTGTTTTCTAAAACCAGACTGAAAATTAGACAAGACACAATTCCTTTCCAAAAATTGCTTCAATTGTTCATTTGTAAGTTTTTCTAAAAGTTTAGATAAAACACATAGTTTTGAAGTAGGCCTATAATTATTCATAATTGAAGAATCCCCCCTTGCTATTCTCAAAATCTGGCAGATTTCCAGATTTTGAGAATAGCATTTTTAGTAAGAGTAAGGTTAAAAAGATAAGCCAAAGGTTCAGCAGTAAACTTGTTTTGCAGACATTCCATACCAATAAATGTAACTACAATTTGTAACAAGCATAATGTATCGTTCATTAATAAATTTAAAATTTTAATCACTGGCAAATCGCTGTGGTATAAGAGGAATAAAACACTTTGGGACATGCTGTTATGGGAAAATAATCAATTTTGCTGTGGTAAAAATAACTTCGCTTTGTGTTGGGCCTCATCTTCCTTTAACAGCACGCACCATCATATTTTATTCCTTAGTTATTTTTACTTTTCTTTGTTAAATCATGTATACACACAAAGTGAGTCAGTATCAAACACATGCTGACTGTGATTGTTGTTTGTTTTTGCAGGACAGGAGATATCTCATGGTTGATAGATAAAGGTTTGCAGTGAGAATCCACCAGACTCTAATTCGGAGCTGTTTATTGTCAGTGCTGCTGATTTGGGACCCTGCATGTGGGATGAGTAGCTGATGAATCTCCTGCACATTTATGTGGTGTAAATGCCAAACCTTGGCTCACATGTGGCATGAAGCTGTTTCCTGAAAACCCAAGACTCTACACAGAGCTGTGAATACACCTACACTCAACACTAACCTTAAAATAAACCAGAGCTGCTTTGTAACGAGAGAACGGTTGGGTTTCGGGTGCTGATGTGACGCTGAGCCTGGCCTTTTCTGCTTGCGCACGAAGCAACTACCTGTACACAGTGTTTATAAAGGGGCAGTGAAAGGGGAACATATTTTTTTTTGTTTTGTACATGCAACATTGTAAATAGTTCTTACCTGGAAATGCATTGTAACATTACGTGATGGTTTTGTTTCTATTAAATCTTTGCAAGTTTGTAATGCTACCGATTAGCTATAGCGTTAAAGATCACATACTGGCCTTTGTACAGATCTGCAGCTTTCATGTTTGTAAGACCACTTTGGTATGACGTTTGCTAGGACATCGCCTTGTTTCAGAAAAAAAAAACCACCTTTGAGAAATCACACTGAATATTTAGAAATCTAGGCTAATCAACTATGATCATTAGCAAACATACATCTTGCTTGAAGTCGGAGTGGCCTGAGGCCAGGTTTCAGGCTGTTTAATGGACATTTGAATGTCCCATAGGTCTTTAATGTAAGTGAGTGTGTTTTTTTTAATAAATTATGGAGTTTGAAACCTGGCCTGGTATCACAGCAAACTAGTAGAAATATCTAATAAAATCAAATCAGTAGCTTGAACGGCCCTTTTAATGGACAAAAGCATGTTCCCTGGGCATCAGACCCTTAATGCTGACTAACAGCTCTCTAATATAATGTACCTCTTATGGTAACTTTGGTTGCCTTGCTGGTTAATTGCACAAAAAAGTAATATAAGTACATATTTAAAGCTATACCTCTATAGTAATAATAATAATGCTAGCGATATAAAACTATAAGCTTGTATTTTCTGTTATCTTTTATTGATTGATGGATTGATTGACTGATTGATTGACTGATGAATAATTCAATTTTTAGATAGTACGCAATAATTCTGAATGCTGAACTGGTAGTTTTGACCTCCTCAAGCTCCTTTTTGGTTACTAACTCAGGGATAGGAGGCTCATATAAAAGGGGTTTGTGCTGTTGAAAACAAAAATAATAAATTTGTTGCTTTTAAATTCTTCAGTTTCTTTCTTTCTTTCTTTTGCCTCCATGTTTAACCTGCAAGTATGAAAATATCCATTTAAAATTGCATCACACTGTTGTTGAACTGAATTCTCGATTCTGATTGGTCAGAAGGTGCTTATTCTTTATTAAATAATATAATAATTAATTATTATAACAGCACATTATTAATAATGTCAACTGCAAGGTAAATCTGGTGTACTATTAACCCTCTAGTTCTGATCCATTAATAATTAAATTGTTAAACCTATATATACAGGGACTACATCAGTTAATGTAGCGATAAACAGATAAAACAGCACAGGATTTATAATAAAACATATATTAATTGACAAGTTTTTATAGTCAGCATTTCAATAAGGAGACTCCAAGCTCACACGGGTGGTGTTCGTAGGTATACATAACATCTACATCTACATAAGCGCTTAATGTCACTTGATGTAAACCTACATTAAACTGTTATTAAACGTTAAAGCATCAGTTGTCATCAAAAATGCTTGTCAGTTTTAATTTCAAGTTGACATAACACTTGGGTCAAGTGACATAAGGTTATGTTATGACATTACACTAGAACATCCTGACAGCTGACTTTGTAGCTCTTTGTAGCTCTGTGCACTTCTGTTACGTTGGAGTCACATAATGGTCATGAAGTGATGTAGCTCATGGTCATAACAACCTTATGGCAAAGCTCTGTGTTTCCTGATCCAAGTGTTATAACATCAAAATAGACAAACTCAGTCTTTAGATCTTTCTTATGCAGTGTCATTAAAAATAATAATAATTATAATAAACTTTTTTTATATAGCGCCTTTAAAAAGGCCTCTCAAGGCGCTTTACATAAGAGTATATAAACATGTATTAAAAAACAGTTAATAATAAAATACAATTCAATTATTAATAACAATAATAGTAATAATAATAATTAAATAACAAAAAACAAAACAAAGTAATCAAGTAAAAGCAATCCTAAAGAAATAGGTTTAAGAGAAAATTTAAATATATTAAAGACCGGGCTTCTCTAAGATCAGATGGTAGTGAGTTCCACAGTTTTGGAGCAAAAGAAAAGGCCCTATCACCCATAGTATGCTCATTAAGGGATTATGTAGGTGTTATGTATCCCCGTGAACACCACGCTTGAGTAAAGTTTTAGAGCTTGGAATTTATAAACTTGTAAGTATGTCAGTTGTCATGAAGGGCTTGTGTATGCATGTAATGTAAAGACAACAAAGTTAAAGGCTAAACACAGGTCAAGTGTCCTTCACAACAACCTGTGTCCATGTTTCAGGTGAATAACTCAAAACATTAATACAGCCGACAGCACTTAAAGTTGTCAAATACAATCAAATACAAATACAATAATTAAAATACTTAAAAATCACATAATTTTCTTGCATTAATGAGTGAATCCAGTTAACATCTCATGCTTAAACAATTTCACTGGATTTTAATGATTTACTTCTACTGTATAGAACTATATACTGTCAAAATCTCTCTCTCTCTCTCTCTCTCTCACACACACAGAGAGAGAGAGAGAGAGAGAGAGAGAGAGAGAGAGAGAGAGAGAGAGAGAGCTCAATTGGCTGCACTGTTAGCAACAAACTCATTAGCACATTAGCGTATTAGCGTTAGCCTATAGCTGAATAAACAAACACTCACTGCTAGCTGTAGTCTCTCTGCTCGAATGCCTAGTTCGGTTTCATAAGCAATTTTTGTTGTTTTCACCTTTGTCCTTGAATTACTTTAGTATTTGTTTCATTCTTTTTAATTTTCTTTGTAATATTAATTTTAAAAAAATCCAACATTTGACTCTGCTTGATTAGCAATTGTCCTGTTGTTCAAGTTACACATTCCCTCAACAAATTTACTTAATAAGTCATTAAAAATATATATTCAGTGCAGCTCTACAGCACCTTTTAAACCAATCTTAGCAAATCTTAATTTATGTTTAATTTATTTTTTTGCGTGTGTGTTTTTACTGCTGAGTCTACAATGCTATGCAGCCGCCATTAGGGGGCGCTGCAGCCCAGGCCTAATGCATTGTAATAGGATATTTAACTTTTCATGTACAGCGTTCACACTTATGGACAGTCAATGTAAAGGTGCAATAGTCGATTATTTTTCTTACCAATAATGGCTGGAAAATATGTAGAACGTAATAAAAATGATGATTTAAAGCGTGACCTCAGAAGAAAAGTATTATGTGGCTGAAAAAAGTCCTTTGGAAAACTGTGTTACGGTCCGGAAGGCATGTTTGTGTTTACATGGCTATGCCATGGCTCTAGGTGAACCACTGCTTTGTGTTCATGGGAGGGAAAAGCAGGGCAGGCTGAAAGAGTAAAAAAAAAAAAAAAAAACATTCAAATCTTATTCAGCTCCACCTACTTAACCAACAGAGACCAGATCTTGACTAGTTTTGAGAAATCTTACCTATTGCACCTTTAGGTCTGTTTTTAGGAAAATATAAGATGTACATCAGCTACAAATCATGAGACCATTACTGTCATTTAACATAAATCATTTCGGGCACTCTCTGGATTATTTGCGATTCTCAGTGCAACATGTGTCTTGTATATCATTACAAACTTTCTACACAAAATCCCAAATTAAGTATAAATAAATAAATAAATAAATAAATAAATAAAGTAAGACCCAATGAACACCTTAGCTTTTTTTAAAAAAAACTAAAACTAAACTAAAACTGAAGTTTTTTTTTGTTTTTGTTTTTTTTTTAAACTGAAGATCTAAATGTTAACAGATTGTTTTAGATTTTTTTTTTTTTATTTCAGCTGATGTTTTATCCATTTTTACTTTCCTATACATTTCCTATACATGGACGATCCATTCACTTTTATATAAGGGATATTTAGAAAAAGCCTAACTTCACAAAGCTTTCAATTTGAAGTAATAAAAAAAAACCTCGTAAAATCGGAATGTTTTTATATAATTTATGAATGAAAGGGTTAAAGTAATATTATACATTTTAACAAAAGAAATTTTAAAGGTCTCCTGGAATTTGATCACACTGAGTTGGCAAACCTAACTGTCAGTTACGTATATTGCTTATTTCTAACTAATCAAGAAACAAATTCAGTCTCAAATTATTTTTTTCACATATAATTCTTGATATTCATATTTCATATCTGTATATTTTATACACAAGAAAAGAAAATCAGTGGTACCACTCATCTCCAGTCAAGAGAGAGACAGAAAAACAGAAAGGCTAGGGAGAGATCTTAATGTTTATAGCTGCTGTAACATGATGGCTTGTTTCACAGATAAAAATGATGTGTGGTTCATTAACAAAGAAAAGTCTCTAATTGTTGGCAAGCTAACATGGTGTGAGAGATATAATGCACTCCAGAATGTGTAGTAATACAAAATAATAACTGGAAACCTTCTTATTTAGCATGTCACATCATTAACTTAATTAATAAAACAAACAGTTAACATCTGCTTAATTGATCACTGCATAAGTGGCCATTAATTAAGCCAAAAAGATTCAACAACACAACCAGGTAATATTATTTTTAAATGATTTACTTCATCAGCAGTTACAATACAAAAGACAAAAGAGTCACAATAATGGAGCACAGCTTTTTCAGTTCAGTATGGAAGACACTTTTCACTAAATATGAAGTTTTAATTATTTTGAAATGAAGCAAGTATAAAACTTACAAAAGCATAAGAACGAATCGCCTCTAGGAGACGTATAATAAATTAGACAGCATCGTTATAAAAGAAATGAGGATTTGAAATGCATTTAGAAAACATTTTCGGAAAGTCGATAGCTTATCAGGAAAACTGATTTAATACCTAAAAAACTGGCAAACAATAAACACTATGCTGAACAGTTTATTTGGTAATGATGTTATTTTATTTGTGTACCTAATAAACCAGCAACTCGGTACTATCAGTAAAACAGTTTATATTGCAGACAGTCTTACTTTGCTTTTTCTTTATTATTGAGGAAATAGTGAATAGTGATAACAGCGAGTTGATAACAGATTAATTTTTCCCAGTTCTGCTGATTTAGTCCCGCTGCACTGTGTGGTTTTGCTCTCAGACACCTATCTTGAATAGGAATATCCAAATCTGATGCTAAGTATCAGGACCAATACTGACCTGGATTTTTAGATTGGAGCCATTGGCGAGAAGACGTGATGTTTGCCGATGTGCCAGGCTGCATTAAGTAAAGCCAAGTGCAGATCAAATCTAAGACATCACCTGATATAGCCGTCACAGATAGACTGCATGAATCTACAGTCTGGGCTAGAAGGAAATCAGCCTCAGCC
Organism: Pangasianodon gigas; assembly: GCA_022758105.1. Lineage (NCBI taxonomy): Eukaryota > Metazoa > Chordata > Actinopteri > Siluriformes > Pangasiidae > Pangasianodon > Pangasianodon gigas. Next base: position 15,149,258 of record CM040477.1, read on the forward strand.
TTAGTTCTCGCTTTTTCATATCATTATGTGAACAGGTGCCATGTTGTCTGATATGTAGAGACCTATAAAGCTAATGCATGGTCCGGCGCTGATGAATATATGATGCCCCATCATCAGTCTGATACTTCTTAAAAGTGACTTAAACAGAGAACATACTTCACATTTAAGATGGAGTGACGAAATTGACCCAGAAGGATCTATTCTCCACCTATCACCACACCAAAGCTGCACAAGCATACACAAGCAAAGTAGAATTATATCACTATACTGTATATAACCAACCACCATCACTTAGCTTACACTCACCACCATATCATCATTAAAGCCTCTCAGGCAGGCGAGAACCAAGGACAAATAAGTTGACGTACTATTACTGAGTAACCTTCCTTAATTTTTTCAAAGCAATCCCTTTAATCAGAGTTAAATGGCTTTTTTTCTATGTATATACTATATATTTTTATTGTGTCCCACTCTCAAATGGCATATTCAGAACACATCAAATTTGTTAAACTACAAAATAACTAGCCTACAGTTTCCTGAGAGGAGCAAAATTACTGTGCACAGTTCACTTATGAGTACTGATTATCTCTAGTGTGTATTTAAAACAACATTAATGAATAAAATATGGTTAAACATGTTTGTGTTTTTCTTAATTCATCTCATGTTTTCTTCATTTATTCACTTAAAATTTGTATTTTAATGACACTACTGTAATGGCTGGTGTTTCGCTGTTATGCAGTGGCCCACCCCTGGAAGGGGCGTGGCTCTGTGTTATAGCCCTGGAAATCTATTGGCTTAATGCGTTGCTGTGATACGATACTGATACGGCACATACACACAGGACACGGGTTACCTTAAAAGTCACACCTCGAAGGTTTCTCTTAACTAGCCTGCTACCTTACTAACAGGACGTCAGTGCTGGATTGGTATCAGTGTCAGTTGACCCTGAGCTCTGATAGTGGTATCATATTTAAAAAAAAAAATTAAAAAAAAAGATGGTGGAATGGGACATCCTTAAATATAAGCTTTAATGAGCAGGAAACTCTAAAATCAGCAGTGCAAGGAGACTAAAAATCAAAAATCCATGATTTAACACAAGTCAGGACACAAGGATTAATACTGTAACTGCAGACAAAAATGGTATTTCGTTTTATACATTGTGCTATCAACTGGTTGGCAGTTGTAACTAAACCACATCAGCATTTCAACATGGTTTCACTGTTTAAATCCTAACACAGGCTTCATGTTGTTTTGTCATGTCTTAAGCCAGATTTACACTGTGTGTTTTTCGTCCTGATTTTGCCATCACGGACAAATTTGCACATTGTAATAAAAATAATTCTTCGCTCATGAGTTGAGATCTGGTGTCCAATTTAATGCCATTAGGACCAAAGGCATTCAACGACCAAGTTCTGGCAGTGTTAGAAATTTTCGATTAAAATCTGTGTGAGTGTGAGCACTGTTATGACACTCATTTAAAAGCTACCAATAAGAGGATGGCGTAGGATCACTCAACTCACGAGATGGTTACAAATACACTAGTGACAATGGTGAAATGCAAATGCAGCATGCTAATAAACAGAAATAAATATCCGTATTACATCAAGCTCACTCTAACAAATGTGTCTATTTATATGAGCCCATTTTCTGCATGAGCCTGGATCACACTGACAGATGAGCAGAACATAGTAATTTTCTTCAATCGCTGTTCTGTCATTAGAGGATCTTCATCGTATAATCTGACATGGACGTGTTATCGCACAGACTGTTATAGAATTCAGCCAAGATCATCTCATATAGCGTGATGAGTCATAATCTTAAAAAACTGTTGAAATCGCACAGAGTAAAACCAGCTGTAACTCTACTACCTACGGCAGTAATATGCATGATGGGTATTCTGTACCTATGAGTATAGATGCCAAAGCACCCAAATTAAGTGCACTCGACAGTGAATAAGGTACAGTTTTGAATAGTATTATAGAACTTTCTATAATATTCTTATACAAGTAAAGCAAAATGACTATGATTTTCCCTTAAGATCAAGATCACAGCATAATATAGAAAAGTAAAAGATCAAAACCCTGATACACATAAATGTTCATAATCTTTAAAAGACAGTAGCAAGTCTGACTCACAAAAAAAAGGCAGCTTTGTTTGATCAGAAGTCACAGTCTATCATTTTCGTGGCTGAAAAAGCAAATCCTGTCATTTACACACATTTACACATTGGCTTTTCAAGCCTACTTACTTGAGATCTGGCTCCAAATATATACTAAAACTTTGAGTCACTGAATCAGTGCAGATTATTGACTTGTAAACAACATTATTCTGCTGGCTAAATTAAATAGATGCAGGAAAAATACATACAGGCTGGTGTTAAGTTCTTGAGATCATTCATTCATGTTCAACAAAAAAGGCACTGAGTATTTTTGTCATTTATGTAGTTGGAGTGCATACAACTGACCCCTATATGCCGTAAGAAATATATAGTTTACACACATAATAAATATGCATTAATAGTGAACTGTCATAAGATTTAACCTGAAGATGTGCTTGCTGCATATTCCTGCTATGAAATTCCTTTTGTTCGTCAATCTTCCACGTTGTTCAGCTGAAGTCGTATTCGGCTGCACACTGCTTCAAATATTCTTCATAGAGTTTCTTCTGTTTACAAGAGACACATACATTTATATCCATTATTTAAGTGTCATTAAAATTTGTTATACCGCAGCGCTGCTGAATTCTCGAATCTGATTGGTCAGAAGGTAAATCACAGGTATATTTATTACCGCGTTTGTTTTAATGTTATCGTTTCTATAGTAACAGCTAACTCACAGCGACTTGTATGGTGGATGCTCCACATCTAAGTGTAATAGTAAACAGATGAGAAACGTGTTGTTATTTAACAAAGAAATATGTATAATTGTTTTCTGTAAGGAGATGTTTATTTCAAATTTATAGAAGGAGTCTCCAGTGTCAGTACTTTGTAAGTTTTCCACCACAGGAAGGTCTTCAGGATGGACAGATTTCTAGTTTCTCAGTAACAAGAGAACTTTTTTTTCTTTGAGGGAATGATTGTTATAGGTGCTATAATGTAAGTGATAACAGGAACTAACATGTTTTGTGGACGTTCCACAACAACAACGTTAAACACAACTATAAATGGATAAAATAGTATGACGTTGTTCTTTATCAATTAATAAATTGTAATTGTTAGCAATTTGAAATTGTTTAAGAGGAATAAAACACATCAGGATGTGCTGTTATAGATAAATAATCAACTTCAGGATGGTTACAGTAATTACGCTTCACGCCGTCACTGATTATTTTCCAGTAACAGCACACCCTCTACTGTTTTATCCATTTCCAGGACTTACCTTTTTTGCTTTGAGGACATCCTTAACATATTCACTGCACTCCATCAGATTCTTCTTCTCTTTCTTGGTGAGAGTTTTACTGCTCTGGCTGGAAGAGGAGGAGGAGGAGGAGGAGGAATCAGAACATATAAATACATGTCAATCAAATGCTGAAGCAGCCATTAAAGATACGACAAGGTCGTATATGTACGTCTTTTTCATTCAGTCACTGCTTCCACTGCTCTGAAATCTTTTTCTTTCTTTTTTTTTAATTATAATTTCTATTATTTGACCGAGAAAACTTGAGCAGTGTATCAGACAAGATCACGGAACCAACTCGAGCAACACTAAGAAACAATATGTGTACAAAAATACAGAAAAGACAAAATACACAAAATAAATCAGACAAAACAACAAGGAGAAAGAATGTGAAATAAAATGAAACGACCGATCCGATCGTCAGTAATTAAAGTTCGTATGGTAGTAAATTAAGAACTTTAATTATTCAAAATTGTTTTAATGATCAGTGTATGTTAATCCAGGGTCACGGTTAGTTAACAGTGGATTTTTTTTGCTTTGTTTATTTCTGTAGTGTTACGTTCTCGTGTCCAAATGTCTAAAATAGCTTTACCTCAGTAGCTGGT
>CM040477.1:15154247-15191880 GCA_022758105.1 Pangasianodon gigas
GAAGTGTGTTATATACTCCAGGGTGGCTTACTGTCCTAAAAATACCATTTGCAACTCAACGCGATATATTTCATTAAACCGTATTCCATTATACAGCAATTAATGGAAAACAGCTACACAAAAATGTTATTAATGAGACGGACTTTATGTTTATGGCGCAAAAAGAGCTGCAACAGACAAATGGGTGGACTGCAGGAGTTCAGCTTTATGGTTACAGTGCCCTCTTGTGTTTCTAAACCTTCTGCACCACAGTGCTGATGTGAATTCACTTACCGTGCAAAATACCTGGCGAGGAAAAGGAAAAAGTAGCACATCGCACCGAAGATGATCACGGCCACCACCTGCCAGTCTTCGGGGAGCCACTCCCACAGATACAGCACTATTCCCTTAAAAAGTACACACACATACACACCTGCATGACTCAAATACATTTATACACTATATGCTCTCATTTTCTACACTACACTGTCGTATTTTACTATATATGTTTTTTATGAACATGTGTATAAGTGGATACCGTAATTACGTAGAGCGTTGTGGCAAGCCCCTCCCCCACCAGGGCTCCTAGCTCCTCTGGGAAAAATGTATGGACGAGAAAGCTGATGATGAAGACAGCGGGAAGGAAGATGGCCAGAAACCCACACAGGAAGGAGTTAAAGCGGCTGCTCTTATTATAGCTCACGTTACTCCTGCGAGAGCAGAGAGGAAACATGCTACGTTTCACAGCTCACATAAAGGTTTAAAGGTGCAGTTAGAAATTTTTAACATTTTTCCCAAACCTATAATAAATAGAACACGTTGATTACACATTTGAAAGAACTGTCTTGCAATGAATTTGGCTCGTTTTTGTGTAGTTTTTGTGTATATTCTTTTCTGGAAATTAGCCAGAACAGAGCTGCTTGGCCCCACCCCTTTCCCCTAAACCCCAGTGAGACATTCTTATGCTGCATTCGAGTAAAGCTTGCAACACAGAATTTCCAACCTCCGACTAGCAAACCGCCGCCTCAACTAGGAATCCCTACTCGGAAAGTCAAGAAAGTCTCTTCAACGCCAAGTATGACATCATGTAAACATGGCCACTCACACTGACAACAACAAATAAAATATCACTTCACTACTAGAAAAGTTTATAGTAGTTTTTACTTTAGATAAAGCAGCATAGATATACTAGTAGTAATTGTTTAATCTGTAACACACAGTTCACTGTTTTGATCACTAATGTTAGCTGGCTAGCTTGTTGCTAACAAAACACGCTTTCACAGAGGCGTCCATGTTTTTTTTCCCACTTTGTAGCTGAACACATGAGCTCGAAAATTACGGAATTTTCAGTATAGATGCTGCCTTCAAGTCCTATCAGAAATATCGTAATTATGAGGTGAGCACACGAACGCCACAAAAAAAAAACTCATAGTTTTCTGAGTCTCAACTTTCTAACCAAAAACAAAATAGGTTTTTCCACGCCTCCATCTTTTCCTGACTAAAACCACTTTACGCACCACGACATAATCACCACCTCCAAACTCGTATGCACGAACTTCCAAAGTTGACTTGGAGGCAGGAAGACTTCCCACATCTGAGTTAAGTTGAACGCAGCAATGGATTTTAACAAAGCGGCGGAGTTTAATGAGAGAAAAGTGATGGATTATCAAAATTGTTTTCAGTGTAATTCACTTCACAGGCAGAAGGGGGCTCTAAAAATTGCAAACTGCCCCTTTAAAATCATATTTAAGATTCAATTCAAGCACTCCAAAATAAAAAAAAAAAAAAACAATGAAATGAAATATAGTGTCAGTGGAGATGGAGGCTGAAAGAGGAACAAACCTGTCCTGCTCCAGCTTATTGCTGATGGAGGAAGCGATGAGGTCACAGTCTTTCTCCAGCTGGTCCAAGGTCTTCTGCACCGCCTGGTTAATGCTCTTCTCTATTGTCTCACACACCTCGTCGATCTGATTCACGCACCTGCTCGGCTATTCACACACGCACAGAATAGATAAGAACAGAGCAAAGCACTGTGTATATATTCCACCATAAATCTGAAATCTAGGGTTCTACAGTCCTTTGATGATATATAAGACCATAAACCATGTAGCTTATTTTTTTCCCTAATATTAGCCACATTTCTGGATTATAGATCCAAATTACACAGTTATGTAGTTTGATTATGTTTTATATTGTGTAGTAATATTATTTTCATTGTAAATAATATTACTCTAATATGGTTTATACATTAAATATCTACTTCTAATGACAGATATCTTTAATACATTGTGAATGAGGCTCTAAATCTGTTTTTTAATCACTAGACTAGAACATTTGACCACATGATGCACTATTCAGATTCTAATTAATTCTTAGGGAATAAGTGAACAAATTGATCTCCTCTCAGGCTGACTAAGTAGATTTTTTAATCAAATGAGCCGAGCTGCACACTGATTATCAGGCCAACTCAGTCAGCTGACTAACTCCATTTCCCAGAACACACCGTGGCCTACAACTGTGACCGCCGCATGCTACACATCCCAGCACCTTGTCACGTTCTCAGTTACCTGATTACTGATCATACACACCTGCTCACAATCACACTCACACCATATATAAACGGATTTTCACCCTGGACCCTTTGCGAGTATATGCTCAGCTTGTTTTCATGCACCTGATGTTACCAAGCCTGTTTATTCCTAACGTCGCTGCTCTGGTTTGACCTTGACTCTGTTTTTGTTTTATGTGCTCTGCCTTTGCCTAGTATACCCTGTTTGCTGATCGCCTGACCTAAACCTGTTTTGACGCTGATCTTGTCTCTCGTTTTGGATTTCTTTGCCCACCTCTCATTAAAGACGTTTTCCTGCAATTGTATTCATCTCCATCTCTATTTACATGACCTTGCTCTACAGTTTGAGCCTCAAACATGCAGGCTTGTGCTTGTGTTTTAATGTCGAAACAGGCTCTTGAACCATCCTGCCTTATTTTAAGCATCAGTACGCTTATTGTAACACTTTCCATGAAGATGATATGTATAATGACCTATTCTTAACATGCTATATATATGTAGAAAGCCACATAATTATAATTACTTATGAAATTTACTTTGGTTTTAATGAATTGTGAATTTTTAACAGTATGCATTATATCGCCAATGTCAAAGAAACTCAGTTTGCATAGCGCATTATTTTACACCACCCCTGAGACCTGCCCTGATTTTTAACTGGTAACTGTAAAGTAATTGAATGGACAGGATGTCCCATAAGTCCAGCATCACAGGATAAAAATAAAACACTGCAAAACAAAAGAACTTTCTCAATACGTCCACTATTTTTCTCAATACACAAATTCCTGTGAGTCAGATTATTTCAAATTAGAGCCATTCTTCCTTGCTCAGATACACTGTGGTCAGTAAAAATATCAAACTATACAATAACCCTATGATGTTGGACTTATAGGACACCCTGTATATACAGATTTCATTTAAGAGTGTAGATTATTGATAGACAGATCATATTATAACCTCATTATAATGCCCTATAAGTGGAGTTGAGTTTGTTTGGTATTGGTGTTCTTTGCTCTAAAGTGTACTGCGTGTTCCTAAATAATTATGTTGGTAATTCCTTATGAATGCATTATAACATGTAATGAATGTGTTCATAGTTTATTCTAGATATAGCCTTATAGGAAGTGTTACAGGATTATTCTCCAGCAACAACTGAGACATCACATTTCATGTTTCATTTTACTTCTTAAACAAAAGTTACAAGAGGCGTGTACGTGTAGTGCTGGGGTAAAAAAATATCACTAGCCAAATTTCTCTATAAACATTAGCTAGCTATGTCATCTCGCAAGATTAGTTTATTCATTACTGCACTTCAATTAAGCAAGTAGAGCAACTTATGCACTGTCGGAGCCAATACAAACTACAGGGACGATATTTATATTATGGATTTGGCTCGTAAGACTTTTTATTCTTAAATTCTTCCTTATTCATTTATTTAGTAAGTATTACTAATCCTATACTTACTATTACTAGTAAGTATTACTAACTAGTATTACTGTTACTCTATCTCTAGCCAAAACTAAAAATACATTTAAAAGGAAAAAAAAATTACTAAAAATCAGTCAAAATCTATTAGAGACATTAGTGTCAACTATCTTTGTCTCTAATTTATATATGTACATACATGTATCATAAAAACACTGCAGAACGAGAAGGAACAATACAAACCACATCCCATAAACCTCCAGAACAACAGTGATATTATATTTATATCTGCCCAGTGATGATAAAAGCACTAAAGTGTCTATGCTTTCAAAGCAAAAGGCTTTTAGCTATGAAAGGCTACAATGAGGATGAGCTCAAAGAGCAAGACTGAGAGAGAGAGAGAGAGAGAGAGAGAGATATCAATCCATTTGCTCTGACGCAGCAGTTGTGATTTCTCAGCATTCGGAGGCAGGGAGATTGTGTTCTCAAACTGATACATGCCCCACCCTCTCAAATCTTAATAAAGAGCCGTTAAAGTATTATCATAGTGGTTTCAACTCTAGCTTCTATCCAGTGAAACTGTAATGTATGCGTGAGGTGATTACCACAGACAAGATATTTAATACACCTCCTAACGCCTTTATTGTTAGATTGTGATGGTTATCGTTTACGATACACATTATTAAACTAAAAATCTGATTGGCTGAGTGTGTGTTCGAAGCCATTGTAAAATCCTCATTATACACATATTACGGTAATCGACTTCTAATAAAATTATTACACATAAACAATTGTCCTGTCCATAGAATACCTTTATCTTTTTCTGTTATGTTGCTTACCTTGACTATATTGCGTGGCTGAAGAATTGTTTACTGCGAATATTATTAATAATAAATGAAATTTATTTATTGAACTGGATTTTATCACATTGTTTTTGTCGCCGTTTTATTAAAGCAACACCCTTACCCGTGATAAAATCACTTCCCTTCATGGCTTAGTGCTTTATTATAGGTTTGGAGTAAACAGGTTTCTGTTTTTTTTTTTTTTCTCTTCTCAGTACAGGAAAACATGAAAATTATTATCCATAATTTGATTCTATAAATCACACTTTTTGCACTAGGATTCACTAGTAGGTCTGACTCACAAGCAATCTGTTGCATGGACAAGAAAGACAAGTATCCAGTATTTGTTGGGATACAGGAGTTTGAATGTTTTGCTTTGGCTGCTATGGTAACATGAACAAATCATCAAATGTTCAATTGGTGAACTGCATTCTGGCAAAATCATAGTCCTCCCCAGTCTGGGCATCTAAATCTACATCCAGATTTCTGTAAAGCTGCTCTGTGGTAATGTCGATCCAAAAAAGTGTTATACAAATAAAACTAAATTGAGTTTAATAGTCTTGTTCCTCTTTGTTCTTTACCAAAAGCATAACTGAAAGCAGTTTTGTTATCATGCAGTGAGTTTTTCATTCTGTTCCACTTCTAGTATTCAGTGTAGGTGTGTGTCTTACTCTCTGTGGATTGGGGATGTATATCGTCGGCATTTCAAAGCCGCATTTGTTGAGTCCTGGTCTGCGGCACAGCTCTTGAACTATCTGCATCATTACTCTCTGTGAACGGGAAAAAAAAGAGAACAAGATGCTGTTACACGAGAACAGGTCAGGATTTTGTTCTGCATTAGAGTGACTGAGAAACAATTACTCCACAAACAGAATGCTGATGCTCGACTTCCTGCAGCAAGACACAGACACACAAAGCCACACCCACCTGTCTGTCTGTCTCGCGTCCTGCCTCGTCAGCTTTACTGAGGTAGAAGCGTAATTTGTCTCCACATTTCTCACTCAGCTTCTCCACGATGTTGAGCGTTCGCTTACACAGTGCCTGGCCCATCGGGTCAAAAAACACGAAGATCAGATCCGCCTGCTCGCCTGATCAACACGCACACACACATATTATACAAACATCACAATGAGTTATAGTTTGTACTGTTATTCTTATCCATTTCCATGCATTTTATTCTTTATCTTTTATATTGGTGAAGTTTTTGTTACACCAAGTAAAATTACTACTACACCTTATACCCAAACAATAAGAAACAAAAAAACACAGATAAGTGATTTCTAATTTATTTATTATTTATAGCACTATTTGTCCTCACCAAAAGACGTGATTGCGCCATTGACGTCGAAGGGATACACCATATCTCCGTCCACCAGCCCGGGCGTATCTACAAACGTCACCAGGCTGAACTTCTTCTGCTTTGAGGTGGAGATTTCAGCAGACAGGTAGTCCGTGAGTCCTAGAACACACAAACGGCTTACCAAAACATGTGTGTATACACATGTGTACATATACACTCGCCAGCCACTTTAACAGGAACAACTATACACTTGGTCATTCATGCAGTTATCCAGTCATGTGGCAGCAGCGTAATGTATAAAATCATACAGATACAGGTCTTCAGTTAATGTTCATTTCAAACATCAGAATGGGGGAAAAATGTGATCTCAGTGACTCTGATTCAGTGACTTGGCATGGTTATTGGCACCAGATGGGCTAGTCTGAGTATTTCACTCTAACACTCTCGGCACAGAGTGGCGTGAAAAACAAAAAACATCCAGTGAGCGGAAGTTCTGTGATCAGAAACGCCTGACGAGAGGTCAGAGGAGAATGACTACTTCATGCTACCAGGAAGGCTATGGTAACTCAAATAAACACTCTTTGAGCAGAAAAGCATCTCAGAATGCACAGCACGTTGAACCTTGAGGCGGATGTGCTACAATAGTAGAAGATCACATCGGGTTCCACTCCTGTCAGTCAAGAGCAGGAATCTGAGGCTTCAGTGGGCACAGGCTCACCCAAACTGGACAGTTGAAGACTGGAAAAAATGCTGCCTGGTGCCTGCTGTAGGTTTTATTCATTGCGCTAGTGCCACATGATTCGCTGATTGGAAAATTGACAAATGAGTAGGCGTACAAGTGTTCCTAATAAAGTGGTCACTGAGTGTATATCATGCATCTAAATAAGGCTGCTCCCTAAGCACAAAAATGTAATGTCTATCTGTTAGAGGGTACATTTAAACATAATCGGATTCAAAATACAGTGAAAAGCCACCACAGTGTAGATAATAACTTTGGCTTAGCTCACCGACATTGTAGTTGACCATGTTTAATTAATTAAGAAAAAAGAGAAATTGTAGAAGAAAATATATAATAATTAAAAATAAATGTCTTTTCATATCACATCAATCACATCAAACTACTACATTGTTAACTCATGATATCACTCTGTTCCCTGAGTGATATGTCTTGTCAGGATGTGGCCACACCCCCTTCTGTGTTACAGCAGGAGGTCTGTTGTCATGGTTACCCACAACAGCTCTTCAACTGGCAGCTTTAATGCCGAGCCACATAAAGCTAGCCAGTGAAGAACGACTGTGAAGCAACGCCAGGCCAGCTAGCACCTGCCACTCAAACCCATGAGCAACTCTTCTTCGGCTTATAGACCTCCATCAGTGTCAAACTGTCGTGTCACAGTCCTTAGACTTCATTAATAACTTTCTTACGTAGTCAGATTTATCATTTATCCCCCTTTCTACATGATTTAAATATAATATTAAATAATATTATCCGACTACTATAAAAATTTATGGATTTTATCTTTTAAAGGTGAGGTCTGTGATGTTCATAAGTGTTCCTAGATCTGTAATAATCTTATAATTTCAGGGATACATTATGAACACAACATTGCTATATAGTAGATCTGGCTAGTTTCTTCATTTTAGGCTTCTGATTATAATTTTCTGGCCCAGAAATAAGCTCCACCCCCAAACCAATACAAACCTTTTCCTTAAAAGGCAATGCAGTTTTAACACAGGGAGATTGGGTCATTTGGATGGAAGGTAAAGGCTTGTCAATGTTTTTTATTCTTATCGCAGCGTGCAGAGGACTCTAGAAATTACAAACTGCCACTTTAAGAATGATTCAGATCCCTCTATGAGTTTGAGAGGAACACTGAGGTTCTTTCAGTACAGCAGGAGCAGGTGGTCATGCACTCTTACAAATCACAGTCCTGTTCCTGCTCTAATCAACATTCCCTGAGGTTGCTGCTCTGCTTGCAGTCCATTCTCAACACACAACATACACATTAACATACGCAATGCTTACAAAGCAACTCTCGCACACTCTCCCTCAGGAACCGTACACGTCGAGCACCATCTATATTCCTCAGCATTGGCCTGCAGGCCACTAGCATTTCCCCAGAGCAGAGTGCAAATGGCACAGCAAACTCCCTGAGCAAGCAGGACTTAAAATAGCCCCGGAAAATGGTTTAGAATCAAGAGACGCTCAGCTGCACGTGGCATTCTCCGAACTCTGCTCTTTAAGCTTACTGAAAGGTGGGAAGGTAATTCGCTGGCATCTTGGCTGACGGGGGGGGGGCGTTAGCGCTGCACAGGATTTAATGTGCCTGGGGAAAGGTCAAAGGTCGGAAAAATGCTGTGTCATGCTAACACAGCAGAGCAGCAGTGCGCTGAAGACAGCAATGTCATAAATCACGGATGTTCACACAGTGCACCAATCAGATGTCTAAAAACTGTACTAGGCCACACCCATTCGAGCGAAAAAATGATGCAAGAAGGATAAAAATGAAGTTTTTTTTTTTAATTCTTTTATTTTATTCTCAGCTAAAACTCCATTTTTGGTGCACATACTTGAAAAAATTTACAAATTAGCTGTTATTCGTGAAGAATCTCTGTGTTTTCGTATTTTTTAAAAAGACCTTGTGCCATTCCGAAAACCTTGAAAAAATCAATGCTCTTTTGACGCGATGCTTATAACCTGTTATCATATATATCCTTCGCCCTCATTTATTGTTGAATTTGACTGAGGTCAAATATTAAATTATTTTCAAATTCTACCTAGAAATATAATTTTTCCATGATGGATTCTTCATTTGAAACTTCTGTTTGCATCTCTGCGACTGAAATCAAACCAGACCTGCCCAGCCCCACCCAAAGCGTATGCTACGTTACAGAAACATCCTACGTTGTACCGGCAAGCGTCGACTGACAATATTATACTTTTAAAGGTGCACTTTGTGGATATTAAAAGTGTTTCCAGACCTGTAATAATTCCCGAATTTCAAAGATACCTTAAAAAAAAACCTGTGTCACAATATCGGCATGCAATAGCTCTGGCTAGTTTCGTTATTTCAGGATACTATTTAAAAATTTCCAGCCCTGAAATTAGCCACGCCCACATTCTTAACAGAACTCAACTCTTCCTCCTTTTCTTAAAAGGCAACTCCCAAGAAATATTTAGTTTTAAAAAGAGGGTGGGGTCGAGCAGGAAAAGGGGAAGGTGTGTTAATTTTTTTATTGCAATGCGCCTCACAGGCAGCAGAGGGCTGTAAAAAATATAAACCGCTCCTTTAAGTCATGAATGAAAATGCAGCTAGTGTGACAGAGGGCTAAAACAAACACCCTACTGTATATTGCATTACAAGGCGAAGGCTATTAACGTGATTTGTCACAATTTTATTACCGAACCCGCAGCACTGATCACTCCGTATCCCAGATTTCGCTCTTTGTCAGCTTCTGTGCTCTCGAGCTTGTGTCAGTTGGAGTGACTCACTCTGGCTCGAACTACACTGGATGAACCTCCTCTGCCTACTGAACATTCTGACACTGTGGGCTTATTATGCGCTCCGATATGTTACGCCCAGAAACTGGGGCGTAATCAAGCTAACAAAGGTGAATCATTAAAATCTGGGGGGAAAAAAACTTCGATTTAGCAATTATAATCATTACTTAGCAATTATAATCAAAGCAGCTGTTATGCAAGACAGATCTCTGTCATTGTATACCTATCGCTATAAAAAAGCTTGATTACTGATGAATATGAATAACGATGAATAAGACATAGTTAGAATAAGGCTATGACTCAGGAGCAGGCATTAGTCATAGCTTTGATAGGTTTGAACTCACACATGCACACTTTCGGCATAATATACTCAACAAGCAAACATAGAACATACACGAAATACCTGAATGTTCTGAAAAGAAATGTGGCATGAACACCAAGCTCTAGACATGAGAAGCAACTTCACACACAGGAAAATTGTGTCTGTTCAACAACAATTCAACAAACAAGAAGCAACCAAAATGCAACACGTTCGTAAAACCTACATAGAGGCTTTGCAAATATTGTATTCTACAATGCCGATCAACTTATTAAAGAAATTTGCTGGCAAATCCCAATATTTTAGAATATAGACAAATTCTACAACATAATCTTAGAAGCTACTACTAAGTAAGAGCAATGCTGATTCTACAACGGCATCTAATTCCTACCTTTAAACTCCAGGAGCGGTCGGAAATGTGGGTAAAGATGCAGTGTGGCATTGCCCTGTGAGCGAGACAGAGAGAGAAATAAGACAGTGTGAGGAAATAGACCAGAGAAACAGAGGAGGAAAAGTGGTGATGAGTAGAGCAGAGCACTGAGAGAAGCCAGGGCCAGCTAGAGGGAGCCTCCCTTCTCTCTCTCTCTCTCTCTCTCTCTCTCTCTCTCTCAACGTCACAGTCTCAGCTGCAGCTCCTCTCTCTTCCTCCAGCACTCAGTTTAAGCTCTTCCTGCATATATCTGATAATCTCTCTTTACACCCCTTCTCTGGTCTAACTCCATTATTCATCACAGTGAATGAGAGAGAGAGAGAGTGTGTAGGTGTGTGTGTGCAGGAGAAACATGTGTGCTGTAAAATGACACTTTGTGCCTTTAAGACAAGCCCTGACACCCCAGAACACACCACCAACACAGCTATAATACACTCAACGCATACTGTCCACTGATTTTATTCACATAGAATTATAAAATATAATCCATTATTGTTCTCGAATGCCCAGTTTTGTCTGCAGTCCCCACGCTTTCTCAAATGCTTGTTTTTGTCTGTGGCGCTTTCTCAAATACCTGATTTCGTCTGCAGCACTTTTTCAAATACCCAATTTCATCTGCAGCAGGTGTCTGGCTAGCTCAATCAGTAGATCATGGGGCTCTTGAGCTCAGGATCATGGGTTTGAGCCCCATGCTGGGGCACCATCCCCACCTACTGGGGGTGCGCAGGCTAGTGCACTCTCAGTGCTGGTCCCAAAACCGGATAAATGGGGAGGGTTATATCAGGAAGAGCAACCGGCGTAAAACCTGTGCCCAATCAATATGCAGATAATAGAAGGTGCTCCGCTGTGGTGACCCCTAAGGGGAGCAGCCAAAAGAACAACAATTTCATCTGCAGCACTTTCTCGAATGCCAAAGTTTGTCCACAGCTCTTTCTCGAATGTCCAATTTTGTCTGCAGTGCTTTCTCAAATGCCCAATTTCGTCTGCAGCCCTTTCTCAAACGCTTAATTTTGTCTGCATTGATTACTCAAATGCCCATTTTTGTCTGCTACACATTCTCGAATGTTTGATTTTGTCTGTGATGTGTTCTTGAATGCTCGATTTCTTCTGTGATGGTTCCTTATATGCTCATTTTTGTCTGCAGTGCTTTCTTGAACACTCAATTTCATCTGCAGCATTTTCTTGAATACCCAATTTCGTCTGCAGTGCTTTTTCGAATGCTGGGTTTCATCTGCAGTGTATTCTCGAATGCCCAATTTTGTCTACAGCACATTTTTGAATGCCCAATTTTTGTCTGCAGTGCTTTCTTGAATACCCGATTTCATCTGCAGTGCTTTCTTGAATACCCAATTTCGTCCTCAAGCTTTCTCAAACACCAGGTTTTGTCCCCACGCTTTCTCAAATACCCGACTTTAATCCAAACACATTCATAAATGCCCAATTTCATTTGTGCAATTTGTGAACCCAACTAGCTACAGGCTACATAAGATTTCTCTCACCATTCCAGTTATTTTACATTATAATTTAATTGAGAAAGGGCATCACCTATCTTAACAAAGTACAAGAAATAATATGATGCATATTTGGGCATAGATTTTTAAGAAAAGTTTTCTATTACTATCCTTTTAGCTTCAGTGCAAAACTCAAGAAGCACACACGATTGCATTAAATATAGCTCAGCCAACGGACTCCATTTGGGATGAGTAGAAAATTTTATAAATTGAATTTTTACTGAACTATATCTTTGGAAGATTAAACAGACTAATTAACCCTTAAAGTCTAAGGATCCAGACATACATTCTTTTCACTAGTTACCACAATATTTTCCTCTTTCACTGTAACTGAAGAAACACTTCTATATATATGTTAAGAAAACACAAGGGATAAACGTCAAAATCACACCGTGCAATTAATGCGTAATAACACGCTGTGTAATAAAGCCTTTATTAGAGATGTTCTACTGGGCTAATAACAACCACGAAACACAGTTATTCCAAAACCGCATAAAGAAAGAGAACTTACGGTTAGCGATTCTCGTTTCCTGCCACTGGTTACGAACGTGAACCCTTGCGTTTCTATGGCAACGCCTGTTTTCTGAATGTGCTCCTCAACATACCTGAGATAATTATTAAAAAAAAAACAGATGCAAATTAAAAATCAGGACAAACGTGGATGTCATGGTCTGATTCATGCTGAATGATGCGGAGGAAATCAGACATCTGTGCCAGTAGAAATAAAACTCTAAACTTTAAACGGTTGCTGCTTGTAGTAATAGACTGTTCAAGCACGATTTACCAGTTAATAAAGGAGCTTTTCCCAGCAGAATGATTGCCCATAATCATCACTATTATCTTCTTCCGAGGTGGTAGCAATCTCAGGCCCAGCCTGGAGGCTATTTTCACAAGGCCTAAAGGACGCACACACACACACACACATACATTAAAAAGAATATGAGGCTGCCAGACAGACACTTATTTCTATCAACAAAAATCTCTCAGAAAGAATTACAGTAAAACATGAAATCCTTTTTTCTCTTCTGCGTGGTTGCTAGCGGTTCTTTACAGTCAGTCATGCCAAACATACAGACTGCTAAGCAAACGTTGCCATAGTTTTTTTTTGCCTAGTCATTAAGCAAATGCTTTAAAAACAAAATACTTTCACACAAATCAGTCTAATTAGGCATACAATACATACATTTATCTTCCAGTCTAATTAACTGCATCTATGAGTATTTCATATACAGAATTAACTGATTTACATGTAAAAGTAAAAATGTCGACTGGTTAAATTATAATTATTGCTCTGTATCTGTACTGATTAGTGTTGGTTATTATTATTGTAATATTTCCTATTGATATGTATATAATTGAGAACTCCGCCTGTTTTATGTCACATTTGGCTGATTACTATAAAGCTAAACAGAAAAAAAAGAGAGAAAGCATCTGCTGTCTGTATGTGGAGCAAAACACAGTCTTTCACCGAGTTTATATTGTTTATGTGAATTTACTGGAATTGTGCATTATTTGTCCTTTTGTGACTGTTACAAAGCACTGACACTGGAGACTCCTTCCATAAATGTGAAATAAACATGCCATCATAGAAAACTTCACCATGTCAACTACTGTTGTTTATGTGGTGCGTTCCTCCAAGCAAGTCCCTGTGAAATGATACTAGATTATACTATAGAAATGATAACATCAGAACGAGCGCATTAATATAAACCTGTAATCTGAAATATTGCTGGAATTACTGTCAGAGCTGCAGTTATGGAAAATTACTCAACACCTTCTGACCAATCAGATTCGAGTATTCAACAGCGCCGTGGTATGATGTTTATTCATCAGTGAGGATTTTCTGTAAAATATGTGAGCATGATTGTATACTTTTTATAAAGCACAAAGGGCTGAAGCTCACTTATGTTTCACATCTTACAAGTCGCTTTAGGTTTGTTGAACTTGCAACATTCAGAGATGAATACTTTCTTTTAGAACCAGATGTGGGTGAGGTCATGATCAGGGGTTACATTTGGGTTTATATAAGCGGTAAGCGATGCAGAGCTACGGTGATGGATATGTAAATCATGTCATAGCAGTGTCATAGTAGTGATATTATTATCATCATCATTATCATCATCACATTTTTATAGACAAATGTTTTCATTTCAAAATAAAATGTAAAATGTTTTCTTTCATTCAAAGCAAACTGGTAACTGCTGTGTACACACATATGATCATTAACCTAAAAAAGTGTTTTTGTTAGATTTTACTGGTTTTAATTTTTTTTTTTTTTTAATCTATAGGCTTCTTCTGACCCAGAGACAGTGTTAATATCAATTATAAGACAAATACACATGTGAGCTACATGTGTCTAATTAGAGTCATCCAGATCTCTGTATTTTTTTTTTTTTTTGTAAAGGATTTTTAGTTCACATAAACTTACGTCAACTCACAGAAACTTTAGTTCACGTAAACTTACACATAAACCTTACTTAGATTCTGTCATATTACAATATTTAATGTAATCGTATGATTTAAAGTGCATCTTTGCCTGAAAAGAATCAGAAGATATTTTATTATTAACTGCGAAGCTGGAAATACGGACAACTCCAGATCAGGTCATGCAGATGTATTCATATAAACAGAAATATGAAAAAAAAAAATTTATGACATCTGCAGAAACACAGAATATTAATCATATAAACTCAATAGCACTGTTGTCTTGTAGACACTTACAAATAAGGCTCTTTCACATCCCAAACCCCAGTTTATCCTTTATTCATAGAGAAATAAGATGCTCAAATTACAATAAATGACAGTATCTAAAAA
The DNA here is from genome assembly GCA_022758105.1 of Pangasianodon gigas. Lineage (NCBI taxonomy): Eukaryota > Metazoa > Chordata > Actinopteri > Siluriformes > Pangasiidae > Pangasianodon > Pangasianodon gigas. The sequence continues at coordinate 15,168,936 of CM040477.1, forward strand.
TCCAAACTCATAAAATTAATATCTAAATTCTAAACTAATACTGAAATGCCATTGATATTGAATTGGTGGTGATAATAAATGCAGAATGAATGACCCCATTGCACCATCGAGGACTTTCACTTTCAAAACAAGCAGCCTGACTTGCTTAACAGAACAATAAGCAATTATAAGTAATAAATATCATCTAGGAGTCTCTGTTCTTGAAAGAACTTTGTATCTGAGCTTCAGGTTCCAGTGTTGCTGCGTAAGAGCTGAAGGCAGACATGCAGCGTTCACTGACACAACTAGCCTGATAGTGTTGTTAATACATGTCACTGTTGTGTATTTACCGTTTTCGTCGTCGATATACAGAGTGTGACATTCTTTGAGAATTCTCTCGCTCGGTGTGGTTACGGCTGTTTCCAAAGTGTTGGCCACTGAGCGGGGTTTCCTACTGCCCGACATGTTGACACCGAACAGGAACTCTTTATAACGAGCAGAAATAGAGGGGGATCGTTTAGAGTGTGACACCAAGCACCTGGCTGCTCAAAGCGGCGTTTTAGCGCCTCCATATGGGCAATTTTATTTTATTTTTATTTATTTTATTTTAATTTTATTTACTTTTAATTTTAATTTTATTTAATTTTATTTTGAATTTTAATTTCTTTTTTTATTTTATTTTATTTTATTTTAGATGTGCACATACAGGCTAGACAATAAAAAAGAAAAAAAGAAAAAAAGAAAAAAGAAAAGAATGCGTAATTGACCTTTTCCACACTTCAGTGTTAAGAATGTGGAAAAATAAGTAGTAGTGTTTCAAAACTTCTGGTGAGATAGTGGACAATGGCAGCATGTACACTATAAGGCCAAAATTTTGTGCGCATCTGACTGTCACACCCATATGTGGTTCTTCCCCAAACTGTTACCACAAAGTTGGAAGTACATAATTTTGTATAATCTCTTTGTGTTTGTAACATTACAGTTTCCCTTCACTGGAACTAAGAGGCCCAAACCTGTTCCAGTAGGACACTGCCCACGTACACAAAGCGAGCTCTATGAAGACATGGTGTGTGAAGGTTGGAGTGGACGAACTCGAGTGTCCTGCACAGAGCCCTGACCTCGACCCCACTGAACCCGTTTGGGATGAACTGGAATGCTGACTGAACCCCAGACCTCCTCACCCTACATCAGTGCCTGACCTCACTAATGCTCTTGTGGCTGAATGAACATAAATCCCCACAGCCACGCTCCAAAATCTAGTGGAAATCCTTCCCAGAAGAGTGGAGCTTATTATAACAGCAAAGGGGGAATAAACCAGGAATTGGATGTTCAACAAGCACATATGGGTTTGATGGTCAGGTGTCCACAAACATTTGGCCATGTAGTGTATTACAGCTTGCAATCACTGCAGCATCCCTAAACAAACAATATCCCTGTACAAACAATTCAAACAAAGGAAAGATATCTTGTTCTGAAAAGGTCTATAAAGATAAGACAAAACATTAGGTAAACACACTGTATTACCAACTGAAATAGCATCTTTTTTTAGGATTACATTAATATAAAATATTGTTTGGATAGAAAGACAGAAAAGAGGAACTGTTTGCTGTTCAACTTACATTTGTAAATATAAAATGTAGATCTCAAAATAACTATTAAATTCATTAAAAAGATCTGTTCATCTTATTGAAAACATCAATAAACCTAAACACATGCTGATAATATTGTCAGCATATCTTGAAAAATCTTACCAGAAACTCATTGTGTAACAACAGTACCACAATAAGGAAATCATGGGTTACTAAAATATTGGATGAATTCACTTATCTGTTTTATGTCTGTTCATAAAAGAAGGTACAAAGAAGGGTTCCCAAAGAGGGACAAATCACTGAAGGGAAGAACCTTTTATAGCAGTCTATGACTGAAGGTTTCTGAACTCAAATCCCAGTACCACCAAGCAGGCATGTCAGACAACGGGCAGCGGTGAACCTGACTAACCAGGGCCTTCCTGGAAAATAAAGTTGAGTTTGGTTCCTAAATTTCATGCTCTCTGTTACTATAGTGATATGACATTTGATATGATATTTGTAATAAAATGAGATTGCAAGTTCCACAGTAAGTTCTGCTTATCTCTTCTTTGTTTACAAGAAAAGTGGTGTGGCCCTCTGGTTCACATATCTATTGTGAATCTATCTATTATGATGACTGTGTATGAGATAGCAACTAGTAGGGAGAGAGAGAGAGAGAGAGAGAGAGAGAGAGAGAGAGAGAGAAGAGGGCAGACAATTTTTAACTAGTTTTTTCCAGAAAAAAAGCAATTTTGTGCTATGCTCCTGCTGTCAAGCTGCTACATTTGCATCCTTCACAGTGGCAGATTTATCACCAGAGTGTGGTGTTTGCATGTTCTCCCTGTGCTTTGGGGTTTCCTTCCCCAGCCCAAATTGTCTGTAGTGTGTGTGTGTGATTGCACCCTGGGATGGGCTCCAGGCTCCCCTGTGACCCTGTGGGCTGGGGAAGGAAACCCCAAAGCACAGGGAGAACATGCAAACACCACACACACACACACAGAGGGTGGAGGCAGGATTCGAACCCCCAACCCCAGAGGTGTGAGGCATCAGCGAGCACTAACCACTAAGCCTCCATACCCCCTGCAACTGTAAGTCATTTTGGATAAAATAATAAACAATAATAACAACTAAAAGAAGTTCATTCCTTCAGCTTCAGTAATCAGGTCAGGGTCACAGTGCATCCGGGGCCAATCCCAGAAACTGTGTATGATCTCATGCTGTGGAGACACACCCTGGATGGGACAACAAATGAATAAATGTAAATAACAGGTTTCTAAAAGTTCCACTAACAGGCCTGAGAGTAGCCTATATACTCTAATGAACAAACATTCCCTCCATTACTGCTTTTCATTATTAAAACAAACAAACAAACAAACTTTAAAAAACTGTTTTATGAATAGTGGTTTATAGCAGCTAATTCAGTGCAGTTGTGCCTGTATGTTTAAGAAAGACAGGTAAGACGGGGCGGGGCACATCCGGAATACACAACCCATACTTCCGGGAGAGAGAGACATTGAGAGAGAAAGACAGCGAGCGAGAGCGAGAGAGAGAGAGAGAGAGAACAACAGGTGTATAAGGAGACAGGAAGCAGGCAGATATGAACATGCACTCAGTTAAGACCTGATATATTCGTTTCACGGAGTTGTTGTGGGTTTTTTTTCTTCGCAGCTGAGACTAACGCAACTTCCTGATTTGTCTCAGTTGCTGATTTTTTTTTTTTTTTTTACAGATATGACAGTTGTTTACTTCAGCAACAACTGTCCTGCTCAGCTGCTGCGCGCGCGCGATTCCGTCTCGTCCTTCTAAACTTCCGGCAACAGCAATGAAAATATCCGGAATAACTTTTCTGCACTTTTTACTTTTATGTCAGACAGGTGAGTTTGACCTTGGAGACTTTTTTCTAGATATCATTGTTGCTTTTTTAACCTGAAAGTTAGAACATTAATGGAGGCTCTTCAGCAATCTAGGGCGCATTCTAAACGGCTCCATAGTCACTACCCAAAAGTGTAACTACATAGGGTGCATAATGGCTCCTACACCCTCTGTAGTGCACTACAGTGTATGGGGTCGACTAAGGGGTTCACAACTTTTGTGAACCTTACATTAGTGGAAATTAAGTACTATCACCATGATGATGATGATGATGTTGATGATGATGATGATTATTATTATTAATGTTATTAGTCTAATAATTGGCTGGTTACTTCTATTACATTCCAAACCTCTATCATTTAACCTCTAGCATCATATTAAAGTATATGTATAAACAATTTACTTAAAATTGTATCATTTTTTGAATTGTATATTTTAAATTATTATACAATGACATGCACCTAGAGAATAAGAGCACAAGAAAAAATAATGTGCCGGGGGACAAATACTTTTGATAAACATATTGTATTACAAATTGAAATGGTTAGCCCTGTATTTTTTCTCTTTGAGGATTGAATTAATATAAAATATTGTGAATAGAGTTATGAATATAAAATGTACAGTAACCCTGAATTTTTTTTTTTTAAATTAGATAGACCTGCAAATCCAATAATTTTGTATAATATAAATATAATTAATAAGAAATTTGTACGAGTCCGAAAAAATAAGTGGAATATGGTTAGATTTCATTTTGAATGAGAAGACATTAAAAAAATGTTAATCTTTTTGTGACCACACCCTTAACTCTGACTTTAACATTTGTAACGTTTTATGTGATTAAAATTGTTTTTCATATGATAAAAATTGTTACGATAAATAATATGCACTAATGTGACTCAATCTCCAATTTTAATAAAAAACAAAACAAGGGTAAGGACAGTCAAAATGATTAAGACAGCTTTAATGGGATGAAATATATAAATATTATGGCGTATATTTGCCTCATATGAATAAAATTTGAAAAGGTGGGTTATATTTATAAAATTAATGTGTGCTAAGATAATATGGGTGTGTACAGAAGTTGTTACCTTAAAAAGGGTGCAGAAGCAGGAAAAGCTTCGAGACCCCTGCTATATATGTTCAATACTGAGTTAAGTGGGATTTATCTCTGTACTGCCTAGATATGTGCACTATGTAGGGTATGAAATGGTTTCTACACCCTATGGAGTGTAAATAGAGCCTTTTGGACCTTTCGGATTGAGCTGTAATGTGGCCATTTTTTTCTCGCACAGCATTAACAGATGAGGAGGTTACAATAATCAGAGAGTTGGGGGAGAACATTGTGCTGCCATGCCTCGACCTCCCCGTCAACACCACCCCGTCAGTGACCCGCTGGAAAAAGGGCGGGGTGGTGTTGGCCACCCATAACCACTCTCAACCGACGCACATATCGACGCATATATCCATCCTGGACAACAGCAGCTTGAGCATCACTGACTTGATGACTATAGATGAGGAAGTGTATCAGTGTGAGACTGAGCCGAGGACTACTGACGTGCCACATGAATTTCAGCTACTGGTCACAGGTACGCTGGAGTGTGGAGACACTAAAAACACCGCTTGTGCTATTCAGAGCTGTATGCAAAGCTACATGCGCTAGTTTCTGTAAGGCACGTGATCTGGGGAGAAACAAGTTCAGCATGTTTACAAGCCTGTGTGACCTGCAGTGTAGTTTAAACTCACAAGAGGCCTGCACCAATGAATATTAGCCAAACGTCTTTCTTTATAAAATATTCCAACTGAATTTGGAAACACAATCTGTTTTTTTTTTTTATCTTTTTTTTATCTTTTTTATCTTTCCCACGAGCCCCAGCTGAAGTTTTACCATCCATGATATTTAGATTTTGCACCAAATAAAAGCAGCCCATGGTTTTATACATTATATTTGTCTTTGGACATTATTGTTTATAAAGGAGTAGGAAAAGCTATATTATATAAGCTATAAAAGCGAAATTATATTTACTTTATTTCTACTACTTTAATAATCTTACTGAAAACGTTTAAACGTTTCTTTTATTACTCTTGATATTTCCTACTACAAACAGTATTTGTTTGCTGCTGTAGTAATGTGTGAATTTCCCTCTGGAATGAATAAAGTGATCTATCTATCTATCTATCTATCTATCTATCTATCTATCTATAACATTTAACAAAACATAGAATCATTTAATATTAGTTCCCCAAAATAGACTCCGATTTACTCCAGACTAGAGGTGAGCATCACAACTGGGATTTCCACTGAACCTTACGAACCGGAGCAGATGGTTTTTACTTTCGTGTGGCTGGGAGTTGGTGGTCAGATACGAAGCTCGTGTGACAAAAAAAAAGGCCATGTTCTTTAACATGGGAGTGTATTGGGTGCTCATTCATTCATTCATTTTCTAACTGCTTTATCCTGGTTTGCATCTCTGTGGTTCAAATTAAAAAATTATGTATATTTTGAGAAAGAGAAGCAACAAAGTTAGCTAGAAAATATTGTAAGCAGGTGAGAATGGTCAAACTTTCTGCAGGTGAAGGCAAAAGTGGGATTTTAAAAAAGAGTCCCACACACACCTCTGTTCCAGACTTTTTTCATTGCTTAGCATAAATGATTTTTTTTTTTAAAGAAAGTCTACACATGCTACACAGCACTTTTATACACTCCACTGCATTACCAATAGAAATAATAATAATAATAATACAATTTATGATTTTAAAATGAGCACATTGATAAAAATCAGTACATTCCCCATTGATTAGTAAGTAATAAGTAATAAGTCTCTAAAAATTGCACATGTTGAGAAGTATATTTAGTAAAATAAGAACCATGAACAGGCTGGGTTATAGAAGTATGCTTTAAATCCAGTTGTAAATGTTTTTAAATAGTGTAAACAATTACGATCATGTTCTGGGTATCATAGCATGAAATTCTAACACTGTGCAGTTATAATGTAATTGATTCTGAGGGCTGCATAATAAATTGCATTTTAATTGTGATCACGATTTTTGGATCCTGTAAATGCTAAAGCTTAGAAAGTAACTCAACATTAGTTAAGAAATCTTGTTTCGGTTATTAGTATTATAATAGGTCCAAGAACTATGAATAGGCAAGGTTAGAAAAAAAAAAATTTTTAATTAGGATTTAAAGGTGCATTAGTCAAGTTTTTATTCCTTAGTTGCATAAATAACATGGAAGATTCATAGAACATGATAAAAAAAAACACACACAAAAAAAAACCAATGGATTAGCAATGGCCTTAGCAAACGTATATTAAATGGCTGAGAAAACCTGTTTGGAAAACTGACTTCTGGTCCGAAATGTTTGTTTGTGTTTGGATGCACCCCCTGTCACTCATTTTATAGACACTCTACTGGCCACCATAGATCCTGGGGGTGGAGCTTCGTGAACATGGGCGGGAAAGGGGGAGTGGGCCCAAGGAGTTAAATTATTATTTTTGTGATTATGATTATTAATTATTATGTTTATTAATATTTTATTATTCTGGGATTTGAACTGACAGCCTTCTGTTCAGAACCTTAACTGCTGACTGCTTACATTGCGTACACTGTAGACTGAGTGCTGTGTCTTTATATTTCCAGATGGTCCAAAGAACATGGTGGTAAAAGTAAAACCCGCCACGTCTCTCGCAAACGGAACGTGGTTCGTCGTGAAAGGTGCCGACGTTATTTTTAACTGTTCCAGCAAGTCATATCCCTCGCAGAACCTGACCTGGATTTTTGAGGATATGACTCTGAAAGAAAACAAAAGCAGGGCGTTTGGGAATAAATCATCCCTGTACTTTGAGATCTTTAACATTCAGCCTGAGGATCAGAGAAACTACACGTGCCTCGCTCAGAACACCCTCTCCAAGAAAACTGAGACACGAAGCCTGGAACTGCTCGTCTACTGTATGGCTTACAATTTACTGCATTATAACTGCGTTATGTCAGTGCTAGATGAGTGTTATATGAACATTACATGAATATGAGCGTTATATCAGTGTTAGATGTGAGTTATTTGAAGGTTATATGAGCTTAATATCAGTGTTGGATGAGAGTTATATGAAGGTTGTATGAGCGTTATATGAATGTTATGTGAGCTTCATATCAGTGTTAGATGAGAGTTATATGAAGGTTATATGAATGTTATACGAGTGTTATATCAGCGTTAGATGAGCGTTATAAGCATTAAATGAGTGTTATATTGGCGTTATATGAATGCTAGATTAGCATTATATCAGCATTATATGAGTGTTTGATAAGCATTATATCATTGTTAGATGAACATTAGATTTGTTATATCATTGTTGGATGAATGTTACATGAACATTATGTCAGCTTTAGATGAATGTTACTTTAACTTTAGATTAACATTAGATTTTAGATTAACATTAGATGACTGTTATATCACTGTTCGATAAATGTTAAGTGGAACATCATGTCAGTGTTAAATTAACATTACAAGAGCATTATATCAGTGTTAGATAAACGTTAGATGAGCGTTATGTCATAAGCATAAGTTTAGAGGATAGAGTTTCCCGGTTGAGAACACGTAATATACAGTATCTAGTGTCCTGTCAGCATTAGACTAAGGTTAGCTGAGCATTCTAAACGTTAGATTCACTTTTGATGAGCATCATGTCAGTGTTAGCTTAACATTAGATGAGCATTATTTTAGTGTTTGATTAACTTTAGAAGAGTGTTATAGCAGGGTTAAATTAATGTTAGAAGAGCGTTATATCAGCGTTAAATAAACGTTAGATGAGCATCATGTCAGTGTTAGAGTAACATTAGGTGGGCATGAAGTCAACGCTAAATTAATGTTAGAAGAGCATTATATCAGCATGAGATAAACGTTAAATAAGTGTTATATCAGTGATAGGTTAATGTTAGAATCCCTACACAAAGCTAGATCTATTAACATTTCAAAAAAATTTTTTTTTTTCTAATAGTACACAGTGTAATTTTGATACTGCACAGTTACTGTGCAACTTAATCTTTTAGGGCAACACAGTTAATTGTCTATTAAATGTGATCACAGTTTTTAAGAACTTATGCATGATCAACTGAGATATATATGAATATTGGCTAACATTAAATATATTTTCTGTTGAATGATCCATTAATTTATGGTTCACTGATTGATTGATGATTGGTTGATTGGGATAATTTGTAATTTTCTAACGGATATGTTTAATTGTTGTGACCACAGAGAAATTGTACTTTGATTTTAGCATGTTCTCTATGGAATGAAAAATGCAACAAATTACCATCGTGATACATAATCATGATTTTACTTTCAGTTTTATAGTTTTACTAATTATTTTGCATTCCTGTGTACTCTCTTCTCCACGATCTCATTCTCCAGATGCTCCAGATTTTCATCCGAACTGCATTTGGCACCATGGCTCTCAGCTCGATCAGGTCGTCTTTAACTGCTCCTGGTATGGAGCTTACCCGAGCCCCACACTGACGGTGTTATTGGACTCACAAGCAGGCGGGAAGCCTATACTGAACAGATCGCAGGAGACGGAGAACTTTGAGCTGATTCTGAACAGGAGCATGCTGTATGAGGGCCAGAAGATCACCTGTGTAGGACAACACATAGCACAAAAGAATGGGCACAAGAAGATGTGCATCTTCACACTTGGTAAGAGCTGATGTGTTGATACATAGACACTGTAATGGAATAACAGGTTGCATAATCGTGTGTTATTGTTTATGTAAGTGTGTAAAGGTACCACTTTTAGTTAAAAGTGGTGTACACTGAGTGGTGTACATATGTTTCTATAGTGTTTATACAACATGTTGTTTGATTATAATGCTAAATTCTGAAATGGTTTAGTCAATTATAAATTATGCATAATGAAATACACTATGATGTCTTACTGTTATTGCATGAAAGCCCTATAGGGCTGTGCGTTAACTGTAGTTCATCTCTGACCTTCACACTGAATGTTAAGTACTGTCATCATTAATCATTCTTAATTCTTAACTAATATTCATCCACTTCAGTGGACTTAACATGAGAAACCATTAATGAATTTTTGTATAGTTTGGTCTTTGGACACGCTTAAAGGCGTCAAAGGTTTCCTTTGTCATACAAGAATTATTTCCACGCCATGAATTGTGCAACAATTCCACTTTTGTGCGCACAGGGCTGCAAAATGACAAGCACTGTCCATCCAGTTCCTGTTTTTCATTATTATTTTTTTTTGTACCTGGCATGACGGCACAATACCACTTTTTTTTTCCCGATGCCAATACCGATACTGAAAACTTGAATATCACCTGATACCCATGTCCGTCTGATATATTTTTCTTTAAAATCTACTGTGCTTTGAAATTATCTTTTTAACTAAAGCACTTTAAAAAATAAGGACAAAAAGCAAAGCTTTCACACAAAAATCACTTACATTTACAAAAATACTAAATATAATAAATTATAAATATAATAAAATTCAATCCTAACAAACACATACAATCAAGTTTCTTTATATGTAAACATTTTCAGGTCCGAAAAAATCTTTCCAAATCTACTTCCAATCTTTTTGATTTGTTACAGAATCGAATCAAATTAAACCTTTTCTCTCTGAAACCCTTTCTCTCTCCAATCCACCATTTTTTGCTGGTATAGGCCTGATACTGATCATGGGTATCAGATTGGCGCTGTGCATTTTTCCCGACGCTCTCAGTGCAAGCAGTCACACCACAAAGATGAGCTAATTATAGTGTTCCAGTAGTATGAATGTGTGGTTTTGTATATCAGTAACCATAACAGCCCTTTCTCTGGCATCTCGAGAGTAGAAACCTAAAGTAAAGCGACAAGGTCAATCAGGCCGTACCACAGTTTTGGTTGAAGCGAACCCCAGACCACTGGTTTCTCCGGACTGCTCCCAGGCTCGAAAACAGTGTTCAAACTTCACAAATTGTATCAAACTTTGGGCTCAAACACCCCAAATCCAGAAAAATTGTTTGTTGTTTGTTAATCTCTCTGTATAGGATTCATTTTAGTTTAATTCTCATTAGCAAGCATGTAACTTGAAGCCTGCGATTCAGAACTATTCCGTCTGATTCAATATTGTGCATATTAACAAACCCAGAGGCTAACTAACCTACTGTGACTGACAAGCACAGAGGCCACACCTCCTTCACTGGGACTGACAGATATAGAGGCCACGCCTCTTTCACTGTAATGTGATGAACACCGTCCACATCATCTCATCGTTAGACCATACTGCTCAACATTCTGCTGTATGAAATCCTGCCTTCATTTTGATTTTTTTGTGTTACAGCGGCTCCGTACCCAGTGGGACAACCGATGGTTGCTGCTCTGGAAGGCACGAACGTCACCCTCACATGCTCTGAGTCCAAGTCTCTGCCTCCTGCTAAAACTGAATGGCGGCAAGGACAAAATCAGGAGCCCATCGTTCCCAGCTCTAAGTACATTGTGGTTGAGCAGGGCCCGATTCTGAGCCTCATCATTGTCAATGCCACCATGGATGATCAGGGCGTGTATTTCTGCTGGAGTGAAAATGCTCTCGCTTTCCATGCACTCGAGGTCTACCTTACTATCAGATGTAAATGAAGCTCTCTTTGCTGGTTCTTTTTTAAAGTAATTGAAATGTATAAGTCTGGGTAGAGCTTTAAAGTATTTGAAATTTCACCGTAGATTGCTTGGTTAAGGTGTTTTATTCCGTTCAGCCAATATACATGCAAGTATTTACAGTCAGGTCCATAGGTCTGTTACAATATGTAATTGAAGTGTAGACTTTCAGCTTTAATTCAAGGGGTTTAACAAAAATATTGCATTAACTGTTTACAGACATTTTTACATAGTCCCCCCATTTTCACAGGCTCAAAAGTAATTGGACAAACTAACATAATCATAAATATTAGGATTATTTTTAATAATTGGATGCAAATCCTTTGAAGTCAATGACTGCCTGAAGTCTGGAACCCATGGATATCACCAAATGCTGAGTTTCCTCCATTGAGATGCTTTACCAGGCCTTTACTGCAGCCGCCTTCAGTTGCTGCTTGTTTGTGGGTCTTTCATCCTTCAGTTTGTCTTCAGTAATTGATAAGCATGCTCAATTTAGTTGAGGTCATCAGACATTTAAAGAGCATTTAATTTCTTTGCCTTAAGAACCCGTTAGGTTGCTTTCACAGTATGTTTTCGGTCATTATCCATCTGTACTGAGTAGCACTGTCCTGTCAGTTTTGCAGAATTTGATTAAATCTGAGCAGAAAGTATAGCACTATACACTTCAGAATTCATCCTGCAATTTCTATCAGCAGTCAGATCAATAAACACCACTGACCCAGTTCTACCACTGACCCAGTTCCAGCCATACATGCCCATGCCATAACACTGCCTCCATATGTTTGATGGATGATGTGGTATGCTTTGGATCATGAGACCTTCCTTTCCTTCTCCATACTCTTCTTTTCCCATCATTCTGGTACAAGTTAATCTTGAATCAGAACTGGTTAGGCTTTCTTTTAAGAGATTTTTTAGCAAAGTCTAATCTGACCTTTCTGTTCTTGAGTGTTACCAGTGGTTTGCATCTTGAGGTAAACCATCTGTATTTACATTCATAAAGGCGTTTCTTGATTGTAGACTTTGACAATGATACGCCTACCTCCTCCAGAGTGTTCTTGACTTGGCTAGATGTTGGGAAGCGGTTTTTCAACAAGGAAAGAATTCTGCATTCATCCACTAAAGTTGTCTTCCGTGGTCTTCCAGGCCTTTTGGTGTTGCTGAGCTCGCCAGTGCATTCCTTCTTTTTAAGAATGTACCAAATTGTTGATTTGGCCCTCCTAAAGTTTCTGCTATCTCTCTGATAGGTCTGTTTTGGTTTTTCAGCCTAATGATGGCCTCCTTCACTTGCATCAACGCCTCTTTGGACGGCATATTGAGAGTTCCCATGAACAGCTACCAAATGCAAATTCAACACTTGGAATCAACTCCAGACCTTTTATCTCCTTAATTTATCATGAAATAACCAGGGAACAGGCCACAACTGGCCATGAAACTGCTTATCAATCAATTGTCCAGCTACGTTTGAGCCTGTGAAAATGGAGGGACTCTGTAAAAGTGGATGTAAACAGTTAATGCAGTATTTTTGTTAAACCCCTTGAATTAAAGCTGAAAGTCTACACTTCAATCACATCCTTATTGCTTCATTTCAAATCCATTGTGGTGGTGTACAGAGGCAAAATTACCAAAATTGTGCCATTGTCCAAATACTTATGGACCTGACTGTATATTAAGTTTCCAGAACACGGCTTTTAAAACATTGTACTGAATTGAACATTCTCATGTAAAAATGTTTGTTTGCAGCCTCTGCGGATAAATCCGGCGCCATGGTTGGGGTCTTCATATCAGTTTTAATTTTAGCAGCTGGAATCACGGTGGGCTATTTCATGTACACCCGCCGCGACAGGATATGTCTGGGTATGCATGTTTTTTATGATTCAGAACGTATCTGCTGAGATATTTGTTCTGAATGATGGAAAATTAATGGTTTTTTTTCTCTTTCTTTTTTCAAACTATCCACAGGTTTCCAGATTGGGTAAGTAGGAAAAAAGAGTGAGCAAATATGAGCATTAACTTAATTTATTATTATTATCATCATAATTATTATTATTATTATTATTAGAAGTAGCAGTGGTGGTAATGATAATAAACTAGCTAACAGTAATACCATTTTTATCCTGTCATTGTTCATTTTAATTATTAATGACATGAAACTATTATTTTGTACTTCAAATGTAGCCAGGATTTGTTTCGTGTGTGATTTTTGCTTCATTAGTCTTGCACTGGAGCTAATGTAGCTAACAAGTAGTGATGGCTTATAGCTACGAGTTTGTCATGAAGCAAAATCATTGCCAGATTCTTCGCACAGCAATTAGACTGTATAATGAGTCACCTTACTGTCGCAACAGTACTGGCTTCCCACTGTCAAGACAGAACCAGGACTAGAGCACATTTTCACTATTATTTATTATTATTATTATTATTATTATTATTATTTGTAATGTTAGCAATAGTAGCTGAACTTGTGTTGCTGCTGTTGCTATTATTATTGTTAATAATAGTAGTATAACAACTAACGTACGGCACATTTTAACTGGCACCCCCTACTCCCCACTTTCTTGCACAATATTTTGGTCCCTTGTTTACAAGTTTTTTTACACTTATTTTTTGTATAGAGACAAGTCATCCACTTTAACTTAAGTGAAGATTTTGAAGCTGCACTTCACCAAAATGCTTTTACCAAAGAATTTATTCAGATGCGTAACTGCAGTTTTTACTAGAATTATCAATTTCAGTGCTTTTACCACTTCTAGTCATTTGGCTTAATAACACCATTTGTACATATGGTTTTATAAAACAATTGAATACAGACCTGCCTTCAAATTTTAGGCCACGCCTCCTACTGATACTGTAATCTCGATACTATGTGGCTTAAAGATAGAGATACGGCAGCCATTTTTCTAGATAACTAAGTGCCAGAAACCATGAAAAGAAGCGTGTTTGAGACTTGACACGAGTGTGTGTTTCACAAAGTGTGTATAAGGTTCAACTAGTAGTAATATGCTTCCATTACTTGTTGACACAAAACACCAAATGTACCTCAGTTGACTGGCTGGCTACATTTGGTCTATAGAAGAAAACTGTGTGCATTTTAGAACTTCGAGTAATTTGTTGAAACCCTCATCACTGTGATTTATCTCCTTCTCTCCAGTCGTTCAAAGAATGACAACATGGATGTGATGAATCTCATCGAGTCCGACGAGGAAGACATTTTCCACGATGCTGTTCCGAGGCTCCCTCCACTTGCTAACGGTCACGTTTCCGCTCCAGCGACCACTCTCGTAGAAATTCACCACATTCAGTCTAGTAAGTGTGAGCTGTTTGCTAACATGTTTTACATTACAGTTTTGGGTGTGTCTGGAGAATGTCATTCCTGAGGTATTATTCACTCCCTGCGTATCAAAGTTATCAAACGTCTGGAGCAGGAGAGGTGTGCCTGCTTCATATAAAATTATAAATAGAAATATTAGGCTAAGACTGAGACAGTATTATAAGAGAACTGTTTTGGGTTACATGTACACTTTTAGAAAAAGGGGTTCTTTAAGGGTTCTTTGGATTGTTAATGGTTGTAGCTTTCCTAATGATTACTTAAGATTTCCTTTTTAGAGAAGGTTCTCTGTTGTAGTGTTCTACATGGAACCTCTAAGAGTTCCCTCAGAGACACAAACTGAAGAAGACAAAGGAAACGATGATATGATGCCTATACTGTCTTAGAAAAAAGGGTTCTTCAGGTGTTATTTGGATAGTTGCAGCTTTTAAAATAGGTTCTACTTGGAACCTTTTCTGAAAGGAAACCATTTGTTATATGGTTGTACATAGAACCATTGAGAAGTACCCCAGAGGCACAAACCAAAGAACCCAGTGAAATGAATGGAACCAGGATATGATAACTATACACTCATAGAAAAAAGGTTTCTTCACGGGTTCTTTAGATGTGTATTTGCGTTAGAAAGGGGTTCTAATGAGAATCTTTCTGAACGTTACTGAACATAGAACCTTTAAAGGTTTTCTCAGATGGACAAACCAAAGATCTCTTTAGGATGCTAAATGAAACAAGCATATGATGACCATACACTCTTAGAAAAAAGGGTTCCTTTGAATAATTAATGGTCATCGATTTCTAAAGAGTACGTGAAACCTTACGGGTTTCCCCAGGAGGAACAAACCAATGAATGCTTTATGATGCTAAATTAAATGGTGTGATGACGATACACACTTAGAAAACGGGTTCTTCAGGTGTGCTTTGGATGGTTAATGGTTATTGTTTTAAAAAGTGGGTCTAACCTATTCTGAAAAGGAAACCCTCAGTTTGTAGGGTTCTGCATAGTTCCCCAAACCTTTAAGATGCTAAATGAAGCAATTACATGATGACCATACACTCTTAGAAAGAAGTTTTTTTTCCCGGATAGTTCTTTGAAGGGTTCTTCGATTCCTAATGAGGTTCTCTTTGGAGCCGTCTCTGATAACGAAACCCTCTTCTATACATCATTTCAGGCTCCTCCCAGAGCAACAAACTAATGAGCTCTTAAAGTTTTTTCATTATGATTTTTTATCTATGATTTTATTGGCTTCACATTTTTAAACAGAATGACATTAATGTGCTGTTATTAAATTATTGCTTTGCGCAGATGGACAAACCAAAGAACACTTTACCTTCTAGATTTAGTCTTTGTATCCAAGAGTGTATGTTTAAGGCCAAAGAGGGATGTATTAGGGATGTAACCGAATATGAATATATTACTTGATCTTAACAGATACGAATAAGAGGCGCATTATTGGGTTTATTTGTAGAGCCAGGGTTACATATATCCCAATCAGACAACTGTCCTATTCACGGGACAGCATGAATTCAGTGGTCTCCAAAAAAATCTTTTAATTTATTTCAAAATCTTGTATTTTTTTTTGCATGTCACTTTTATTTTTTTCATAATTCTTCATTGTTATTAAATGAAAATCTTACTGGAAATTGAAATCAGTCATTAACTTTTTTTCAGGTGATCATGAAGATAATGTGAATGATACAGACCTAGATCATCACACACAAGACTGGACACAGGATCGCACACAGGATCACACACAAGATGACACACAGGATCACACAGATCCAGATGAAAAATAAAGAAAAGAGACTTACTGGACATTTGTGACTGTACAGAATTTCTTTAAAGAGCCATTACAGTGGCTCATTTTTCAAATGCAGGGATCTGAAGTTGCAATTTGTGTGTGTGCGTGTGTGTTTGTCGGTTTTTATGTTGCATTTGTAGGATTAGACATGTTAAAATACAGTCAGTTGTATAAAGAAAGTAACAAGTGTATAGTTTTTTGTTTGTTTGTTTGTTTGTTTTTTTACTTGCCATATTATTTTGGCCACATTGCAGATAAAAGCTTAAAAGCTTTAATTGTGTGTGTGTGTGTGTGTGTTGTTACCCGCTGCTTTGTACAGAAGCATAAAAACTGTCCATATGTTTTAAGACAATGTTTTGGCAGTTGGTTGTTTTTTTTGTTTTTGTTTTTCCTTTTAAATTCACTTTTATTTGAATGCAAAAGAAGCTTGCTTTCTTCTGACTGATTTCTTTGAGAATGCAGTATACCTACAACAGCTACTGTAAACGGTATGCAGGGTTTCAGTGCAGCAGGTGAATGTCTTTAATGTTTCTGAATAAATTATTAATCTGATGAGAAGGAACAGAAGGTGTCAGGAGAGTGTTGCCACAATGAGTGGTTTTCCTTCTGTTGGGCTATTTTTTTTAATTGGAATGGAAAAAAACACAAGCTCTATTTCATATAGTTTAGAAATCATTTGTCAGGCTCTAGATGATCATCAGTGTGGATGGAAAGTCAATGCATTACTGTAAACTGATGGAGATTTTATGTACAAATTGTTTCTTGTTGAATGCTTTGGGAAAATTGATTGATAATGCTGAATGAATGAAAGATTTTGACCAAGCTGGAACTGTTTCAATTGTCTTTTTTACTCTTTTGCTAGCTAAAATATTGCCCTTTCCATTTCCCAACAAGACAATGGAATATCAGGAATATTTTAGAAAATATTGGCAACCTGTATAGCCAACTGTATAAATATTGTACTATACTGTATTATTATATTATTATACATTGTATTATTTTTATATATATATATATAAGAAATATTGCAAAACTTTAAATGTCAATGTTGTTGAAAGGACAAACACTGCAACTAAATGAAGTATCATGTGACAGGATTTTCATCACACGCCTCTGATGGGAATTACGACTCTTTTCAGTGAGTCAGATCATTTAGCTCAGCTCACCAATAAGAGCCGACTCTTTCGGCTCCCAAACGGTTCAGTGCCATCTTCCTAAGCTGGACAAAGTTTACAACATTTTGACACTTTTTTTTTCAAGTAAATGATGACACAGAGGAAGAAGGTCACGTGTTACAATTACACTTCAAGAGTGTCTGCATTATCTACAACAAATGAAAAGGAAGAAGAAGAAAACGGCTCATACGTGCGAGTCGGCTCTTCACGTTCAGTCTAAAGAATCGACTCGCTCATGAACGACACATCAGCAACAAAACAGTGCAAAACCCTGAGAGTAGAAGCTTTTAGTAAATTCTACAGTTGTTATTTGTTGGGAAGATCATCTGAGGGGAAGTGTCTGTGTTTTGATGAAGAATTACAGAAAAATTAAAGGTCAGTTTTGAGTTCATTTTTGAATTTTTCATTTTTGAGTTCAGCTTGTGTACTTTTGAGTATTTAAATGCTTTATTTTTGCATCATCATCATCATCATCTTTGGATGTCTTTTAGAGTGGAGATTAGCTGGAACATAAAAATTCTAAGAAACTAAGAAAAGTAAGAAAGTATTATGGTGTGTCATCAGAATGGTGTAAGGAATACAACACTTGGGGCATGCTGTTATAGGAAAATAATAAATGACAGGGTGGTGTGATGAGGCTGATTTGTTGCCAGTAGTAACAATGTTTTATTCTTCTTACCCCACTTCAATTTCTCAACGATTAAATTTTTTTATTATTAACGAACAACAATTTTTACCCGTTTATAGTTACATTTAGTGTAATATGATACATATGACAAGTTAGTTCACTTACAGCTTTCAAATAACAGCACATCCTGAAGTGTTTTTTTCCTCTTATTATTTCACAGCAATTTGCCAATGCAATTTTTTATTTGTTAAAGGCCAACACATTGTTCTTTTTACCTTATATTTACATTTACTATCCTCGAAACAAGTTAGTTCCTGTTATCCTTTACATTATCAACACTATAAACAATTGTTTCTTCACCAGCCTCACTCTTGTTTTTGTCTTGAAGTTTATGTAAACACACACACACACACACACACACACAGAGCTTGGTATGTTACCAAGAACCCACAAGGCACAAAGTCCTCTGTTCTAAACAAGACTCTCCCATGTGGGAAACTTTACCTTTGATTGTTACAGAGTGCTGACACTGTAGACTCCTTCCATGATGTCAAACATCTCTTCATAGTAAACATCACCATATCAACAATTACACACGTTTCTGTTTACGTGGAGCATCCGCTACACAAGTCCCTGTGTAAGCTGTTACCATAGAAATGATAATGAATTTGAACGAGCGCATTAATATAAACCTGGGATTTGCCTTGTAGCCGGAACTCCTGTCAGAGCTGCCACTATAGACAATTAATCAACAACTTTCTGACCAATCAGATTTGAGAATTCAACAGCGCTATGGTGTAACGTTAATTACAAGACCAAAGCTTGGAAATTTGTTTGGATAGTTGTTTGGAGATTTGTTTGTATGTCAATACTTCAGCTGTTTATGTGGTTAGAGCTAAACACCATAAGGTTAGAAAGCCTACACTGTTATTTATGTTCATTATTAATTATAAAAATGAAAAATGAATGTAATGAAAGAAAATCTGCACACACATGAATGTTTAAAAATAGATTTAACTCATTTTATTTTATTTCAGGATGGTATTTTGGTAGGTGGTCATATGAGGTCATAACTCTCAGGATGTCCCTGTCTCGGTGCTAATTCAAACGAATCGAACCGCGAATCGAGTCAGTCAGACGGCTTTGTTCAAAAGAGTCGACTCAGTGTGTCATCTGCGCGCGAATCTGGCGACTCGGGCGGGGGCGCGTCGCGCGAGAACCAGTGCGCTGTGGTTATAATCGCGCCTTGCTCCAGTGACTGTAATAATGCGTTTTAGATGGAGGCACAGACACAGCTTCCTCATGCTCTCCCAGACACACTCACCAGCCACGAGGGTAAGTCCCGAACCTGCTTTTCACATGAACCTGCTGTGTTAAAATGATGGCGGAGATATCTTCCAGCTACCTGCGAGTATGAGACACTGTGACGTCATTAATTAAATCAGCAGTCGCTTTAACTGTGTTGATCCAAATGTGCACTAGGAGCTGAAATAACTCTAACAACCACTGATTTCATTTATATCCCATAATCAATACACTATAGCTCTTTTCTCTTGACAACAAACAGAAAATGAACACACACACACACACACACACACACCCACCCACCAAGGCGACCTCAGCACCCTGAATGAGATGATTAAGCACCAGACAGATGTAGAGTGTGTGTGAAATATAGACCTAATATAACACATCTATACTAATATATAATACTCTGCTTATGTCTTGAACAGGATTTACAGTGGTGCTACAGTACATAATCTTTTTCCTTAAATTAAAAACATAATTTGCTGCCAAAAATCTTATTTAAATGTTAGCTCTTTAAATTGAAAGTGTTTACACAATGATTTGAAGACATTTTATGATCAATATTGTCTAATACTAGGGGTTTAAAAACCTCAGGCTCCGATACAATACGATACAATTTTGATACTTGATGCATTCGATATTTAACAATACCGCTGAATCTGCTACGATACGATACAATACGATACAATTGAGTAATGTCCGATCGATATGTAACCAGCTTTGTTTGGAATCTGGGATAGGTCTACTGTTGATTCTCGAATTATGACGATGTAGAGAATTTTGAAAGTATCATAGTTACATTAAAAAAATCGCCTTCTAATTCTGCTTACGCATCAGTTAAAAATATGGCTTTTTTACACACAAGTTGTCTGTCCTTTTTTGATAATAGGCATTATATTGTCGATAGTAATCTGTTTATGATTGTTGCCTCAATTCAATGAAATCCTTGCCTTTTAAATCACGTGTAGGTCCGATTCATCTGATCGTGACACACCTATTTAATACATGTCTTTTAGACATGATAGCAATGTTGAAAATCAGTGTTTTAAGGTACAGCTGTTCCCTTCCTTATTTATGGATTTTTTCACCATCCATTTCCTTTGGGGCTTGTGAAAAGAGAGGAAACTTGCTTCGTCATATGTGCGTAGTGTTGCCATGATTAAGTCAGAATCTTTCAAAAGGTCACTTTAGCTTCTATACTGTTAGTACACATTTGTAAGGGTACACTCGGTCACTTCCTGTTAATTTCTTAAGAACTACATTGAAAATAGCTATGTTCATGTGTAACTTGCAAATATGTGTTGTTTGTCTCAAGCTGGATCTCCTTTGTCATTCATGCGTTTGGAAAATGTGATAAGATGTAAACTGAGAAACCATTTCAGCTAAAGTGGGAGAGTGACAAAACCTTCATTGTACTTTTTTTTATAGCAAAGTAAATACAATGCAAATACTTGCCTTGGTGGGCCTGTATGATGTTGTGGTAGATTTATCCTGATATTATTAAAACAGCTTATTAATATCATATAAACTATTAAACAATAAAACACAACACAAACAGTAATTACATTTTGTGTATACATGTCAGAAGGTAGGTTGCTCTGTGAAGTTTTCATGTAGTATTGATTCAAGTGCATGTGAGTATGTGTGTAAGAGTGAGTATGTTGTGTGTGTGGGTGTGGGTGTGTGTTTGTGGGATCTCAGTTAATTCAATATGTCAATATGAGTATGAATATCTAGGCTTGAGTTTATGATCTTTTAATAATATCTGAATAGTTCTCAATAATAGGAAGCACTAAAATGAGGAGTCCTGTTTTACCTGAAACAAATTGTTCATCTTATTTATACAACAGAAAGTGCTGATTAATTTTCTATTACAGCAGCTATGACAGTAGTCTGGCTTTAATTCAAACCGCATAAAAAACTAACCGTGTGTTTATTGATATGGTGAAATGTTCTGTAAGGAGATGTTTATTTAACATTTTTGGAAGGAGTATCCAATGTCAGGGCTTTGTAACAGTCAGAGGTAAAGCTGTAATTAAGTTTTTCCAACAGTGGAATGTTTTCAGGATTACACATTGAGGTTTCTCATTTTTCTGTATTTTGTTTGTCTTGTTAACTTCAAGGGGGGGGGAAGCAAAAGCTGATGAGGGAACAACGTTACAGCTTACAGTTAACAGCTGCTCTAAATGATAACAGAATGGTTTTTTTTCAGACTTTGGGAAATTGCTGTGGTAAAATCACATTATATCACATGCCAGCAACTAAAAGTGGTTTTCTGTTTATGAAAATGTTATTTTGCATATATTAGCATTTTTATTCTAGAAGCTACAGAAAGAGTAATAATGAAAGTTTTACTTCTCAATGATGATTTGTTTATTATTAATAAACAACCATATCATTGGTCACTCATTATGCAGTTTACTTCACCAGTCTCTGAAAAGGCAATAGCCAACCCACAGTAACAGCGTTAGACCAATCAAATCACTTGTTATGTATCAGGTAATATTGTGGCATGTTGTGGAAGTTTAGTCTAGTTTGCAAGACTTCTCGCTATGATATTTATTATTACTACTACAACACTGAATTAATTAGGCATGAGATAGGATATGAGATGATTTTTAAATCATGGAGCCAGCATGTACCAGAATACACCTTTCCTTGTACTGTTCTATCTCTAACTCCTTAATGGTTATATAACAGGTGTAGGAGAAGATGAGTGGCTTTGAGCTTTGCTTTTTACTGTACATCAAACTTCCTGATTCCCCCAGATAATCCAGACATCCACTTGAGAATCATGTTTCACGTGTGCTTATTAGGTCCAGATAGGTAACTTTTCAACACCCCATGGCTGTAATAATTTACGCCCTGTCTTTCAGATGGGGATGAACTGATCTCGGAGCTGAAGCCTGTTTTCCAACCCCGGCTCTATGGATCACCTGGCTGCGAGACATGGAGCGTGTGTTTCTCTCCGGACGGTACACGCTTTGCCTGGTCCGCGGGTTACGGACTGGTGAGAGTGCTGCCATGGCCTCTGCCTTCCAACCTGTACGTGAAACCCAGACCAGAATTTCAAATTATTGCTGAATCATGAGATGATCTACGACGTTGCAGTTGTGATTTATTGCCAAAAGATATTTTTTTACCAATCCAGAAAAGTTTCATTGTGATTGTGTGCTCTGGACAATCTCTGATGCTCTAGATGAGCTTGTGTTTGGGTTCTGTGGATGATTCTTGGTGTTCACACCAACAACCAGGCCAATTAATGGTCACTCTTTAACTATACTGTCAGAAAAAGCTATTATACAGCTACATTTAAATTCTGCAAGGGGTAAACAATGCAAATATACTTACAAAGGTACACCAATGGTCTAAGTCCAACTGAAGCGCCACTACAAGTGTATTCCTTTGTAGAATATTACATTAACAGGATTGCCACCAGTAACAAGCGTTTGTACCCTAAAAACATTACTGTTTCCTACCTTCTTTTCTGAGTCTATGTCTCATTATGGGTTCATCATTGCAATTTTGATTAATATGAAAAATAATGTAAAACATAGTAAGAATATTCCAACATAGCAATTTGTCAATATTAAACAGCCATAGAATAATTCATAGTTGGGAACATGCACCTAAAAAAGTGCACTACATA
>CM040477.1:15191980-15245414 GCA_022758105.1 Pangasianodon gigas
TAGTAATGAATAGCGTTTACGCTCTGGGGTTTGGTCACCAGCTAGGTTCCTGGAGATCTTGTTTCCTGTTGGACATTTAGTGAACTATACCTGTGACACCAAACATGTTCTTGGAGATTAGTTCAAAACCTAAGCAAACACATTTAATCCAGGTAAACAGTAACGTGTAGGCTTGGGGTCAGAAATGAAATCCGCATTAAGCTAAATCTCCAGGCTGTTGACCTAAAGTTCCATCTAGCACCCTAAACAATTCATCAGTTTGTCTTTTTGGGGACCCATTAAAGGTATTTTGTATAACCCTACTACAGCGACTAGCTCTTTAAGAAAATCTTCCAGGTAGCACCAAGCTTGAACCCTTAACCATCCAAAGAACCCTTGAGGAACCTTTTTAATTTAAGTTGAATAGGAAACCATTTGGGGTTCTGTTTGCACCAAAAACATCCTATGCTTGGTGTTTTTTTGCAGTCATGCTGCGGATTCTAAGACTGATGAGAAAATGCTGGACTGTGGAGACACCGTGTGGGGCATGGCATTCGGGCCACGTGTCTCAAACCGGGCGAAATCTGCCCGACCGTCTGTAAAAGGCCAAGAACTGTTGCTAGCAACAGGCCTCACTAACGGAACGATCAAGGTGTGGGTCGTCTGCACTGGTAAGTGTTTTTGCAATACTGTAAGATAGCAGTTATCAGTCCTGTTTTTGGAGATCAGCTCAATCTCAAAAGATCTAATAGCATGCCATATAATAAGCCTGTGTGTTTAACTGGATCATGTGTGTTAGATTTGAACTGTAGAAACAGGGATTGTCCTCACTTGGTCTGAAAGAACTTTGTACTCATTCACGCTTTACATAGCAGTGACGCTTATGTAATCTTGATTCTCCTATTAAACACACATGTACTGTATATACACGCAAAAACCACACACTGTTATCAGGCCACTTCTTCTTCTAATACTGTTTCCACTTTTAGGAAAGTTACTGTTCAATCTGACTGGCCACCGGTCAGTCGTGAGAGATTTGGTCTTCACTCCAAATGGGAGTCTCACTCTTGTGTCAGCCTCCAGGGACAAAACTTTGAGAGTTTGGGACTTGGAAAAGAAAGGTGACTTTATCTGTCATGACATAGACATAGAATGACATAGAATGCTATGTAACTTTGTATACAGTGAGCTGCTAGTTTATTATTTACTACATTAATACCTACTAAGCTAGAGACTCAATTACATAGGCCTATAGGCTTTGCTTCCAGGCTCTGCCACGTTTCAAACGGGTTTTCATCGCGTCGGATTGATGTACATTTTGGTCATAATTTAATTTTTACCATGTGCATACAGAACTCAAAGTGGTGAAACATTGCCTATTACCTTGGAGGAATCCAAACAAGTTATGGTACTGACTTAGCTATAGATAGCTAGGTAATGTGTAACTACTGCAGTGATGCCTCTTGGTATAACACTGGCTTATTTCTCTTTTTTTTTCTTCAATACCTAATTTTTTGGAGTGATAGTCCTAGGTATAACTTATTCTGGGGTCACATAAAAAAAAAAAAAAATTCTTCACATAATAGCAATAAAATGCTTTGGCTCTATTCGCTGTGTTTCTCAGGGTGAATGTAATAAAATGTCCCTTCTATGATAAAACTCTTACATCTATACTTATATAAATGAATACAACACAAGCAAGTATCTGACAGTTGTAGGTAACTACTAAGCAAGCTAGCTATTTAGCTAATTATGTTTAGCTATTTCAAAGACAAACCCTTGGCCTAACACCAGCCAGCTAGCTAGCTTTATCATGCTATTAGCAAGCTAGCTATTTATGGTTAGCTAACATACTCCAGTGACAGCCTCTCATTATAATAGTAGCAAGCTTGCTTAATATCAAGCTGACGCTAGTAAGCTAGCTTTAGCAAACACTTTTCCTATTTCAGTTTATTTCACTGTGACACTTTGTGTAAATAGCTAACTAGCTACACTACTCTGAGAGTTGTTGGCTGACTAAACATTATATACTACATTTCCTCATCCTCCATCTTTCTCCCAGTAAGGATTAAAAGCAGATTTTGCTATGTTATTGCAGATATTGCTATACAACATGCTAGCTGCATTAACTTGATAAGCATTCGGCTGTGAGAATGTCCCAGTTTTACCTTTTTTTCCTCCCCAGCCATGTTTTTTTTCTGTACACCGACAAGTTTGTCTGTGTACAGACATGTCAGTGACCCTTGTGAACCCTGGGACTTGTTTTTTTTTTTTTTTGTTTTTTTTTTTTAGTGATTTAGTCATCTAATTTCAATAACTGCTCACATCTGCAATGCTTATATGTTTTCACTGTTTAACATCTTCAGGTCTACCATCCCGTGTGCTCACCGGTCCAAACTACTGGGTGTTTAAATGTTCTGTTTCTCCAGATAGCAGTCTGATTGCTTCAGTCTGTAACCTTGACACAGTGAGTAGATTTATTGATTACATTTAATAAACTAGACTGAAATAGAGCTGTGCAAGTTGAAGTCTGGCTACTAGCTATAGGAGGAAGTTGTGCTTTGCTGACTTAGACTTTTCCTGCCTGAACTCTAAACTTTTCATCAAAGAACATGCACAGACATGCATGTGGGGAGAAAAAAAACAAACAAACCTTTGTTCTTATCTAACAGTGAACTTATGTAATATCTGGAATGGTCCATTAGCAGTATAACAACATTCCACATGAAAAGAGCTAAGAGTCAATGTATGTCCAATAAAACCCCACATTGAAGTTACCTGCAATATAAACACACACACACATACACACTCAGTTTAACCTTGTGTCAGCATTATATTTGGACTAACAGTTAATGCATAATGTCACTTAAGCTAGTGTAAATACTCTTTTATTACTTTATTTCAGATGGCAACTCAAATGTGTCGAATTATAACATCTTTATTGTGAGTTAGCTACAAAGTTGTTTTCAACAGGGTAGGCAATGTTTTATATTTAATCATTTTGTTATATATTTGTACAGTTGGGGTTGTAAGTTTACATACGCTTTGCAGAATCTGCAAAATGTTAATAATAATTTAAAAAAAAGGAGGGATCATAAAAATTGCATTCTGTTTTTATTTAGTTCTGCCCTGAATAAGTTATTTCACATAGCAGATATTTATATATAGTCCACAAGACACAATAATAACTGAATTTTCACAAATGAACCAGTTCAAAAGTTGGGACAAAAGTTGGTCAACTGAGTCCAAGTGAGTCAATCACTTTTCCAGTCAGTGAATTTAATATACAAATCAACAAAGCTAGTTGCCTTAAATAAAGGCCGATGTTTCTGACTGGACGATGTCCTTTGTCCTAACAGAAAGTTTATCTCTGGAGTCTTCGATCCTTCACCTTCGTCAGGAACTTGAAATATGATCATGAGCGGTCCATGGTGTCCTGTGATTTCTCTGCCGATGGAGCACTGCTTGCGGTTGGATCTTATTGTGCTGCGACAGGATGGTGGCTGGACCTGTGGGATCCCTACACTGCAGATCACCTGATTAAAGTGGAGTGAGTGAGCCAGTCGTTGAAGGAGTGGTTTGTCAAATTTTTAGGGCCTATGAAGTGAATCACACCTGCAGTGAAAACATGATTAGCTGTCCTCCCATTTAAGCCACTTCATTTCACTGTTTGTTTAAGCTATATATGTGTCATGAGTTGCCTTATGTTGAGCTGGGGGTGGAGCTTATTTCAGGGTCAGAAAAATGTCATCAAAAGCCTGTAACAAAGAAACTAGCCAGATACATTGAAAGGAAATATCGCAAATCTTATAATATTGCGATTGTTTTCTGAGATATCTTTGAAATTATGTGATTATTATAATTCTAGAAGTATTTAAAATATATATATATAAACCACACCTTTAACATGCCCTAAGCAGACTCATTAGAAACAAAGATAGTTCCGTATAGTCAACTTTAAAGTGATCCTAATGTTGGTCAGGTCTACATCATTATAACGTTATCTTAAAAAAGAGAAAGGAGACACTTTTTACACTTATTGAAAACATTACAAGTGATCTTTAACATGGGTTTGGTTCTAACCCTAACTGATGAAACTATTAAATAATTTTACAACTGATGGTTTTGTTGCGCTTCTTTTTTTTTTTTCTCTGTATCACCTTCTCCCCAGGGACTGTGATCTGTGTGTGTGCAGAAATGACAATCTGCTGACGGCTTTGACGTTTTCTCCTGTATTCCCGCATCTGGCTTTCAAAGACTACAGGTGAGACATCTTTATGAATACAGGATCCACAGCCTCTACATTATATATATATATATATATATATATATATATATATATATATATATATATATATATATATATATATATATATACACACACACACACACACACACACACATACAACCAGTCAAAACAAGTGTTCCATCAAATACCTAAAATTTAAGGACTTGGATTTGGTCTTTGTCCACTCTCAGATTTAAATGTTCCTTATTAAAAAAAAAAAAAAAAAACAGAAAATAAATTCCTATAAAATAAAATGTAATTTTCCTGCAGAGCTTTTCTTACCTAGATTTTCTAGCTCTACAGTATTATCTTGAAGCCAGTTTTTGAATCAGAGTGTTAATACAAGGTGTTCAGGTGTGTGTATTTATAGTGTGTAATGTACATGTGGGATAAAAATGTGGTGAGGCAGACTCAGACATGTCTTCAGTGTGACCTAAGCACAGTTGTCAGGCACTCTCCCTTTCTCAGTTATAAAAGACGTCCTGGCATTGTTTGACAGGGCGTTACAGATTTGGGACATGGAACAAGACAAACTGGTTTTGGTGTCGGATCGTAACCGGGTCAGCGGACTGTGCTGCGCTTTCCACCCAGGAGGCAGCGCCGTCGCTACAGGGTAACTGCAAACAATAACACAGTAACAGAGACTCAGGGTAACCGAGACCACATTCCTTACATTGTTACTTAGCATGAATAACTACTCGTGTGTGTGTGTTGCATCCTGAGAATTCAGGCTTTTACAGAGATTCCTGTTGACTGGCAGTTACAGGAAATAACTGGAGGTCGAGTCAGCAAAAATATTACCTCATTTCTCTTTAATGTCTTGTGTAACTAAATAATTTGAATTCTGATTTGAATCATATTCCTAAACTTTCACTTTGAGCCTTATGTAATTATAAATATCACAATATAGTTAACATATAAAACAATATTTGATTTTACATAATATAATTTATTAAAACATAATAATTTTGTCCAAATGTAGCTTTAACATTCTTATTTAAATGCTGTTATTACAAATGATTTACAACAATTTTTATATTATTTATTTTAATTTTGTTATTTTTAATTTCCAGGAAATGCTTGACTATTCTTACTTTTATATTATTTCCATTTCGCTTTGGTTAATTTTTAGTAGATGTATGTTTCTTATGTTTCTTTAGTAGATGTATGTTTCATTTTATTGTGGTTTTCCCCTTGATTTTAGCTCTGTGTAATATTATTAAATGAATCAGTTATTTTTAGTATTTAAAATACTCCCATTCAGGCATTATTTCTACCAATTAGCTATAATCAAACACATTCCAGCTCAGGTCATGTCTTTTAATGTTGTTTTGGCATGAAGGAGATGTGGCACAAAAACCTAATTTTAATCTAATGTCACTATATTTATATAACCTTCTTTTCTCTAAGTCTTCAGGTATTTAATATACACTTTTTTTAAACATTGAAAAAGGGTGAGCTTGTAAAATTGCAAAGGCAATCGAAAATGAAAAATGTTTTTTTGTATGCTGGACGTTTTTGGTTCCAGGTGTCGAGACGGACGTGTAAAGTTTTGGAGAGTTCCTCGCCTGGTTCCCAGCCTGCGACATTTGTGTCGCACCACGCTCAGGTACTCGGTGTCCACCTTCCAGGTGCAGGCTTTACCACTCCCAAAGAAAATCCTGGACTTCCTCACGTACAGAGACATTACTAAGAATAAGATCCTACGCTGCAGTGAGCATTACAGCTGATGAAGAGGAGCTTTTGGTTCGTGGCTGCTACATGAGGCTGCTTTTATTTCAAAGCTTGAACAACAGCAAAAAAATGGGAAGAACATGCATATGAAAAAAAGGACACTGGATAAGAAGTACAAATTTATTTAATTAAACAATTTAATTGTAACAATTTTACATTATATATACTGCTGTTGTAACACTGGCACATTTTAATAGATGTAACAAACTTGATTTTATTCTACACATTTCATTGTGTCAGATTTTTGGGTCATAGACAGAAAACAGGTGTGTGTGAGTGAGAGTGAGAGTGAGAGAGAGAGAGAGAGAGAGATAACTGGACTAGCCATCACTGACTACTATATCTCTAACTGCCTGGAAAGCAGCCACCATTGAACTCAGCTGAATCTTCTCACTGGTTCCAGAGGCCAGGCGATACCTGAGAGAGAGAGAGAGAGAGAGAGAGAGAGAGAGAGAGAGAGAAAGAAAAGGAAAGTGAGACGGGGAGAGCAAGACACAGAATTAGAGAGAAAGTGAAAAAGGAGTGAGCATGAAAGAGAATAAAATGGAGAATGAGAGTAAGAAAATGAGAGGGTGGGAGGACAAGAGAGAACGAATGAGAATGCAAGAGACCAAGATAGAGTGAGAGAAGAAAGAATGAACGAGAGACAGAATGAGAGAGAGTTAAAGAGTGAGAGAACAGAGAATGAATGAGAGAATGAGAACAAACGAGAGACACAACGAGAGAAAACGAGAGACCGCGAGAGGGCAAGAATGAGTGAGCAAGAGAGAACGAATAAGAGACGAGAGAGAATCAATGAGAGACAAAATGAGAGAGTGAGAAACCAAAGTAGAATGAGAGAATGAGGGAACAAGAGAGAGGGAACAAATGAGACAGGACCAGAGTGAACACAGTGAGAGGGATGAAGTACGAAAGGGAATGAACAAGAGCACAAGAACGAATGAGAGAACAGACGAGCAAAGAATGAATGAAATCAAAATAGAGAACAAGACGGTGAGAGTGAACGACGGAATGAGTGAGAGAACAAACGAGAGTGAGAATGAACGAGAGAAAGGAGGGGCTTCAAATCCTGTAGTTCTTTGAAATACAGGAACAAATTATTTATATATAATTTTGTTCTTTGCCACTCCATTTTGTGACATTTATTCATACATCTATTTATGTAGCATTCTGTATAAACCTCTGATTTTTATCTACACTGTTCTGATGACATGCCAACTGAAGAACGTGTAAAAGAAAGTAACCGCTACTCACTCGATGTCTGCGAGCTTTATCAGCAAGCCCATCCGAATCGCTGGAGGAAAATCCACTGGAGCAGAGCAACAGGAGAAAGAGAAACCAAATCAATATAGTGGCACCCTCACCATAAATGTAATCGATCAGCTAGACATTTTGTGTCTTAAGTTCATTTCTTTAGTTTTGCACTGGAGCAACAAGGCTGTATGGCTAACAGGTAGTTAAGCTGTAGGTCTAAATCATCATAGATGCCTCACTTTGGGTTGTTTAGGGTCTCAAACACACTTGTTTCCATTCATACTGTTCATACAGAATGGTTTAGTAATACAATACGTTCAAGGTGTGTGTGTGTGAGAGAGAGATTCAGAGGTTCAACATATTTTTGGCCAGAGACTCCACTTTAAAGCCTCAGAATTATTTTTAATGAGAAACCACTAGGGCTGGACAATATAATGATATAATGTCGATATCGTGATGAATTATGTCACGGTACACTTTTCTGAAATATCACTGGTATAGTGATTTTTTTTTTTTTAAATTAGTTTTTATTAATAACAAACTAAGTAGGACTGAAAGGAAGAAGCTGATTTGATGTATTTTTTTAAACTTTTTTTTTTTAACTAAATAAAAATTGTAATTGAATTTAAATTATATTTAAATATAGTGAAATCACAGGACACCAATTTAAAATTGTAAACGTTCAACAGATTTCTTTTTATTTTCCCCCTTTGCAGTGTTACAATTTAGTTTATATAGGCATTAATGGGAGTCAGTATTTTACTGTTTAATATCTTATTTAATATCTTACTAGTACAAATAAAGTGGAAAATTATGTAGAAATGATTTAAAAAAAAAAAGAAAAAAGTTTAAGCCATTACATATAGTTGCTTGGAATCCTGCATCTGGTCCAGAATGTGTGTTTGTATTTAGATTGGCTCCCAATGCCCTTTCACATCCTCATAAATCATTACAAGAAGTGTGTTTAAAAAAAAAAAAAAAAATCATTCAAATCTTATTCAACAACACCTATTTAACCCACAAACTTTACCTAATACACCTTTAAATAAAAGTATCATCAAACTCAGTTCACGGGTTTGTAAAATTTTTTAATTTCACCTCTAACCATGACCATAAAGACCACACTGATTAACATGACAGCGTACTGGGCTTAAGAGGAGCTCAATAATAATAACAGTAATAATCTGCCAGCTTTAATCGTTATTTTAAAATATCCTATAAAACGTTTATGTACATAGAACTACATTATAAATAACTGTTACTACAAAGTCTCCTGGTGACTCCAGTGCTAAGTCGGACGCTATAAGCATGTCTTACTCATTAGCAACATTCATCTCGTAGCTCCAGGACACAAGCTAAAGAAGCAAACGTATCTTGGGTCATCATCTGCAAGTCTGCTCTTCAGAGTAAGCCTTCACGTAAACTCAGTGAACTCTCTTACCTCTGTGTATGAGAAGATGCAGCTCGGTCAGAATGTCGTGCAGCGCTAAACCTTTCAGAGTTTTCAGCTGTAGGATTTCTGTTAGCATTGCTTTAAGGAAGAACACATCTTTACACATTAATGGCTTTAATGCTCAGTGGAGAGTGTAAAGGCATTAGGGATACGGTTATATGCCGTGGTGAAGTCTTTGTTCAAGGCCCAGTCCAGTATGTTGGCGATGTCTGAGCGCAGAGGATGTCCTGTGCACGTGTAAACCGTCTCCTCCGTCACCTTCCCATAGGCCATATGAGTGCTCTGTACAGACAACACACACAATTCACAATGTTCAAAAATTGCTGTGGTATAAGAGGAATAAAACACTTCAAGGTGTGTTCTTATAGAAAAATCATCAACTTCAGGGTGGTAACAGTATCTCCGCTTTGCGTCAAGCCGCATCACACCACTCGACTGTTGATTATTTTGCTATAACAGCACACCACAAAGTATTTCATTGTTTATTTATTTCCAACACACAAGCACCTGTAGAATGTTTAACGATCGCCTCATGTCTCCTGTTGACAGGGTCACAATAGCCTTCATGCCATCTGGAGTGATGTCAATGCTGAGAGAAACATACAGAGAACAAAAAAAGATATTAACAACGAAAATATTCATGAGTATGTTCACATGCAGTGGCATGGAAAAGTTTTAGGAGCTGCCTTTTAGCCAAAAGGAAGCACGAAATAAAGAAACGAGCCAGATTTATTTCATAGCAATGTTAGCAAGTAAGTTAGTTTTTCCTAAGGTGTCTCTGAAACGATCGCCGATCTGATCATTACAGATCTAGAAACACTTAAATATTACGGACTGCACCTTTAATGCCAGTGTACAATTCTGAAAGTATGAACTGTGAAAGCAAATATACTCAGAGTCAGTGAGCTTCACCTCTCCTCCTGGACGACATGCTCAAGTCTGGGGATCATCTGAGTCTGGGACAGAGGCCCGAAACGGAAGCGTGTGCATCGTGACTGCAGCGCAGGGATGATTTTAGACAAGTAGTTACAGATCAGACAGAACCGAGTGTTCTCTGTGAACTTCTCAATCACTGTAGGGAGAGGGAGAGAGAGAGGGAGAGAGAGAGAGAGAGAGAGAGAGGGAGAGACACAGACAGACAGGAGGCAAGAGACAGAGATGGGGGAGAGAGAGAGCAACAGATACAGACAGAAAGCAAGACAGAGTGAGAGAGACAGACAGAAAGCAAGAGACAGAGTGAGAGAGAGAGACAGAGAGAGGGGAGAGAGAGAGCAAAGACAGACAGAAAGCAAGAGAGAGTGGGAGACAGACAGAAAACAAGAGACAGACAGAGTGAGAGAGACAGTAAGAGTAAGAGAAAGAAGACAGAAGAGAAAAAGCAAAAGTGACACAAGTGAGAGAAGACAGAAGAGTGAGCAAAAGAGGAAAAAAGGGAGGGGAAAGACAAGGGAGGGGAAAGACGAGAAAGAGCGAGACAGTGAGGGAGAGTGAGAAAGATATAGCAAGGCAGAGAACCAGTGAAGAAGAGTGAGTGCATCAGAGAGGCAGAGACATGCAGAGTGAGAGAGACACAATCAGAAAGCGAGAGACAGAGAAAAGACAGAAGAGAGAAAGCAAACAAGAAGGGGGGAGACAGAAGAGGGAGAGCAAGATAGATGTCACAAGGCAAAGAGACAGTGAAGAACACACACATACAGAGAGAGAGAGAGAGAGAGAGAGAGAGAGAGAGAGATTATTTAACAATAGCAGCTATTTTAAATCATTTTAAATTTACTCTGACTCTAGCCGTCCTCTTCACAGCGCAGTGGGTTTGGTCAGTGAGTCTAAGGCAGTTTGATTTGGACACAGGGCCATGTGGAAGCCCAGCAGGTGAGCTGGTAGAGGGGCAGATGGTTCAGTACCTCTCCTTAAAGCGTTCTGAGCGTCCTGGGTCATGGCATCCGCCTCGTCCAGAATCACCAACTTAAAACCCTTCCTACACAAACCACAACAAAACACACACACACACACACACACACACACACACACACACAAATCCATGAGCAATAAGAATAAAAACCAAGAGATGTTATACTAGGGAGAAACGAGCAAACATCATGAGCCATACAAATTTACACACAAGCTAACGTTGCATAGATAATTTTTTAAAAGCAATAATAGAAAAGAGAAATAAAACGACTTCACAAAATACAGCCGTGTGTGCCAAGTTAGGCATTCAAAGCCTGTTATTAAATTTGTAGTAATTTAAGGTTGCACTATAATGGTTAAATGTAAATCACAAACATTTTGCTCAATACTGAAACAAAGAAATTATTCATTTCAGCCATTTTGGGAACAAAAGAATTCATTTCCACACTGTACAATACAAGTGTGTATTCTTTATAATATAAAGAATTATTTATATTAGAGAAAAAGCAAAAGTGACAGAAGTGAGAGAAGACAGAAGAGTGATCAAAAGAGAAGGTATTAAAAGGTATTAAAAAAAAGATATTATAATATTTCTCTTATATTATAATTATGTAATTCCTTATAATTAGAAGGAACCCACCATTTTTGGGTTCCTTCATTTAACAAACATGATCAACTGCGATACCCGAGAGCTTAACTGTAGTTAGCTAACTGAAACATACTGTATGCTTCTATGTTTTTTTGTAATTAAAGTTTCTATTTAGGATTTAAATTATTAAATCCACTCAATAAATCTGACTAAAAAACAATTTAAAGATTTACAATTTACAAAAAAAAGGATTGTATTATTTTACTGTTTAAATTCAAAGAAAAATGCAGTTGAAATGTGATTTCAATATTAATATAAATGAACTTGATTATCACGTTAGCTCTTATCGTGCAGCCCTGATTTATATTTTTAAGATTAGGGAAATGTACTGAACAGAATGAAATGGTCTTGAAACATAAGTGCTGCTCTTACTTGAAAATGGTCCTGGTGCTGGCGAAGCTGAGGATGGGGCCTCGGACCACGTCTATACCACGGTCGTCTGAAGCGTTGAGCTGTACAAACAAAAAGAACCTTTATTTCATTTAAAAAAATGCATATCCACTGAGGAAAACTTGATCATGTGCTCTCTACCAAGCAATTCACACTAAACAGTGATGAAACAAAGGACTGAATCTGTAAGAATGCTGATTCTACAGCCTTGAGGAAAATACATTTATTTAAACTGTGGTATGTATTTTCATTTTTTTAGGAAATAAATCAATTTCACGCATTCCTTTTTTTATCTATATGGAATTTTATTTGTTTGTGTAAACATGTTTATGTACAACAGTAATGTTATTTGTAATTTTTATAAGAACCTTATGTCTAGCATTAACAGTAAAAGGCTGCAGTACCTCCAGAACCATGGAGTTGAACTCTTTATCCTTGTAGAGCTGCCTAGCACAGGCTAAAATGGTGGAGGTCTTTCCTGTTCCCGGAGGCCCGTAAAACAGCAGGTGAGGCAGTCGGTCTTCTCTAATGAACTTCTGAACTGAAGAGGAAGAAGAGGCAGACAGGCTCATGAAAAAGAAGCCACAGTTCTAATGAATTTCGGTATTAATATGTCGGCATTGTTAGCTAAAAGAGGCCATTCAGCTGCTTGAAAGCCATGTCATAATACTAAACATGCCAAATCCCCTTCATCAGTAATAAATAACTCCACTGTGGAAAAGGTTTTTTTTTTGGTTGTTGTTTTTTTTTAAGCACAGTGATTTTTTTTTGCTCATAGAAGAATTATCTGGCTGTGCTGGGCGCTTGCTGATTTCAGCCATGTGCTTTCTGAGCAGACTGAGATAGGGTGGAGTAAAGGGGCATTGGGGAGTGTCTATAAAATGACCAACAAGAGGTCCATCTAAACACAAAGAAGCAACAGTTTTCCAAACGGGTTTTCTCAGACATTTAATATACTTGTGCTGAGGCTATGGCTTAAATGATTTTTTAAAAAAGCTTGTTCAACGTATTTTCCGTTTTTGTACTAGTAAGAAATAATAATTAAAAAAAAGTCAACTATAGGACCTTACTGAAGCAAATGCTTTAAGGCTGTACATGATTTGTTGTTGCTTTTGAGCACCAAATGTAATGCAATGAGCTCTAAACACAGGTAGGAATTAAAGTTGTCAGATTAGAGGTTTCTGGAGACAACAATCAATCTCAATCTCAATCCAAATGTCACTTATAGCCTGCATTACAGTTCTACCAACTTCTGCACTTCACGCAGAAACGCACACTTGCTTGCTTGCGTGAGTAAATAATCCATGTATGAAGAACAGGGCCTGTGTCATTCGACAGTTTAATTTCATTCATTCATTCCTTACTTGTACTCAGAATGTCCTGATGTGAGATCAAATCGTCCAGCGTCTGTGGTCTGTACTTTTCAACCCTACGAAGGAGAAGAAGAAGGAAAAAAAAATAATAATAATAATAATAAAAAAAAAAATCACAATTCAATCTTATTTCTAAAAACAATTTGGAATTGTTTTATTGCATCAATTACATGTGACTGTAGACTTTCATTCATAAATCTGTCAGTAATCACAATATCAAGTGAGAGACTCAGAATCGGGAATCATTATATAATGCTATAATTAGGTAATATTCAGCGAAGTTGGACTTTTATAAAAGACTGTTTCGGGAGATACTTGGAATCCACATTAAAAGTCCTGACCTGCCTTCTTCAATGGTGTTCTTGTCCAAACAGAACCCTAGTAAAGTTCTTACAGAAACATTCACAGGTCTGTGATTTTTTTTTTGTTACAGTAGTGGAAATCTATGGAAGCTGGTATCTGCTTCCATAGCAGTATTTAGAAAATATGACACAGATTTAATACACAATTTTGACTTTTTACTCTATCCTGCAGTTGCAAGTTCAAGTATTACAGCTGCAACTTTTTATCTCACAAACTGTGATCTAGTGTGACTTTGTGATCCGGTCACTCACAGCTGAATGATCATATTTTGCAAACCTGAGATAAAAAGTTGCAGTGGTGAGATAGTTTTGTGTAATGTTTTCTCATATGTAGCAACTTCCATAGAAATCCCAAGCCACCATTATCAATGTTATTACAATGATTACTGAGTTATTATATTGCTTTATTATTAGCCAATTTGACTGGTCACAGTTGAATTATGTTTAATCCAAACCTTAAAAACAAGAAGACCTATAACTTGGACCTAATGTGGTCTGAGAGTGGAAAGCTCAGGAATGAAAAGCTCTCTGGCTGTAATAAATATATTCAAATTTAAATATATACACATTTAAACAATGAGCCCAATAATTGAATAGTTGGGGGTCCATTAAATTTATTTTGCAGTTAAAGGGACCTTCAGAATATTTATTCACACGACTGTTCATAAACAAACAGTAAATGAGCCACAAAAAAAAACCAAGAGACATTTGTAATATCGCGAGATTTGACAACTCAACGCAACTCCATTTTCTAGCAGCGAGTTTGGTTCCACGACGTGACAGCAAATAAAGTGTGGCCAAAATGTAGCTACTAGCACGAAAGTGTCCAAGAAATAACCTTGCAGACTGGTGCAAAAAATATACATAAATGCACGCTAGCCAGCTAATCATCTTAGGAAGAAGGTTAAACAAAATAAAACTGGCTAATTTTTATTCCCTACCCGTATTCCTACCAACTTCCGCGTTAGCGCTAAACTGTCCAATCAGAAGACTGCAAGGACGACGTACCAGCCAATCATAACACAGAACACGGCAGTACTAGCCAATCAAAAGAACAGGAGGCGGATTTTTCCGGAATTAAAGCGCAGAAAATAAAATGAAGCAAAACAAATCCAAACAAAACGGAACATAGTTACAGCAAAACGACTAAAATGAATGTTCACCTATTAATTCAGCTAGCATGGGAGTATGCTAACGCAATGGCTCTTTGTAAGTTAATCCGGGGCTTCTCTTTATATCTTCTTTTTATAAACGTAACGCAACTTTAGCTTAATTTAGCCATATACATGCTCGTGTTGCATGCAGTGTTAATTTCCCACACTCTTACCATGGCAAATTCCTGGCCTGAAGAGGTACCTTGCTTGTTGATGCCATTTTGATCTGTTTTAATCACAAGCAGCACGATATAACCTGAGATCTCTTTTGGCGCGCTTTCTGACAACACTTTCACGTCAATGAGCGCTGCTTGACGGCGGCTGGCCCATCCAATCACAGCTGCGGAGCTAAGGGATTGTCACGCCCACTTAATTCTGTTACCACGCCCACTTTACTAAAATGGCGTAACAAATGGAAACCTTTATTTACAATATTTACATCTTCATTTAATTAAAGTATGCCATTAAAACAATGTATGTAGAATAATACATTTGTATAATAAATGTGTTTTAATACATATTATGAAACTATTAAATAAAAAATACCAGAACCTGTGAATATGGATTGATATGAAGTTTTATCTAGCTATCTAGCTAGCTGACGAATGATCTGTTAGTAAACTAGCTACAATTTTTCCCATGTAAGCACTTTAAGCGTATTTGTTTGGCGAAAGCTAGAACTGCAACAATACAACAGCGATATACCAATAAATTAAAACTAAGTTAAATAAAGTCCATGA
This sequence comes from Pangasianodon gigas, assembly GCA_022758105.1. NCBI lineage: Eukaryota > Metazoa > Chordata > Actinopteri > Siluriformes > Pangasiidae > Pangasianodon > Pangasianodon gigas. The sequence continues at coordinate 15,207,265 of CM040477.1, forward strand.
CACATACTGGAGAGTACTGAGGATATCATCAGTACTTTTCTAACCCCAACCATTGTTTAAATTTTCCTCCTTTTTCTTGTTAAAGAATTCATTTTTCAATCGTTTCCCAGCTCTATTCCTGGCACTTTGTTTGTATAATTAATTATCTTGATTTCACGTATCATGAAAGAGTCTTCCATCTTGTAATATAAGTGATTGTTCAATTCTAACAGTAGCCAAACCTGTCAAAATATACCATCTATAACCACCATCAGCAACATTAGCTAGCTAGTTAGCTCACTTTTTTTCACAATTAAGCACAAGTGGAAAAAAATTAAACCGGTTTGTCTATTTAGCAGCAGAAATATGTAATAAAACAATTTTGTTAATCACAAATATTAGCTAGCTAGTTTGGTTATCATGGAGGTTCTGTGGGTGAAAACGTCCAGTTACTACAGTACCACTGTAATCTCTAAAGTGATGGAGATTGTGATGTAGGATTTTGTGAGCTCCTACATATAACACTGCGCAAATTATCCTTTTAACAGAAGTACCGAAAAAAAACTTGTGTTGATCCAAACACAAATAATGATTTAAATTTATTTTTGAATGAAGGATTAATGTACATTAACCATTAGCTGTAATTTTCAGTGGGTTTATGAAAGCCTAAAGATGTCCACCCACGCTGGAAGCGGTTCTTTACCTCCTCTCCAGGTTCAGTCAGTGGGAAGCTACACACCTGCTGGAGCTGCATGTGTTCCTGCCAGTCAGAGATCTGGAGCTGGGTTGTAGTGGTGTGATACCCGCTGGGCAGGTTGAGCTGTGCCAGGTGTGTTCTTCAGGTGTGTTCCTTCACCCTGGTTACTGCTGAACTGCCAAATTTCACTGCCAACCTTCATCATGATCATAGCTTCACCAACACACATACAGTACAAAGAGGAAGCAGCTTGTATGGGTCAACATGAGCCAGATCCTTCGTTTCTTGTGGTCCATGGTTTCATTACTCACACCATACATAAGCTACTTCTACTAAGATATAATATACCATTTTTAATTTCCTAAATGCTGGAAATGATACCACTTTTTAAAATTTCAGTGTCAACTGCAAGAGACAAGTGACAAGATTGCAATTTAGTTTTTTTACCTTCACTTATTTATGTAGGTCTTCACACACAAAAAGTACAATTTTGTTATAAAACAGATAGGCATTCATAAGGGAAAAAAAAGGTTATTTTGTTACAAAAAGCTGGTGTTTGCACAATGTTCAATGTAAGGATTACAATAGATTTGAAACAGCAATTTAAGCACCTGGAACCATCAAAAACATCACTTTTGTGATCATCATCGTTTTGTGTATGTGTACATGTGTGTGTTACAGACAAAGTTACATAAGAACTGTTGTGCTCTAAAATACTTTTTCTTTTCATTATAAGTTTTGGTGCAGTAAAAGAACTGGAAAGACTGAAAGCTGTGTCCGAGCTTTAGGCAGCTTTGGTAAGACTTTATGATAGTTTAAGTCACTCTAAAATATAATCTTTCTGTAATATATTGTAAAATATTGCTCAGTATGTAAATGTATGGCTTAGTGGTTAGCACTGTTGTCTCACACCTCCGGGGTTGGGGGTTCGTATCCCACCTCCACCCTGTGTGCACAGAGTTTGCATGTTCTCCCTGTACTTCAGGGGTTTCCTCCAGGTACTCTGGTTTCCTCCCCCAGTCCAGAGACATGTGTTGTAGGCTCACTGGCATTTCCAAATTGTCCATACTGTGTGAAAGTGTGTGTGATTGTACCCTGTGATGGGTTGGCATCCTGTCCAGGGTGTCCCCCGCCTCGTGTCCCGAGTCACCTGTTATAGGCTCCAGGCTCGCTGCGACCCTGTGTAGGATAAGTGGTACAGAGAATGGATAATACTTGCACTTATGCTTGTGAAATTCTCTAATTTTCATACCAGTATAATTGCCTAGTGTCTTATGTAAGGAAAAATACATGACAGGGTATGCAGTTATAGAAAAATAATCAAGAATGAAGTGGTGTGATATGGCACAACACAAAGCGGAGTTACTTTTATCACCCCAAAGTTGATTATTTTCCCATAACAGCATATCCTGAAGTGTCTTATACCAAAGATTACTTTTTTACATTAAGGAATAACATACTTTTTTTTTTTTTTTTAAATCAGTTTATGGTTACGTTTAATTTTGTGGAACATCTGTGAAATTCAATTCAATTTTATTTGTATAGCGCTTTTAACAATGGACATTGTCACAAAGCAGATTTACAGAAATATATAAATTCAGGATATAAATTTTAAATTCATGAATTTATCCCTATGAATTTTTCCCTAATGAGCAAGCCAGAGGCAAAAATAAGTTTGTTCCGGTTATCTCTCATGTTATAACAGCTCTAAACAGTTGTTCCCTCACTCAGAAAAAAGCAGCTTATTACTGAGAAACCGGAAATCACAGAGCCCTCTCTCCTGAAGACTAAAACTCACTGACTTATAAAAACTTACTGATACTGGAGACTCCATCCAAAAATGTTAAATAAACGCCTCCTTTGCTTTACCATATGCAATTAGAATAGTTACTACAAATGAGTTAGCATAACCACTGCACTGTTTAATTCTTTATTACTACTACTACTAATAAATCTAATCAAGATAGCAAGCTAGGCTATTTAGTTAGCCAATACTAGCTAAGACTGGTAAAAGCATGTTATGATTACAGTGTGTCCATTGTGTGAGCAGGGTTTTTTTCATATCAGCATAAAAAAATACTTAAAATAACATCTAGTGTGAAAGCACATTAAGGGAAAAGAATAGAGAATAAGGAGTTTTGCCATTTGGAAATTATTTCTGTAAAATGTAGTGCAGAATATCTGGCACACTCTGGATATCCCACAATGCATAACAATATGTACATGTAAGTCTTCAAACAATGTAGCCTGGATGCTGAATAACCATAATTCACTATTTCTCTATGCCTGAATCAGCACTCTAATTATGATATAGTGTGGTATTTTAGGAGTATAGCACATTTTAGTGTTTTCTTTGCTCCTAACACACCTGGTTCAACTAACAGCCCTTCCTGAGTTGAAGTGGGTGTGTTAGAGCAAGGAAAACATGAACACGTGTAGGACAGAAGATACTCCAGGACTAGGGTTGGGAACCTGTGCTCTAGGATACAGCATTTGGACACTAACCTCTCAATCTCAATGCATAGTGGGATTGTATCAGGGCAGTAGATTTACTTTGTTATGGACATGACAAAAACATGTACACTAGACCATGGGTTTTCAAAATATTTGCAGCCAGGGAAGCTTTGGCGTAAAAAAAATGTGTTTATTAATTTTTGTATTATTTTTGTTTATTATTTATTGGCACCCCAAAGCTTTTTATTCCTGAACTTTCCAACGACAGAACACATTAGATTCAAGTTGACATTATTAATAGTTCTACTTGTATTTCAGTTATTAAGGTTTGGATTTGGGTGGCATGGTGGCGCAGCCGTTTGTGTTGCCTCCTCGCAGATTCGGTTCGGTCCGGAGCTCAGGTTATTATCTGTGGGAGGTTTCACGTGTTCTCCATGTGTTCATATGGGTTTCCTCTGGGTTCTCCAGGTCCATCCCACCTATGCCAGTAGGTGGATTGGCTAAAATAAAATGCCCCTAGGTGTGGATGAGTGTGTGAATGTGTGTGTGTTGGTATCCCATCCAGGGTGTATTCCCGGGACAGGCTCCAGATAATGGGATAATGCAGTTTCATGATAGTGAGTGAGGTTTGGATTAAAATCATTTAATTCAACTGACCAGTTAAAGTGGTTGATAACTAAGAACTCAATAATAAACAACTTTGATAACAACGTGTTGTGATTTGCATTGTTGTAAAAACACACACACACACACACACACACACACACACACACACACCCCAATCTGAGAAACACTCAAAAGTACAAAGAGTACAGAATACCCATAATGCACTTTGCTGTTTGTAGGGAATAGGGAGTAAGGTGCCATTTTGGACACTTTGGTTATTTGTTGTATCCATGGCTTGATCAAAGACGACAGGCCTCTCTCCTACTACAGGCCTAATAAAAGTTATAATTTAAAAAATGACCAGCATTAATGTCGATTGTTTACATAAATATATAAGGAATATACGAGGAAATCCCGAGTACAAGCCTCCTAAAGCTGTTAGCTGTTAGTATGCGTTTAGATAATCGATTTAAGAGGTTGTTCGAGTTCAAACAGTGAGCTCACTGCATTTGATGTGGATCTCGCGAGACGTTGTGGTGTTCTCGCGGGAAGTCGGCGCGGTCACCGCTCGCGCTGTTGCCGTCGCTGGTTGCTGTGGATTTGATTGACGGGCAACATGTTGGTGCGGTGGGGGAGCGCCGGGATGCTACAGAGGGGGAGGAATACCTGCGCCCAGAACACACCAAAACACACACACCGCGCTTAGAGACAGCACACCGCCTTCAGTCAATTCCGTATTTTATTATTAGGAAGAGAGAGAGAGAGAGAGAGAGCGAGAGAGAAAAAAATGCCTCGGAGCGCGCGCTGGACGGTGACGGTCGCTGATGCTGATGACACCGCACTGAGGATCTGATCCCCCCCCTTTCCCTCCTCCTCCTCCTCCTCCTCCCCCCACTCTTATTTCTTGTGTTATTATGGTAGGCTGATGATCATGCAAACGGCGTCAGGAGACCCGAAACGGACAACGATGATGGAATCGCCTTACACGTAGAGCCTGTTGTATTTTTAGCGCACGCTCCGTTTTTTTTAAATCTGATGTGCATGTTTTTATTTCATTTTATTTTATTTGCATAAGCGTTTTTCTTCTATTGCCGCTTAGATTGAGAGAAAGTATCCCGCTCCTCATCAGCATCAACATCAAGATCAACATCAACAAAAAAACAATAAAAAATAAAAAACAACAACAACAAGAACAACAACAACAAAACGGACTCTGCACATGATGGACGAGGAAAAGATGACAAAAAGCGAGGAGGCTCACCTGAGTTTGCAGAAAGCCCTGCAGCAGTGCGAGCTGGTGCAGAACATGATCGACATCAGCATCTCCAGCCTGGAGGGGCTCAGGACTAAATGTGCCACATCTAACGACCTGACGCAAAAAGAAATCCGCACGCTCGAGGTAACAGGCCGTTTAACATCACCAGCACCACCACCATCATCACCAACACCATCACCAACACCACCACCATCATCACCAACACCATCACCACCAACACCATCACCAACACCACCACCATCACCACCACCATCACAACCAACACCATCAACATAACTAAGACCATCACCAACACCACCACCATCACCAAACCAATCACCACCACCACCAACACCATCACCATAACTAAGACCATCACCATCAACACCATCACCATCATTATCACCACCAACACCATCACCATAACTAAGACCATCACCATCAACACCATCACCATAACTAAATCCATCACCATCAACACCATCACCAATACCACCAACACCATCACTACCAACACCATCACCACCAACACTAAAACCATCACCAACACCATCACCACCATCACAATTACCAGCACCATCACCACCACCACCATCACCAACACCAACAATATCACCATCACCAACACCATCACCAACACCATCACCATCACCAACACCATCAACACCAACACCACATCCACTTATCCCTCCACTCATCCTCCTTCATGTAGATTCAGCATTCATGTCCTACTGCTTATCACCACTAGACACAATGTCCATCTTGCTTTATTGCATTTATTGCATCTGTGTGATTGTGTGATTGTGTGTGTGTGTGTGTGTGTATGTGTGTGTGGGTAATAAATGAAGAAGCTGCAGTGAGGCGCATTCTGCAGGTGGTGCAAAAAAAAAAGAAAAAGAAAAAAAAAGGTGCTTCAGTTTCCTCACTTGCTAACATGGACACCGATAGGGGCCTTGTGTTGACATAACCATTTGCATTTGTTTCTTTGTTTTTTTTTTTGTGTGTGTGTGTGGGTGTGTGTGGAAACCTCCATTTGCAAACTGGGGATTTTAATTGCTAATTGCGTCATGCTAAGCTCCAAAATGTAAGCAAGAGAAGGCAAGGAAAAACAAGGGACTCCCTCTGGCATTGACTGGAAGCAGGGATGCCCCACAGTGAGGGGAGGTGTTTTTTTTTTTCTTAAAGCACATAGACTAACACACTGCTGAAATACTGCACTGTATCCTCACAGCTAGGGTTAATTCTCTCACACTGTATGATACACTACTCACAATTTTGCACATACTGTCATCTTCACAGCTGTTCATACCACTCATCTGTACTTTGTACAGTTGTCGTTATATACTCATCTTTATTTAACTTTGCATATCTATCTTTATACACAGGGCCGATTCTGTACATTTTGGGGGCCCTAAGTGAAAACTTACTCACTTACATACTCACATTAATCATATAGTTTTAAAAGCAGGAATGAACAGAATTAATACTTATCTCATATTATCTTGCAGTTTAATAAACAGTAAAATAAAAACTATTCAAACGCTTTTTTCGGTATATGTTGCACTTGTATGTCCAGTATTTTAATCCCTGCTTGGGAGATACAGCCCAATATTGTATTAATCTGCTTACCGTAGCACTAAAATACTTGCTAGCTGTTAACCTTAGCTAACATCATTTAGACATGACTGGGGGAAACTAGCAAGTTCTGCTGCATTTGATTTGCCTCGTAAGTGATAATTCACAGGCTTGAATTGTGTCATTGTTGACCCTGGCGAATTCGACATACGAAGTGGAAAAAAAACACTTAGGCGTCTATTGTTAGCAACAAGCTAGCCAGCTAACTGTGATGAGTGATGTATATTCTCCTCCTCAAACAGCAAACTGTATAGTTAATGTTTTAGATATAACGAACAAATGTCTGTATGTTGATACACCTAAAGCGAATACTTGTATATACAGCATAACTCATTCAAAGGTATAAAGTGCTATTTTGTTTACTTCTGATGCTGTGAGCAGCCATGTTGATTTGACGTCACTCTGTAGACGGGGAAGGAACTTGTAGTTCAGAAGGCTTGAGGAGGCATTTTCGTTGGCTTTTATTGCTTGGAGGTTGGGAGTTACAAGTTGAATTTGGGTTAAAAATGTATCTTCATCACTTTCAGTTGGTTCTTACACTGAAGACACTCCAAAATATTTCTTTACAGCACCTGAAAAATAACCTTTAGACCATTAGGCTACTTATGCTAGCATGCTTAGTAATGTGCTAGCAACTTAGCATGTGTTAGCTCAACACTGCTTACTCTAGATACTAGCCAACTTTTTCCATTTCAATTACAACAGTAAGCGGAAGCAAGAAAGCAAAAAAAAAAAAAAAAAAAAAAAGACTACATTCTGATTTCTGACATAATTGAAATAATTGGAATATAAATTACTTAGCTTGCGTTTTGATGTGTGATATGCAAGATGCTAATTGGTGCTAATACACGTCCTATACTTTAATATCATTAGACTTGTAGCTCAAGTACAAAACTAAAGAAGCACAATTTGGACATGTAACAAACATCTAGCCAAACATGTGTTGAATCCTCAGCTGTATTGACACAAACCATTACTTCTCATAATTTTAGATTACTGCCAAGTGGTCTAACCAAGTATTTACTTCAGATTACCTCTAAGTAGTCTTCATTAGCTTCATTCAGATTTATAGTTAAATAAGAAAGACGTAGAGGAAAAGTTTCATAAACACACACAACAGGACATGAGGCCTTCATTTGACACACAACTGAAGTGGCTCAGGGTGATGTGGAATAACTTTTTTCAATTGTGTGTGCATTGCAGTGTTGATTAGAGTTTCTGTAGCCTGTGAAATTGAAATCACTTGGACTTCTATATGAAGGAAGAAGGCAAACACATCCGCAGGCAAAAAGAAATAGTATACTACTTTATCTAATATTGTTTAATCAGTCCTAGAGTATAATTCCATGTAGCACAGAGATGTATGATTGCCTAATTATTAAAATGGGTACTGCAAAAAGAGAAGTAGTTTATCCAAATAATAAAAAGTACATGTTAAGGGGGGAGTTAAGGATTGTTACAAGGCTATATAGACCATTTTCCTGCTTGTTCCTAAACGTAAGCTAAGCACTGATTATTGACATGTTTTCACAAGTATGGAATCATTTAACTGATGTAAACAAAAGTTTCTAAGATTCTTAAAAGGTATTTAAAAGAGGAAACGCTTCAGTGTTGTTTCTTGGTGTTTTTGTGGCAACCCAAAGAGCCGAACAGCTCAGATACCTGAAGACTTCTAGAAAAGTGCAGCAGTTGAATGAGTCACAGCAGGTCACTGGTTCAGTGCCAAAAATAAAGGGCTGAGGGATTCAGTCTGGACACAACTGAGACTAAAAACGATTTGTAGGTAGTGTAACCAGGAGAACTGTGCTAAAATTAAGCCCTTAGTTGCCCAGGATAATATTAGCATAATTAATTATTAATAATTGTTAGTAAATGCTTTAAGTTTATTAAGTGACTAGTATTCTGGGACTTACCAGTAATTAGGGGTAATGTTTTTAGATTAGAAGTGTTATGTACATTCTTTTATCACAGGATTTGATATTATCCTGTCATATCTATTTTTTTTTAAAGCAGATTGTTAAATGCTCTCGTTGGGGAGAAAAGGAATCTTGCCATGCATCATATTTGGGACTCCTATCAGTGTCATTATACATCACTTATCATGCATGTGACATTTGTTTAACGCAGTCGCTCACTAGCTTTTTGGCTTAAATAATGAGTATAGCTATCTCTAGCTAGCTAGTTATATTCTTACATAGCAAAATGACTAAATAAAGGTAGCTAGCAAGTTACATCTGCTTCCTGTCATGTTGTACGTGCTTAAAATATGTACAACTCTCAAGGGTTCTTTGGTTGTTCCTCTGCGGAACCTTTAATGGCTTAATGTAGAACCCTACAACAAAATGCTTTTGTATCAGAAAGGGTTCCAGTTAGAACCCTATTTGGACACATATCAAATGAACCCTTAAAGAATCCACGAAGAACCCTTTTGTCTCAGAGTGTATGCACAGTTAACTGTGTACCAAATTATTGGTAATTATTTTCTTCATGATACCTAGAACCTGTAAGACATTTCAAATTTAGCGAAATGTCTTGGTACTTGGTACACTCTTACAGAAAAGTGTTGTTCAAGGGTTCTTTAATGGTTGAATGGATAAGTAAGGGTTCCTAGCCTCCTAAATGTGTTCTAATTGGAAGCAAACACTCTGTTGTAGGGCTACAGAGAACCCTGTAGATATATCTTAATATATCATTTAACTAATAATCAGCGCATATTAATTAGTAACTAGGCTTGCTTTTTCTCAAGAAAACAATCTTTAAAGCCATTGTAAGCAAAGTGAGCTTTTCTTGCTAACGTCTGCCGGCCATCAAAGGAGTCCAAATCCTTTCTTTAGTCCCACTACCTCCGTCCAAATGTCCAAGTGCCAGCACACATAATTCCAGATGGGGAAAGCTAGCAAACTTAGACTGATTGATTTGGTAGAGTTAACTTGATATGCAACCACACCAAAGCTGTGTTCTAGTAAATGAGCATCTCCTGTTGGTTAAAGCTGCTGGATGTAGGATTTGGGAATTTTGCACTCTCTCTTAGCTAGAAAAATGCTATTGCATACTAGTTGCTGATGAATATTTAACAAAGTGGGTTGTGCTACACCCATCTCCACCATGCATATTAATCAGCTGTCGGAAGCAATAATGCACATTCAGAGAGAACTCAAGGCTCCATAATAACTAAAAAGTGTTCCTAAATAGTAAAGACACCGGTGGGCTACTTACACATTATAAACTATCGTAGTATCTGGTTTGGGATGTGGCCCAAGTGTATATAACTCTGTGGATGTAATTATCTGGTGTTGATCCTTTAATGTTACATATCGCTGGAATACGAGCACGACCTCTACCAAACATTTCTGGGTTACTTCCTGGTTTAGGACTGTTTAAGAAATCAAGTTAATTTATCGTGAAGCCTTGCTATTCCTTGCATGTCAGTTAGCCCTGAGCCTTTGTTTCATGCTGACTGCCAAATGAAAGATCAAAACCTCCACTCAGTCTAGCTAACTATCTAAAATACATCATAGAGTTTTGTATATGTATTTAGTATCTAGTATATGTGTGTGTGGTTCTTTAGCATGTTGAAAGTGTTAGGCATGAGATGGAAGGGTTAGCTAGCTAACTACAAAGCAGTAAATATTTATAGACACCATGGGTGACTCATTCTCACCCAATATAATAAAAAATGTAGATAAACTCAAAGACACTTGTTTTTCAGTAGCTGGCTGTCCTGAGTTCTCTAGCTAAAACAACTTTGCAACTGGGTAATTATACAAATTCCACAATGAAGATAAATCAACTGTCTATCATCTGTCTATCATCTGTCATTCACCAAATTAAAGAACGAATAAATCTGACTTATATGTTCAGCTAGAAAAAAGCTAAAACTCTGCCAGTTCTTCTTACGCTACTTTTGCCATGCAGCATGTTGTGTAGCTAACTAGCTTTTTTTTTTCTTGGTTAGATCTTCAGTCATCAAACTGGCCTACACTACAAAATTTCTCTGGAATAAAACACACACTTTTAGATTCTGCTCAGTAATAACCAGTGATCTTGATTCTTGTAACTTGCAGAATATCACATGATCAAATGTGACAGATCAAATCAAACACATTGCACGATGGGTCAGCTCGGCCGACTTGTTTTAGATGTTTCTCGTTTGATGTCAAGACTGACACAAGAAAGTGGGTGTGTCTTGTGATACTCAGATACTTTAGGACTCAGTAACATCTCCACTTTCCAGTTTTGGCTTTTGCATCACACCCCTGATACCACACTCAACAGCTTTTTATAGAGCAGTAATATTGAGACATCATAGATTTACTCAAATCCTTTGTCTGCCTTTGTTTAGCTAGGGAAAACATGTACCATTTATTCATGTTTAGTAAGTGCTTTTTCCTGGTCTGGGTGACAGTGTATCCTGTGAACACTGGGTGCGAAACGGGAATACAACCTGGACTGGACGCCAGTCCATCTCAGGGCACCGTGCACACACACATTCACACCTAGGGGCAATTTAGCATAGACAGTCCACCTTCTGGCATGTTTTTGGGAGGTGGGAGGAAACTGGAGAACCCAGTGAGAACAGACATGAGGAGAACAAAATGATACTGCATACAGACAGTAACACGAGCTCAGGATCGAACCCGGAGCCTGGAGTCAGCAATGTATTACCATGCCGCCTCTGGCCCATTTCAAATATTTATATTTCTGCAACATGCAGGGAAATCATGACATATTTAACACCACAAAGCTACAGATAAGGATATAGAAAATACAGAAACAGTTAAAGGTTCCAGTGAGTGAGATTGGTGATAGTTTTGGGGAGTGGGGGTGGGGGGTGGATGTGTTTGGTGGAAATTACACCAATAATCCACTGACTTTACGAATAAATGAATATTAGTGAAGTAGTTGAAGCTGCTGTACTTGAACATTTTGTCCAATGTTTGGCCTCTTTACTGTGATTTTAAGTTCTAATATTATTGTATTTTTTTTACATCAATGATAATTTTGTGATATTTGAATTATAACTGTTTTGCAGTGAATTTTTGCTGTCTGTAGTACACCACATACATGTTTTTTTAAATCCAGGGGACAAACAAAATAAAGATAAAGAGCTGGTTATGAAAAGTGAGTCTTGATTGTACTGTTAATTGACACTGGCACAGGGTCCTTGTGATTGTTCACCATATTGTTCACTATAGAATATATATACCGGGTATCCCAGAAGTTTCCATACATAGGGGACTATGTATGCCAGCACCACGTCGATTGTGCCTTCGTCATTGGATGTTCATGGACGACCACTTCTCCGTTGGGCCTCAACACTTCTTGTCTTTTTGAATTTGTTAATAAGTTTAAGCAAGTATAAGCAACAGTGTCATGTGTGATGCGCTTGCCATGTTTCCTGTTAAAGTCTATCGCAACCTTGAGACAGCTTCCCAATCCAACCATGAGAATGATTTCAATACTTTCTTCTTTTGTCAAAGGCATTATGACAGGCTATCTGTAAAAAACAAACAAACAACTAATTATGAAAAATTTCGGAAGACATTTTGCTAAAAAGTGTTAATTTCCCCAATGTATAGAGACTTTTGGGACACCCTGTATATAGAGTGTAAATGTAAAGGATGTCACACATAGCAAGAGGCTTTTGGACTATTTTAGTCTCTTTTAGGGCTTACCCAATAATCATTGCTATCTAATAATCTCCTCTGATAATCCACTCAGAGGGCTGTTGTGAACAGGCACGTGGAAGGATGGGTGCCAGGATCTGGGGAGCTTGAGTCTGACCACGGAGGGATTAATGATGCTCTCAGTGGTATATGGGCTTAAATAACGAGGGGAGAGTTTCTTGGGACTATCCTTGAGGGGGATGTCTTTGAATGAAAGCCACACCTTTTGGCCTGGCTATTAGCTGGGTGCAGGAGTCAGACTATGGTCAGCAAGGCGCTGGTTGTGGTCAGCGGCGCGAAGCAGGACCAGACAGACTTCCTTCCATATCTTGTGGCAATGCCAGATGTGGGCCTGCACTGAAGGAACAGCAATAACACCCTCCTGGATAGGGAACAGAGGAAGCGCATTACCCAGCGAACACTTAAAGGGGGACATACTGGTGGCAGCACTGGACAGGGAGTTGTGGGCATACTCAATCCAGGACAGCTGAGAGCTCCAGGTGGAGGGGTTGTTGGTGGTGACACACCGCAGCGCTGCTTCCAACTCTTGATGGGCCTGCTTTGCCTGTCCATTGGTCTGGGGATGAAAACCTGAGGAGAGACTTACATTGGCCCTGAATGCATTACAAAATGACTTCCATACCTGGGAGAGAAACTGAGGTCTGTGATCAGAGACTATGTCCTAGGGGATTCTGTGTAGTTGGTAGATGTGGTTGATCATGAAATCTGCGCTCTCACGGGCTGTGGGGAGCTTGGGGAGCGCAGCAAAAAGTACTGCCTTAGAGAAGCAATCTATGATGGTGAGGATGGTGGTGTTACCTTGTGAAGGAGGCAGACCGGTGACAAAGTCTATGGCAATATGGGACCAGGGGCAGTTTTGAACAGGCAGGGGTCGAAGCAGGCCAGCAGGCAGATGGGATAAGGCTTTGCTTCTTGCGCACACAGCACAGACAGCGACGAAGACCTGGGTGTCGGCTTCCATAGTCGGGCACCAAAGTCAGGCCTAGAGTGCAGCTGGAGCTGGGGTGGCAGGCGAATCTGAAACAGTGACCCCACTGGAGGCCCTGTGAATGCACAGAGTCAGGGACAAACAAACAACCAGGAGGACCATTACTGGTATACGGTTGGGTGCGTTCTCCTGACCACTTCCTCGATCTCCCACATGACGACCCCCACCATGTAGGAAGGAGGGAGGATAGTATCGGGGCTTGGGGCTTCCTTTTCGGGGCAAATTGGGGGGAGAGGGCATCTGGCTTAGTGCTCTTAGAGCCGGGACAGTAGGTGATAGTGAAATTGCACTGCTCAAAGAACAGGGCCCAGTGTGCCTGGCGAGAGTTTAGACGCTTGGCAGACTGGACGTAGGCTAGGATCTTATGGTCGGTACAAACGATAAATGGCTGCTCGGCTCCCTGGAGCCAATGCCTCCACTGCTCCAATGGTAACTTAACAGCCAGCAGCTCATGAATTCCCCACATCGTTGTTGTGTTCTGCTGGGGAGAAGAGACAAGAGAAGAAGGCACACAGTTGGAGCTTCTGGTCAGGGATGGATTGTTGGGAGAGTACAGCACCCACACCCGAGTATGAGGCATCCACCACTACGATGAACTGTTACGAGGGGTCAGGCTGAATCAACACAGGGGTGGAGGTAAACATCTCCTTCAGTTTGGTGAAGGTGGACTCAGCCTCAGGGGTCCACATAAAGGGTGTAGAGGTAGAGGTGAGTCTAATGAGGGGTGCTGTGATCCTACTGTAGTTTTTGATGAAGCGGCGATAGAAATTTTTGAACCCCAGGAAACAGTGAAGCTGCTTGAGGGTAACATCCAGTCTGATGGCAAGAGAGAAAACCCTCTGAAGGTCAGCAGTGAAGGAGGTGAGGGAGGGCCACAGAGCAGGCTGCCTGTCCCAGATGGCAGTGGCCAAGGCTAGGGCTTCATCCCTCAACAGCCCCATGATGTAGGCCACCTTAGCCTTGTCAGTGGCGTAGGTTAATGGACGCTGGGCAAACACGGGTGCACTGAAGGAGGAAGGACCTACACTTTCCAAGGTCGCCCGCATAGGGTTCAGGGTCTGGGACATGGGCTTCATGCCATGGAGAACTGGGAGGGGGAGCAGAGGAAGCCACAGGGGTAGAGTGACTGGGCGGGGAACCTGGAAACGGCTGGACCAGTTGGGGAAGCCCGAGACTGAGTTGCTGGTTCAGTATGGCTTGGTGGCTCTCGGAGAGGGCACAAAGCTGTTGCTCATGCTGGCCAAGGAGGGCGCTGTGGTAGGACAGGGCTGAAAGCAGGGGAGCTGGTTCTGCTGGGTCCATGATGGCCAGATTGTTCTCTCACAGTCACAAGAATGAAGGGACCCAGAAGCAGAACACAGACACAGGAAGCAGGGTAAATGGGTTTTATTGATAGCTTGAAAAGGTGGGAATGTGTGGGAAGGGATCATGGTAACACTGTCAGTAGAGGTCAGGATTCAAACTCTGCTTGGCAGTGCGAGAGGCAGTTGCTCAGTCAAAGTGCCCCAGGGGAGGGGGAGCAAGGCTGAGTGTGAACAGGCTTGAGTAGTTGGCGAGGCCAGGGCTTGAACTCAGGACAACTATGTGAGAGTCAAGTGTTTATGCTGTGAACCACAGCAGGGGAGGCAGAGCAGGGCTGGGAGTAGCAGGGAAAGCAGGCAGACAGACTGGTGGGGATGTGCTCCTGGAACACAGGGAGAAAACAGAGTAAGAAAACAGCGAATACCAGAATAACAAACTTGGAAAACAAACGAGGGTAGGCCTGACGTGTTACCGCACGGAACAATCTTGCGATGAGTGGCTGGAGAACCGGAGTTTATATACACTGCTTGATTGGGTGAGTAGATGAGGAACAGGTGTGATCCATGCTACAATCAGTAGCAACGTGAAAGTGGAGTGCTACGCCCACACACACACACACACACACACACGCATAAACATAATAGAGAGAGAGAAAACACGGGAACACAAGGAAAGGGAACAACAAAGGGAGCACACAAAGGATATGGCCGGACCATGACAAATTGGTCAGAAAGTTTTGATTAATACTGAGTCCTTCAAGGTTTATATTAATTCTGATATGTTAATAATTATCATATAATTCACAGGAACTCGTATGCTGGATGCACCACAGAACATTGCTGACATTCATGGAAGGAGTTTCCAGTGTCAGTGCATTATAACATCAGACGTAAAGCTTATTTAAGTTTAAATATTTTCTGATTGAATTGTAGTAGTGTTTAAAAATGATATCACAAATCATGGGGAAGTATAGCCTCAGGATTGTAATTTCGACACACATCAATTTTAGCAACCATCACAGCATTATGGGATATAGGGGACAGTGAAGGATACATGAATGCTGCTTTCAAAAATGAGTGAGATTAATAGATCTTAGAAAGCAGCATTGTATGCAAACATCTGATTTGATATAACTTTCTTATTTCTCTCTGTATGTCTCTTTCTCTGTCTGTCTCTCTGTTCTCTCAGGGTAAGCTGGTGAAGTACTTTAGCCGGCAGCTCTCCTATAAACATAAAGTGCCCTTACAGGAGCGGAACGTGGAGCTGGACGGCTTTCCTCGCCTCACACACTGGCTCCGCATCGTCAACATGAGGAAGGAGGTCACAGAGGTACTGACACTCAGACACACCCATCTTCACGAGTGATCGTTATTATGTTATGTTTGACACTAACAGCTTCAAAGTATCACTCGTAGTTACGACTTTGAGATGTCCATCATAGTTATATTTTAAAATAATTTAGATGAAGCACTTGTATCTCTAATTTTTTTTAAAATTCAATTCTGTAACCTGTAAAATGACTTAGGATGAAAGCATGAGCCAAATGAATAAAATTTATGTAAATGCAAATGTTGTCACACATAACAGCCAGAGGCTTTAGGACATTTTAGTCTGTTTTTTAGGGCTTATCCAATAATCTTTGCCATCTGATAATCTGCTTTATACCACAGCGAGGATGAATTCTCAAATCTGATTGGTCAGGAGGTGTTGATTAATTTTCTATAACAGTAGCTCTGACAGTAATTTCAGCTGCAAAGCAAATCACAGGTTTATATTAAAACACTCGTTCAAATATGTTATTGTTCCTATTGTAACAACTTACACAGGGATTAACAGTTTTAAAACAATGTGTAATTATTGATATGGTGAAATTTTCATTTTTGTGTCAGCGCTTTGTAATAGTCAGCGGTAAAGCTGTTTTCCGATACAGGAAAGTCTTTAAGATGCAAGAAAGTTTTCTGACACAGGAATGTCTTCAGAACTGAGGAGTTTGTGCTTAACAATATGACAACATGACAAGCTGAGTTTTTTTGGCAAGAGAGAGGCTTGTGCGGGAGCTGCTATAACATACACGATAACAGGACCTAGCTAGAAACGGCTGTTATAGAAACTAGCTGGAAAGTAGAAACTAGCTGGGACGTGATGTTATAGGAAAATAGCCATCTTTGAGGACAATTTTTTTGGAACAGCTCAGCCCAGTACGCTCAGTCAGGGTAACATACCTTTTGTGTTGCTCTCAAAATAAGATATCAGAATTCTTCATTAGTACAATAACATTGCGTATTACAGGTTTAGAGAAAAGTATACAACTTAAAATTGGGAATAAATGTAAATACATACAGACAATATTTTAATATTTTAATGCGTCCACACTGTGCATCGTACATTATATACGGTAACTGACTATCAGCAGTTACAGTTTCAGTGATTCAGCATGTTCAGGTGACAGTGTTATTTGAAAATTAGGCCAATGGTGGTTAAAGACTATAAAGTTGTCCATTTAAAATCAAACTATCCTCAATCTCACTGCAAGAAAAGATGTCTTAGCAAGTGAAGATGTCTTGAATACAGTAAAAAGGTATCAAATTTTTCTCATTATGAGATTATTTTATAACAAATATTAAACCATTAAGCCTGTTTATAGACATATTTACTAATTTCAGGCTTAAAATGGTCTTATTCTACTGGCAGATAATTTTGCTTCTTTCAAAAAATAAACCCTTGATGTAGGCATAATTATTTGCCAATAGAAAACAATAATTTCAAGCCTGAAATAAATAAAAAATATCTAGAAATAGGCTTAATAATCACATATATGTTTAAAAACAATCTAAAAAAGGGAAGTATTAGTTGCATTTGCATATATTCAAGATATTTTACTTGCTGAGATATAATTTTTTGCAATGCAACAATAATATTGGCCTCATTGGTTAAAAATAACTAGTAATATACTGTACAGTGGATACTTAATGTACTTCATGTAAATGAAGCTCTGACGTCTAATCCTGTTTTCTATCCTATGATCCTGACACAATAGTGAACAGAAAATCTGAGTTTTCTGGTGTGATTTTTCTTGATTTCTTTAAAATCTTTAATTCTTTAAACAATTCTTTAAATAACAACAGATACTTTATACAGTATAAATGGTATATTCATTCAATAGCCTTTGAATGAATATACCATTTATACTGTATAAAGTTTCTGTTGTTATTTCTTGACTGATAAACAATGGTTCAGAAATGCTTTGCTTGCAAAACTGCAGATCTGTTTTTGAGTGGTCATACATTTGCCTAGGGCAAAACAAAAAATGTTTTTATTTATAGTAATGTCTGTATGTATAGTTAAAATGTGTTTAAATTGAAACTGTGCCTTAGCACAGGCAAGAGCATGAAGCGTGTGGGATAAATTTAGCATTTCTTGTCCTGCTGAGTGCAGTTGTGTTTTGTTGTCCAGGGTGATGAAGCTCTCTGCTGGTGAAGAGGAGGAACTGCAGATAGATTGATGGGTCTGGATAGGGATTTACTCTCTGCAGTGGAAAAACTCATTTTATAAGTGGAATAAGTGAAAAAACCTGAGATCTAAATAATAATTCCTGATATATATATATATATATATATATATATATATATATATATATATATATATATATATTTCCAGCAGATTATTATTTTATGCCATATATATATTATCACTTCATATTTGTTTTTATTTATTTATTTATTTTCTTTCTTTCTTTCTCTTTCTTTCCTTATTTCTTTCTAAAAAAGATGTTCTTTTAAAAAAGATTTTTCTTTACACTCCCTTCTTTGCTCTGTTTTATTTACACGTCCAATTTTCAAGCTTTGCATTTTGTATATGGTGATTCTCTAAAGTTTTGTTTATCCTATAATTGCTGAGTGTAGCATGATTTTACCATAGATATAAGAAAACACTCTTAGCCACTCTTGCTAGCTGTTGGTACTTCATATCTGGGATACAGAAAGGGGACAGATTTGATTATAAGTCAGTACAAGTCTATAGGGGCTTGTTGGCTGTAAATAGCACTTGATCCAGCATCCTGTAATTTTGAAATTTAGTTTTTTCTAGTGTGCCGGGGGTTAATTTAATTTAATGTAGTCACAAGATACTTAGCTGTACTTACAACTCTTTTTAAGTAAGTGTTGTTTTTAATTTTATCCATAAAAAGTCAGTCATACTGTCTCTGATTAAGATGTCGTCTCCTCCGGTATCCGTGCATAAAAAAAACACATTTTGTGTACTTTAAATGAATGACTCTATTAATTAATTGATAGTGTCACATATTTCTATAGTTTAACCCATTGTGTTGTAGCCCATCTGCCTCAAGGTTTGGTGTATTGTGCATTCTGAGATGCTTTTCTGCTCACCATGGTTGTAAAGAGTGGTTATTTGAGTTACTGTAAGTCAGTTCGAACCAGTCTGGCCATTCTCTTCTGGCTTCTTTCATCAACAAGGTGTTTATGCATGCAGAACTGCTGCTCACTTGATGGTTTTTGTTTTTCACAAAATTCTGTGTGCAGAAGTCCCATGAGATATATAACCTTTTGTCCTGTGTGTGTGTGTGTGTGCTGTAGGAGATCTCTCCAGGCGAGCTGACTCTTGAGTCGCTCTTGGACATGTCGGATGAAGAGGTGTGTGAGACGCTGCAGAAGTTTGGAGCGAGTGAGGACGAGTGTGCTCGCTTGAACGCCTCCCTCACCTGCCTTCGCTCCGCCCACAAATCAGGTGAGCACAGAGGAGCTGTTAGTAAAGGTTCCAATATACTGATACACTGTATACATGATGAATTGGGGTAAAATATACAAGCTTTTTACTGAAGTACGTCTTTTAAGGGCATATCTTTCTACCTGTTTGGGGGAATTCAATTCTAGAGTTATAGTAAGACTACTGTTTGTATTTTTAGGGTACTTTGTACTTTGGGGAACAAAAAGTGTATCTGTACATTGTTTTTCTGACATTGTTTGTTTGAAAATGGTGACACCTGGTGGCTGAGTAAAATACACCAAATATGATATTATGAAAGAATTTAGGGCTTAAGATATAATCATCAATATTTATGCTTATTCATTTATTCCGTCATGTATTCACTTTATCCAAACAGCATTACAAGTGAGGCAGAGGAGAAATCAGAGAATAAAGTTAGAGAGTTAAAATACTTACAGTGATACAAACTTTGTAAGACTTTATCTATGTCTCAAATGGCACACTCACTTTTATGTAAGTAGTATGTTTTCACTAGAAAGGGGAGGAGCCACCTGTGGGTGCTTTTTTTTAATGGAAAATTCCTAATACACCATGGACACAAAATAGGAGCAAAAAAGTTCAACCAAACATTTAGGGCTTTACAGTTGTTGTTCAGGTGGAGGCTGCTTTGCCATGGTACCGTGCCATAATTTGTCATTTTCATTAGTGCAAAATGTTTGTGTGTACTACACACTCAATACAGGAACTACACGTACTACACACTCAAGTACATGCACTACACGTACTACACACTCAAGGACACAATGTATAGTATTTATTATGTAATGAATCGTACAGCATTTGAGATGCAAATTAAAAGTAACAGGACTTGAAATAACTGATATGACTCTGGAGAGCTACAAATACTAGTTGCAGTTGTTTTTAAAATGATAAAATGACACTGGAGATTGAACTACAGTTTCATGTAGTCACAATAAAATAAACAAGCTTATAACGCACAGTAATGATCACTGGCAAAAAGTTTCACTGTAGAATGGAATAGTCACTGTAGAAAGGAATAGTCTGTAGAAAGGAATAGTCAATAGTATTTCTCCTTTTATTTCTCTTACTCTCTTTCTTTCTTTCTTTCTTTCTTTCTTTCTTTCTTGAGTTACCCCTGCTAACTGTGATGTCCGTGGTCGTCTGTGTAGTTGCTATCTGCTCTTTCTGTGTTGAACTGTGTTTTGCCTGGTTTTGTCTGAGAGTGAGCCATTGGTATTACCCTGAATAGCAAGAAAAGTTATAATCTGAAGTTTTATGCTGTGGTTAGTAATCTAATGTTTAGATTGGGAAAAAAGAGGTACCAGTGTGTAAGGATGTGTGCTTGTGTGCAGGTTTGTATGTGTTTAGGAATGCTGTAATGCAGGTGTAACAGGTGTGTATATGTGTAGGAATGCTGTAATGCAATTGGAACAGGTGTGTATGTGTTTAGGAATGTGGTAATGCAGGTGTAACAGGTGTGTATATGTTTAGGAATGCTGTAATGGAGGTGTAACAGGTGTGTATATGTGTAGGAAAGCTGTAATGCAGGTGTAACAGGTTTATATACGTTTAGGAATGCTGTAATGGAGGTGTAACAGGTGTGTATATGTTTTGGAATGCTGTAATGCAGGTGTAACAGGTTTATATACGTTTAGGAATGCTGTAATGGAGGTGTAACAGGTGTGTATATGTTTTGGAATGCTGTAATGCAGGTGTAACAGGTTTATATACGTTTAGGAATGCTGTAATGGAGGTGTAACAGGTGTGTATATGTGTAGGAATGCTGTAATGCAGGTGTAACAGGTTTATATACGTTTAGGAATGCTGTAATGCAGGTGTAACAGGTGTGTATATGTGTAGGAATGCTGTAATGCAGGTGTAACAGGTGTGTATATGTTTAGGAATGCTGTAATGCAGGTGTAACAGGTGTGTATATGTGTAGGAAAGCTGTAATGCAGGTGTAACAGGTGTGTATATGTGTAGGAAAGCTGTAATGCAGGTGTAACAGGTGTGTATATGTGTAGGAAAGCTGTAATGCAGGTATAACATGTTTATATATGTTCAGGAATGTTACAATGCAGGTGTGACAGGTGTGTATATGTTTGAGAATGCTGTAATGCAGGTATAACAAGTGTATACATATTTTGGAATGCTGTCATGCAATTGGAACAGGTGTGTATGTGTTTAGGAATGTGGTATGCAGGTGTAACAGGTGTGTATATGTTTAGGAATGTTGTAATGCAGGTGTAACAGGTGTGTATATGTTTAGGAATGCTGTAATGCAGGTGTAACAGGTGTGTATATGTCTAGGGATGTTGTAATGCAGTTGTAACAGGTGTGTATATGTTTAGGAATACTGAAAGGCAGGTTTAACATGTATATGTTTAGGAATGTGGTAATGCAGGTGTAACAGATATGTGTGTGTGTGTGTTTAATGTGTGTTTGGGAGTGGGGTTGAGGGGGTGGGTGCAGTAGTGTTATTCTGCCAGTAGAGGGCAGCACAACATCATGAGGTAAAACCCTACCTTTTCAATAACTGAACACTGCTGCAGATTATTTTGAGGGTCTACTGCAAGGACATCAACTCAGCTAAATAAATATGGAATGCTTGCTTATGACACCATTGGTACTTGATGATATTCCAATAAAATTTCACTGTCGATAATTTAATGCCAGTTTTTCATAGCTGGAATTGATTTCAGTGTTACAGTAATTGTCTTTTCATAGTGTCTTCTTATAGTAATAAAACTATTAACCATAAACACAAACAGTATATGCTTTTCTACACAACTGTGAAAATATATCAGAATGGATGCTGGTGGTTGATTTGTTTTCATATGTAACTGCAACAAGATATCAAGTGCTTTATTTAACAGCATTGTGGTGTAATACATAGCAAGTAAAATTCTTTATACATAGCAAGTAAAATTCAAGTTTTAAAAAGGGGTGCCATTTTAAAAATGTACTTAAATAGTGTCTAAAATTAAACAAACCTTATTTGTAATTTGTTCCTAAAAACAAGGATTTAAGTGATTATTATCAAGCCTCAAAGCAGGTAAGGTTGAAATATACACTTGTTGTGCACTTCAGTGCCAGCAGAGGGCAGAAGAGCTCTTTCTATGATGTGCCAATCACATCTACATGATATAACACAAAGAGAGAGAAGAGATAACAGAAACTTTCCTGTCATATTCTTGAGCAGCAGGATGACAACACTAAGAGTGCTAATATTTTCCTGACATTTCACTGAAGCTCTCAGTTACTCTGTTGCCTGAATTCTGCTTTCCTCCTGGCGGATTGACAGGAAGAGGCGTCACCTAAGAGCTGAGGGTGGTTTGAATATGTTTGCAGACATTTTTAGCTTCTCATCAGTCCCCAAGTGTTACACAATTCTCATTTTATGAGTCAGGTTCAACGACAGGTCTAGTTTTTTCCGTCCTCTTGCTAACATGAAGCGATTGTCTCACATAAAGACATATAAAGAGCGACTGTGCAGCCTTGATGGTTGAGGAACAATGGTTGTAATTATGGGAGACACTGTGTCCTGTGGGGCGCCGGCTATAGATGGACAACACAGGTGTGTAATTTTGAGATCACACCTGTCTGTCACTGCTCTTTCTCACGGTGGCTTCCTTGTTCTTGATGTGCGATCACACGGCCTGCTGTCCTCTTTACTAAAACTCCAGATCTACTAATGGGCATTTTCACTGGCAAACACAATGTGAAAATGTAACCTTTCAAAAAGGAGTGTGAGAGAGTGATAGACTTAGCACCTAACTTCACTAACAGCAACCCAGAAAACGAGGCTGACAAACATTTATCAAAGGATGGTTTTATTTAAGGACAGTTAGTGTGATAGAGCAGGTTTAATATGCTTCTTTTGTGCTAAAGCTAAATGAACACAATAGAGCAAACACTAAGAGCAAAAAATAGGGGAAAAAAAGAAATATAATTTGTGATGAATGTTAGATGAATAAGATACTAAGATGAATATTAGTGGAGTTGGTGGTTTATTACAGAATTTGGGAATTTTCTTATTTAAAAAAATTAAAATATGTTGTGTCTTCATTTGTATAGCCTTTGTCTTTGTGTACTTTTCATGTCAGTAGAATAATTTTTATATAAATTTAAACAAAATCGTTTGAAATTGTGTAACCATCAGTAAACAGGAAGTAATATACGTTTGCCGGACTTGGATACACGTGAAGACATATTATGCATTTCTTCTACAATAAGTGAGAAATACTAAAACACGCTGTTATAGGAAAATAATCAACAACGTCATGGTGTGATGCCGCCCAACACCAAGTGGAGTCACTGTTACCACCCCAAAGCTGATTATTTTCCAATAGCAGCACATCCCAAAGTGTTTTATTCCTCTTATACCACAGCAATTCACCAATGCTAACAATTTTAAAAAATGTTTTAAACCTTAACTTACATTATAGAAGCCCTAAACAGTCTCAACCCTCACCAGCCTCTCTTTCCTCCTCTCTCTTGAAGTAAATAAGACAAAAAATGGAGCTTGTCATTTTACTGAGTTTGTCATGAACACTGGATTAATTTCCTTTGTCTAGATATCTGAGATATCAGTGTTTCGAACAGGAAAAAATGTGCCTATGATAATAACAGAGCCACACACGTAAATCAATTATAGCAATTAACTGTCATTTACTCTCACTTCAACTTTCAACAGCCGACTCATCTGTTAGACACTGCATGCTTATTAACTCTGTACGAGAGATAAATACAGTATATCATCCCTTTGTGTGACGTATATAGTCAAAGTTTAAATCTCATCTGACAGATTTGTCATCATGGAGATGAATCATAGTGCATGGTTCTATCAGTGACCTCATTTTACCCGTCACCTGCCTGCAAGCCATTCCAAGCCCAATGTTGACTTTTTTTAATTTTCCGTGCTAAACAGGGCCCCGTGCCTCAGAGGGTCTGCTGCTTACGAAAGTGCAGGCTTCCCCTAGAGAAATAACAGTGTACAAACGCACAAAAAACTAGCGATTAGTCTTTTATTCTTAGAGCTTTAAGTGTGTGTGTGTGTGTGTGTGTGTTTTCAGAGTTCACATCTGAAAATCTCCCCTATAGTAAGTGGCACTAAAAGTTCCAAGAGTTAAGCATGTGCAGTGATTTAATACCACCATGCACATCCATATTCAGACATAACTACAGACTATTGAAAAGTTATGTGTGGGGTGCAGCTTGCCTAAAATAATTTTTCTTTCATAATATCGGCTTGGGTGAGGAGCAGTAGTAAGTCCAGCTCCATTGTCTGCAACTTTGATGTAACCACAATCAAACTCTCAGTCTGAAAGTCACATTTTGGGCTGTAAATACACTCAAAAAACTATGGAATGCCATTGAGATCAATATTAAATACATAAACATAGGGCAGGGAGACATGACGATATAATCGATATTGCGATAAAGTGTGTGATGATACACTTTTCTGAGATATAACAGATATTGTAATATCTTTTTTAATGATTTCTTTATGCAAAATAAAAATTACAAACTCCGCAAGAGGATTTGATAAGCTATTCTGCTGTCTGAACCTTTTAAACAGAATTTTGAATTTTTTTTCTTCTGTCCAGTGTAAATGTATTTTTGTACACATTAAGTATCATCAAATTTATTTTATTTTTTAAATGCAACACTGGTGTTTTGCAGGCACTTTGTTAGGAGATCTATATATAGTGATGCATGTCTTAAAATACCACGATATGATATTTTTGTCATATCAGAGACATTGCTTATCTCAAGGAGTTACTGTTTAAAATGTACAATTTTATGAATAAAATTTGAACTACTCTTACATAAATTAAGCTGTAAGCATAGCAGATGAGTGCTTGGTCAGCTTATCATTTCATTTTCTATCTTTTTGAGCTTAAAAGCTTGTGTTTAAAGGTGGCAGTTTGAACACTATTGAAAAACTCCACCTCGAACTCCTCTATTAAAAAAAACTGGCAACCTTTGAACTACACCCAAGTGATTTTTAAGCATCTGAATGGGACAGTCAGAAAACCAACTGAAGTGCATGCGTAAACCAACTCTGAATACAAGGAACTTTCCCTGTGTGAATATTGATGTAACTTTTGAACTTGAGCAGCCAACTCTGAATACCATCCAGAACCAGTGAGGACCTATTACTAAAGCTCTGAAGCTAAGAGTAGGAACAGGGTTGACACTGTTTCTGAAATGATGAAGAGCTCTGTTTTGATGCTAGCGCATGTGGAATTTGCTGGTTAACCCTGGGTTATTGGGATTTCTGTTAGATTTGTTTTGCCTTTGCACACTATTGGTATTTTCATGGCCAGATTTGAAGAGTTGTGACCCATTTTCATCCAAAAATGTGCTTGTGATATGCTCTTATAAACCCTGTCTGAAAGCCAACGCAAGGATAAACCTCTAAATATGGAAAAAGAGAGCAGACGTTTTTCCCTGGAAGTACTGAAAGCTTTAATGAAGAGTAGCAGGCTGTCACAAACATTTGTGTTACCCCAACATATTTCTCCTTCTTGATCCATTTCTTGCTACTCATTACCCAGTCTCGTAGCCTCCGATGAGCCAGAGAAACTTCATGCTTGTAGTGCGTGCTATCTTCAGTGGTCTTGTTGTTCTAATTAACAGACTCATTACACCTGAAAATCACTGGAGAGGGCTATGGAGATTATCATGGGTTGTTCAGTTTCAAAACAGTATTCAATATTGTCTCCCTGGTGTCTCTTGAGAGTTCTTTCTTTTTACTAAATGCTAATATCTGCTTTCCTTTGTGTATTGTGCTAGCATGAGAATATGTTCTTGGCTCACTCTCAGATGTGTGAGGTGCCGTTGCCAGGCAATAAGGCCGGAATTTACATCTCTCCTGATTAATTTAAAGAAATGTGTATGAAATGTGTTTTCTACACCGAGCTCAGTGTATCTTTATTAGCAGCAGACAATGAGCTACTCCTTGCAAAGAGGTCCACCACAATAGCACTATTCTTCCTGATTCATTAGCCAGTTCATCTTTTCCAGTGTGACCAAGGTGGGACCAGAAGATTGACAAGAAAAACAGTCGTCCATTTTGTTTAGCAATTTCCTAGTTGCTAGTTACGTAACATTTTAGCTGTGAGTATTAGATATTGTAGTGTGAATTAGAAATACACCTCAAAATTTTTAAATTAATTTGGGTGCTTAAACAATTTTTAAGAACATGCAGAATTTTATATGTTGGAAGCAAGATATCTAACCTGCCAACCATAAACACCAAATACAGTACAATATAAAAGATAGTTAAATGGTCTATTCTGATTTAATGGAATAATTTACAGTTGGATTCTTATGTCTGCAAACTGCTAATGTTAGCGCTTCCTCCACTTTGGCCAAAACACCTGAAGCAATTTATGCTAGTGGTTGATGATATAAATTCATCTGTAAAAGTTTACCAATGCTAAACTCAACAGTTTTGAAATGTATTCACACTGAAAATCTATGGAGCTTAGATTTATGGTGCATTCCCTGGTATAACTGGCTTTTGCTGGGAATCTTTTTGGCCTTTAGTTTCCACCCCCCTAACAAACATCTTTAACTGTGCCACAATAAAACACAAAAAGATGAAATCATTTCAATGGGAAAAGGCAAGTCCATCTAGGTGATCTTTGATCCTGCATGCTTCAATGAGGAAAACTTTTAATTGTTAAGTGACATATGCGTTTTGGTACTCTATTTTCAGAATATTACTTGTCATAGTTGTGTACAAACAAACTAGCTAGCTAACATGACCACTACATTCCTTTCAAAATCACGCCACATCAGGGACACTCATAATCAAGGCAAAAGTCCAGGTAACATTGCGAACTCACAGTGGACTTCCGGTGATTGAGACCTCTGGTGGACAGGTGAGGTATTACACCGTGTAGCTGTTACTGTTTAAATGCTTGTAATGAGAAGTGCTGCAAATACTAGTCACAAGCAATCTTCAAACTACAAATGTCACTCAAGCAAACATTTAATAATAACAACAGAAGAGTAATAAAAATAATAAGAGTATTTAGAGACAAAGGTCGTTTATCAGATGACAGTGCAGTACAAGATAATCGCCAGAACAAGTCAAGTGGCTTTATTATCATTTCAACCATATACAGCTAGTACAGTATACAGTGAAACGAAACAACGTTCCTCCAGGACCGTGGTGCTACATAAAACAACAAAGAACCACATGAGACTACACAGAACTAAATAAGACCTACACATTACTACAACCAGACAACATGTAGTACAAGTTAGGAAAAGTCACAGTGCGAGCAGACAACAAAATACAAAACAATACAAAAGGCTGACATTGTGTACCAGTGCTTTAAGAAGCGCTGAGTCTTCTTAAGAGTCTTCAGGCGTCAATAGATGGGTAGGTGTTCCACCAGTGCAGAATTAAAAGGCTTCATTTTAAATTAATTATAGAAGATAGGGCAAGTATTATTTTCTGCTTGGTGAGCCATTTTGAACAAGAAGCCAGAGGCACTTTTTTTGGCGTTGATAAACTAAAGCATCCATTAATTAATTAGTGTCCTTTAAAACAGTTAAGAAAGGCTTTATGAGTAAAGGAATAAACATTCACATTGTAACCCAAATAAATCCTGCATGGTCTTTCGGCATTACCTCTTCTACATGGAGAAGTGGGACAGTGTGGAGGTGGAGGTGGAATTTGGGGCTGTTGGACAGGGTCAAGCAAGGCCACACTGCTGCCTAATCTTGTTTGCATTACTGTGACAGGTTGAATCAGGTCAAAGTAGGAGAACTACATAGTATAGGAACAAAATAAACAAGAGTTTTGTCACAGCATGGGATTATCTAGGGTTCCTCACGTATACACCATCCTCTGTACATGTCCCTGTGAATGAGCTGTTACTATACAAGTGATAACATATTTGAAGGAACACATTAATACTGTATAAATATGTGATTTAACAAATAGCTGGAACTATTGTTAGAGAAAATTAACACACAAACTTCAGGTTAATTTAGTTAAAATATAGTTAATGTTTGCTGTCAAGTTCATTCATTCATTTTCCTTCCACTTTTCCTGGTGGGGGTCGCCATGGCAACAGTCTCAGAAGGTCAGTCCAGACTCCTCGATCCCTGGCTAAAGAGTTCAGATCCCTCTGAGGGAACCCCAAGCCAGCTGTGAGATATACTCTCTCCAGCAGATCCAGGGTCTGTGTCCAGTGGAGCATGTCTGATACAGCTCTAGCAGAAGCCGACCAGGGGCGTCCTTGTAAAGAGCCCAAACCATCTCAATTTGGAGAAGCAGTGGCTCTCCCTCGAGGCTCTCCCGGAGTGCCAAGCTCCTCGCCCTAATCACAGAGTGTAAGCCCAGCAACCCTGCACCCTGTATTCATGACCTTATTCTTGACATCACTACCCACAGCTCGTAACCGTAGGTGACCATAGGAAAGGGCCGTAGATTGACCAGTAAACAGAGCTCTTTGTCTGCAAACTCCTGTTTCACCACCAGAAACCAGTCAGTCTGTGTCAATCTTGTGCTCTATTTTTCCATCACTAGTGAATAAGATCCCAAGGAACTCCTCTGCCAGGGGCAAGGTCTCAACCCTCACCTGAAGGGAGCATCCCACTCTGTTCCCCCACCCCTTTTTTCTTTCCAATTTGGTCTAGCCAATTCCTACCCACTAGCTAATTGTCCCCGTCCCGTGATGGGGGACAACCATGGAAAGTTGAAGGCTAACACGTGCTTCCTCCGAGACGTGTGAAGCCAGCCAAGCATATCTTTTTTATCTGCTGCTCATGCTGCTTCACAGGGCAGTGTAACACACTTGGAGGAAAGTGCTTTCTGCCTTTTTCTGCATACATGAGCTCACAGTCGGAGAGAAAGTGTGTCATCCCTTCCACCCAGAGAGCATGGCTACTTTTGCTTCCTTGGTCTCCTGGCCACATATCTTGGTGACATCATCGTTATTCAATCTCATGACCTCCCAGTGACAGGGGGAAACTGTCAGAGGTCCAGTTTGGAAGGTGCCAAAATAACATCATCTGCAAATAACAGGGACATTTCTATCCTCCCATACTGGACACCTCTGCATCCTTGGTTGCATCTTGATATTCTGACCATGAAAGCCAAAAGCCAGCCTGTCCATGAAAGCCAGGACTTGCAGTAAAGTACAACTAAACCACAAACAGTCATTTCACTAAAGCACAACTTCTTGTACAGTATAATATATAATATGTAACGAGTTTGTGCTTTCCCAGCTAACGCGTCTGATCCGAGTCAAGTCGGGTGTGTTTATGACTCTGTAGGGTTGAAGGAGTTTATCATGAGAAGCACTTGTTATGTCATCCGTCTTCACTTCAGCTGAACAAATTTTGAGTGAATTCTGATTTGCCCTAACAGGTCAAGCAGTGGGTGGGGTTGCAGTTTATATATTTTTTTGTCATCTCCCAGCATAATTAAAAGACTTGTTTGTGCCTCTTCCACGGTGCCGCATCAACATGTGACAAGGGCCCTCCAGCTTGCCTCGCTGTGCCCGTAGGGGTGCTAATATGGCGTGTCACGCACTCCTACACTCCCACCATCCTCTAAGAGTCACTCGGAGTGCGAGCATGCCACTTACATAGAGGACACTGGGAGGAGAGGATGAAGAGCTTTCCAGCCTCCTCTCAGCTACTCCAACACCTTAGGAGTTATCTAACCTATCTAACTAATCGAATCAATTTCCTGTTTATTCCATAGTCATACCAGACACTCTGATTTGCACCACACAGTTGAGTTGATCTTATAATTATATTTTTCAAGAATAGTGTAATGAGTAAAAACCTCATTCAGATGTTTGCTAGCCTGAATTGTAAAGTTTTTTTCTATTACGGTTCCCTTCTGATCTAATTAGATTTGAATTTTCTAAGTTTGATTTTCTCCAAGCTTGACACTAAACTTGATTGTAAATGATTTGTTCATACCTTTCCTTCCCCACTGTTTTTTTTAACTGTAGCAAAAATCAGTTATGTTCAGTATATTTTTGTGTAAATGTCCAGCTCTATAAAGGTCTGCTTTTCTCTTTTCTGCCTCTCGCGTGCACTGAGATTTAATTTGTTCTTCAGGGTTTTCTAGCTTGTGTTAGTGAGAGAGAAAATAAAATTGTATCATCCAAAGACACAACACAAGATAAAATTTTCTTTCGTGAGAGAAAGTCATGTTAGAACTGTCAAGATACACCTATGTCCTACACAAGGCAAAATTGAACATGAGACGAGTGTTATAGGATGTGCTGCTGTAATCTGGAACAGTGCACACACTTTCAGTGCTTACATTATAGCTGCATGTATAGAAGGGATGTAACCAATCACGAATACGTTATTCACACTGAACAGATAATGTGTTCTAAATGAATACAAATAGGAGGTGCACTGTTCTTTTCTTTTATTCTTTTAAAATTTTTTTTTTTTTATTTTATTTTTTTTTTTTTACAAAGCTTACCAGAAAGCTTCATTTTGAGATTTGATGTGTGCCTCGGGACTGGGATCCCACAGGACAAAACAAAAAAAATGGGTTTTTCACACTTTCCTGCAGAGCTTGAAAGCAAAGCTTGCTGGTCGGTTGCCAGGTTTCAGCAAAATTTCCACCTCAAATAAATCTCAAAAACCACATGAAAAGATTTAAAACTAGCCCAAAAAGTCTGGGCATTGGACAAGGGAGATATATTTTTCATCTGTTTCTCAGTCTTTGCGTGGGGAAACAAGTTAACAGTGGTGCGCACGCATTTCTGATTTATTTATATAGAGCTGTGCTCCATATAGCCCATGCAGACTGCACGCTGTGCACATGGCAGCATATAAATAATATAATAATTTTTTAATAACGTTCATTGCATGTGTTTTTCATCGTTCTTAAATGATCACTCTATCAATATTTAAAAAAAACTTTCTGGACATTATAATGAAAATGACCCAATTTTGCCTAGGAGCACCACTATAAGTGCACGCCAGCTTCAGAGTAGTTCTCTGAGCATGTCCATCTAACTTTTCTGATCTTTTTCGACCACAACAAACCCAAAAAACTAAAGTAAATCTGATAAAATATTATTAGGTGGCTACTGCTGTCAATGATAATCAATAGTTCCTTGATTTGGGAAAGAAATCAATGCTTTGAAACTTAGACAACTTGCTTACTCAGTCCAAGGTAGAGGTAGAAATCTTCTCACAAAGTTCCACAGGACATCTAGTTCAGGAGGTGAATAAAGTTATGTTCTGATATGTTTATATGTCTATAAGTATATGTTTATATGTAAGTATGCAGCTTGATTCTGCCATGTATGTGAAAATTTTATGCAGATTTATCTCGCAATTGCGACTTTGCATCTTGTAATTGCGAGTTATATTTATGCAACTGTGACTTTTTTTTGTCTCAGCTGCAAGTTAATATCTCACAATTGTGATTTGTGAGATGAATCTGAATAATATTTCCTCCTACATTGCAGAAACAAGAATCAAAAAAATGAAATAAATGTGGTCTGGTGGAAGGTTTCTGAACTATCTGTGCTTCTGGTGAGTTAAATCAAGTAGCAGCTGAACTGCATAGTAAAAAATTCTAATACAACATCTTCTGTTTGCATAGCCATGTAAAAAAAAATAAAATGATTGTTTACTTGAAATCCAAACGGTTTGTTTGTAAGCCATTTGAAACAATTCGCAGACGTACTTACGTGCTTTAGATTTATCTTATCATACCGAAACAACCTGCAAATAAGAACGTAGTAATATAATATCATTCCATTATTCCGTCATCAGCCGGTAAAGTGGCAGCTATTGCGCGTGAAAACATATCCTGATGTGTTGGAGTAGCTGCCTCTTCACTCAGTTTTCATCAAGGCTTTAGGAAATAAAGCGCAAAGTGCTTAAACACAATGAAACGCCACACAACCTGCGAGCTTTTAATGCGCCTGCCTGCTGACGTTTTTCTCTTCATTTAGGCTTTAATAGGAGCACAAAACCTCTTCAGTGAGAGAGAGAGAGCTTATCAGCTGGAACAAAAGGTGGCTCACAAATAGGAGAAGTTCACAAGCAGTGCAGAGGGTGTTTAGAGGGAAAAAGACTCTAATGCAGGCTGTAAAGGCACATTAGCACTGAATTATCATATTACTGAGCAGAGGCTAGAAACAAGAAAGTGGATGTATACAAGAGTTGCAGAATCTGCACATCAAAAGCCATCCTGTCAAACTAGGCCGTGAGTTAATGGACTTTAAATGTGAGTGCAAAGGCCAACAGGCCTCATTGGTTGATTTGTGTGATAGCTGAAATTATGATTATAATTTTTAAGTCATCATTTCTAACTCTCTCCTGACACATTTGAAGGCTGGACATGTTGTCAGCGAGAGCTGTTCTAACCTCTGAGGTCAACAAGTTGCGATGTGAAAATGCCTCGTGTCACGCTAATGAATATGTATTTGTTATTCTTTTTTCCAAGAACAACTTGAGGACGACAAATTGCACAGTAATGGAGGTGAAGCACTGTCACATTTTGACTTCTTCTTCCATGAAAGTCTGCCTGCATTTCCACCGTCTTCGTTGCATAATAAAAGTTTGCTGTCACACTGTCACCATTGCCATCACTCTCCGACACGGTGGAGTAGACTGCCTTTCCACACACATTGCTTTTCATTTCCTTTTTTCAATGCTGTCTCTGTTTTGTTGTGATAGATGCTGTCTGACTTCTTCTCAATGTCGATCCGCCATGTGACTCATGGTATCAGACTCGCCGTTCTTCACAACTTCTCTTCTCTTCTCTTCTCTTCTGTCTCATGTGTCCTTCTCTTCTCTTCTCTTCTCTTCTCTTCTGTCTCATGTATCCTTCTCTTCTCTTCTCTTTTTGTGTTCCTTTTTGTCTTCTCTTCTTTTTTGTCTAATTTTTTATCCTTCTCTTCTCTTCTCTTTTTGTGTTCCTTTTTGTCTTCTCTTCATTTTTGTCAATTTTTTTATCCTTCTCTTCTCTTCTCTTTTTGTGTTCCTTTTTGTCTTCTCTTCTTTTTTGTCAATTTTTTTATCCTTCTCTTCTCTTCTCTTCTCTTCTCTTCTCACAATCCACTGCTTGTTTGTTTGTTTCTCTTTAAGTGTATTCTGTAAAATATTTTCAGTTTTTCAGATTTTGTAAATGTCCTCACACCACTCTGCCTCTGATGTGTGTAGGACTTGGCAGCACTCAGCCTAAGCAGGACTGGTCCATCCAGTGGCCAACGTCTGAGTCGGGGAAAGAGAACACACCAGCCGGTACCCCTGACCCCGGGCAGTGGGTGCGACTGCAGCTCTCGCAGAGCCCAAAGCCACAGTCACGCTACACCCATGCTCTGTGCCACAGCCCTCAGGCCCTGGCTCCTCCGACTTTCTACCCGCAGCCTGAGCGGCTGTGCGTGGACGTCTACCCGGGCCTGACACCACTGGGCATGCTGGATGTAGGACACCGCTCTCTACCCCCATCTCCCAGGCAGAGGCACTTTCCTCACACTCCCCCACGCACTCCACTGGTGGTGAACACCATGACGCCACCGGGCACACCACCACTACGCCGCCGAAACAAGGTGAAGGCACCGGGCACGCCACCACCCGCCAACCGCAAACTCATCCACCTGCTGCCTGGCTTCAGCTCCCTGCACCGCAGCAAATCACACGAGTTCCAGCTGGGGAACCGTGTCGACGACGCACACACTCCCAGGTGAGTACCACAAGCATTCAATAATATTTAATATACAGCACCTGGATGGAGGTGAGCGTGGTGTGTGTGTATGTGTGTATGTGTGTGTGTGTATGTAGGAGACTGGATTTTAGTAGACAGAATGTCGTTTTTGCTTTTTGATGGTTGGACATCATCATGTGCTTTACTGTAGTCACAAAGAGTATGAAAAATGATGCTGCACAAATACTAGGAGCAGTTCGTTAGCTTCTTTACAAGTTGAAGTTACTGGCTAGGAAAAAAAATCTAGGATCGTTAATGTCCAAGTGTTAATAGGAAAGGAGAATATTTCTGTCTGTCTCTCTTTGTCTATATCTGTTTTTCTCTGATCTCACTGTGTCTCTCTTTGTCTCTTTTTCTCTCTCTGTGCTCTCTCTTGTCTGTCTCTCTCTGTCTTTATCTGCCTCTCTGATCTCTGTTTCTCTGTGCTCTCTCTGTCTCTCTCTGTCTCTCTGTCAGTTCTGTCTCTCTCTCTACTTTGTCTCTCTCTGTCTTTATCTGCCTCTTTGATCTCTGTTTCTCTGTGCTCTCTCTGTGCTCTCTCTGTCTCTCTTTGGCTCTCTGATCTCTGTCTCTCTGTGTCTCTCTCTGCTCTCTGTCAGTTCTGTCTCTCTGTCTCTCTGATCTCTCTTTCTCTCTATGCCTGTCTTTCTCTCTGACTGTCTCTCTCTGTCTGTCATTGCTCTCTTTGTCTCTCTTCATCTCTCTCTGTTTCTCTCTGATCTCTGTGTTTGTCTCTCTGTCTGCCTCTCTGTGTCTCTCTCTTTCTGGTCTTTGCCTGTTTTTCTTTGTCTTATTTTTCTCTCTGTCTGATCTCTGTCTCTGTCGGTTTCTCTTTCTCTCTCTCTATGCACTCTATTCACAATACACTATTGCGGATTAGAAGCTGATTAGTCTTTACAGTTGTAAAATCACTTGTAAAATGTTACAGTTTTATATAGGTTTTTATGTTCTGTTTATTTCTACTATTGATAATTTTTAATCTAAGTTTTTTTAAATGCAACACCAGAGTTTTGTTAGTTGCCTGTATATCACAATATTTCACATTTTTATTCTCAGGTTTTATTCTCATGATCACAGCTCTGCAATGAAATATGATTTTGTTTTTTTTTGTTTTTTTTGGTAAAAACTGACCTGAACATATAAAAAAAACCCTGTCATGCTGGGAAATTATAATGTTACACTAGTATTAAAAAAAAGAAAAAATACTACTGAGGTCATGGGATGAAGCTGGTTTTGAGCTGCTTGAAAATTCCTCTAAAATTTGAAATCTATTTCATACAATGTTCACACACAATTTATTTCACATTTTAAAATCATTGTGGCACCAGATATGCTGTTAAAATGATCACACTTATACACTCCAAATACACACAATGTTAATTGTTGTCAGACCTTTTTTTAAAAATTATATTATATTTTATATTTTATATATATAATTATATATAATTATATTTTAAATTATCTATCTCCTTTTTGGGAAATCATGTTAGTTTTTTTTTTTATAACTGTATAATGTATAATGTAAATACAATAGTTTGGTGTCTGGTGTCGGATTTTTGGACCCTACTGTACGTGCATGCATGTGTTTAGATCTACATGTGTGTGTATATACTGTATGTGTCTGTGACTGCATTTCCTTTCTGCTATACAATCAGTGAATGTTTATAAGCACCAAGGTTTTGGGAGCATGCCCTGGGAAGTGGATCAAATGGCATTAGAACATTGATTACCGGTCTCATCTCAGTGATCCAGCGCAGAGCCTCTCGCAGACCCCTAATCACTACAGATGAACAAATCCAATCAGGATTGAGCTCCTCCGTGACTCGATTGGGGACTCACAGTGCTCGTTTGAGACTTTTCTGGTTTACCTATAGGCTTCTGGTAAACAGCCACTGATTCATATGTTGCAATGAGCTTCAAACAGACGTCATATGGAGCTCATATCCTGGATTAGCCTGGATCCTGGAGGAAATGTAGAATATAACAGAGGTTTAACGTCCGAGTCCAGTGCCGAGAACTGTTTTTATATCATCGGTTATTAAAAAACGAATACAGTTTTGCCAAATGATATTTCTCAAACAAGATTCTGTCGTTCTTTACCGATATCATTGTGTTACTATTGACTAAAGGCAGCAGGGACAATAACACGAGCTCAATAAAGAATTGGACCAACTGAGATAATATCAGGGCTGTCTGAGTACATTTCAAACTTTTAAACTTTTATAGTATATATGTATTAAGGTCGATTTATACTTTGCGTTGTGACGCAGAGAGGGGGATCATGGGTAAACGTGGCACTCAGAAACTTGCTAGCATGCGGTCCTCCCATGAGCTAACTGCATGTTGTGTGTCTCTTCAGTGCTATGTGTCAGGTGAACGCTGATTGGTTGGCTGGGAGGCGTGTCTGCTTGTGTACATGGAAACTAAACAATAAAGTGAAAACAGTAAATTTTCCCTCGTCGCATCCAGAACTTTCCATCTTCTATAGATGAGCTTATGCTCCAAAACTGCTTTATGAAAGTGACAGAAACGGATGAAAAATTCTCTGTAAAAATCTCAGTTTAAACATATTCACTCTGTTAATTTCTCAGAGCAGTGTCTTTAATAAACACTTCTACTCTATGATAAAACTCTCGCACTGAAAAGCGAGTATAAAAGAACACAGGGAGTTTTCACCTGCGTTTCGTGTATGCTTCACACACAGCGATATGATCACGTTACTGTATGATGGATTTATTTACGGGAAACTACAATCATGATATTCTGTTAGTACAAATATATTATATAGTTTACATCTTGTCAAGAATTGCTTCTTGTCACACATTTTGTGTGCAAAAAGACAAGACAACACCAACTCTCGTTCGAGATCAAGACTGTATTTAGCGAGACAAGACCAACTGCCAAGAGACAAATCCATAACAATACAGAAAACGTCTGGAGACCAGACTCAATTCCTACAGCCCTAATTTTTAGTCTTATATTATACAGAGCTTCTGTCTTACAAGTCCCTGTGAATGAGCTATTGCTATAGAAACCATAATGTATTCGTAGGAGCGAATTCATTCATACCTATATTTATGCATACCTGTGCGAGCTGCTGTTATAGAAAATTAATCCTCACCTTCTCAGTCGAGAATTCAAGTCTAAATATCAAATGTAATAAGCTAAAAAAAACTCACTTTCATTTTTTTCTTTCTTTTTTTCCAAATTTGGGTATGTAGCAGTCAAAGTCAGCCATTTTAACCCGAAGTGTTTTAGAGTCATGGCTCAGATTTTGGCTCAGATTTTTTGGTTTGAATGGAACTGAGTGAAATTCTGGATCTAACACCAACATCTTAAGAAGAATCAAATCAAAACCCTGATATGAATCTCACATCTAAAAGCCCTAATCTGAATGTGACATCTAAGGAGGGTCTGGAATTGAACAATGGATTGCGTAATCCACGCAAATTGAATTATGGCAAACTTCCAAGAATGTAAAGCATCAAAGCGAAGACAGCTTTGCTAGTCTTTATGACAGCTAGTTATTTACGACGGCTAATTATTTACAACAGCTTGTTTATCAGTAATTACGAAATGCAGAGCAGCTTTTAAAGTGACCGCTTTCATCATCTGTTGCTTCAGGAAGAATTCCGTACATTTTGTGGTGTGTGTGTGAGTATCTATAGACAGGTATCTATCAGACTGGTATCTATAGACAGGTGGTCTGTCTCACACTGAGTGTGTCTTCACCTCTTGTGGTTTCATGGCTGTGAGACAAAATCTCACTTTAAACATATTCACTCTGTTAATTTCTCAGACTTCAGACTTTCTCAGTCTTTAATAAACACTTCTACTCTATGATAAAACTCTCACACTGAGCAACAAGTACAAATGAACACAGTGAGTTTTTCACCTGCGTTTCATGTATGCTTCACACACAGCGATATGATCACGTGACTGTATAATACATTTATTTATGGAAAACTACAAACATGATATTGTGTTACTATAAATATATAGTTTAATCCTGCAGGATCACGCAATTTAGTTTCTCTTTCTTCTACCGGACTCCCAAAATACACACAGTGTAGGTG
>CM040477.1:15245514-15288907 GCA_022758105.1 Pangasianodon gigas
ATTTCTAGACATCTCTACTAATTTCAAGCTTTACATTTTCTTATTCTATTGACAGACAATTTTGTTTCTGTCTAAAAATAAATGTTTAAAATGACCAAAATGATTTACCAATAGAACAAGACTATTTATTTCAAAGTTTCTTAGTCTTAAAGGATTCGAGACCAAAAACATCAAATACTTTTCGATGGCTAAGTCTTTTCTTGTCGGCTTCATTTGTGCACTGTGTTGATGATTAGGCTGTTTTCTAGAAGGAATTATTTCTTGTCACACTTTTTGTGTGCAAAAAGACAAGACAACACCAACTCTCGTTGGAGATCAAGACTGTATTTAGCAAGACAAGTCCAAATGCCAAGAGACAAATCCATGTCAATACAGAAAACGTCTGGAGACCAGACTCAATTCCTACAGCCCTAATTATTAGTCTTATCTTCTATAGAGCGTCCGTCATACAAGTCCCTGTGAATGAGCTATTGCTATAGAAACGAAAACGTATTCGTAGGAGTGAATTCATTCATACCTGTATTAACTACTCTCACTACTGTGAGTGCTGCTGTTATAGAAAATAAATCCACACACAGAATGTAAAGCATCAAAGCGAAGACAGCTTTGCTAGTCTTTATGATAGCTAGTGCTATTTACGACTGCTAGTGATTTACGACGGCTAATTATTTACAACAGCTTGTTTATCAGTAATTATGAAATGCAGAGCAGCTTTTAAAGTGACCGCTTTCATCATCTGTTGCTTCAGGAGGAGCGACATTGTTGGACCACTTTTTTGAATTTATTGGGATTGTTTTAAAATTCCACACATTCTGTGGTGTGTCTCTGTGTGTGTGTGTGTGATTGTGTGTGTGAGGATCCTTTGGTATCTATAGACAGGTAGTCTTTGTCACACTAAGTGTGTCTTCATCTCCTGTGGCTGCAGGGATGTGAGACAGCTCTGGGTCGCCCCTTGTTTTCTCATGTGCACAGTGATGGATTCATCTGTGTGTGTGTGTGTGTATGTGTGTGTGTGATTTATCGAGAGGGTTTTGAGTAAAATGCTTGACAGACATGGCGTCATCTTTGACAGGTTTGAATGGAAATTGTCGGAAGCAGAACATTAGGAGATAATCGAGTTTTTTTTTCATTTTAATCATGACTGAATCAGCAACTCGCCCGGGTATCTGTGTGTGTGTGTGTGTGTGTGTGTGTGTGTGTGTAGGCACTTCATACTGATCCAGACTTAATCAACTTTAAGTAAGATGCATCTCTTACACACTAAGAGTGCTCAACAGTTATCTCTCTGTTTTTCCTCCCCTCCCTCACTCTCTCTCGCTCTTTTCCTGCTCAGTCTTTCTCACTGTACTCTCCCTTTATCATTCTTCAACTGGCATTATAATTTCTTGTTACTCTTTCATTCTCTACCTTCTCTGTGTTCATTCTGTTGTTTTCCCCATCTGTGTCTGCTTTCTTTTCCTTCCTTCATTCTTTCTTTCTTTCTTTCTTTCTTTCTTTCTTTCTGACTACATTCAGTGGTATTAGGAGAAGATGAACAGGGAACAGGAAACACCATGTCCAGTTCTTCTCTCTCATTAGTTTGTGTTGTGGTCATCCTCTCTCTGTCTCTCTCTCTCTTTCTTTATCTCTCTCTCTGAGGAGAAGCTCTTGGCTCTGTCACTTGTGCTGCTGCTCATAACTTTAAACATCTCTCTCTCTCTTTGAGAAGCTCTTGTCTCTGTTAGTTGTGCTGCTCATAATCTTCAAACATCTCTCTCTCTCACTCTATCTCTCTCTCAGTGGTGTTTGCGGGTCGAGATCCTCCTCTACACTGGCGGTAATTAATAAGACTCATTATGTTAATGAACATCACCCCATGTGTGTACAGTGGAAAGGCCAGCAGCTCCCAGTGCTTCAGTATCACACATAACACGGGTCATTACAGTGTGAGAAATGCCTGTCGAGGCTCAGTCACGCACGCATCTTTATTGCGACTTTATGAGAGCCGGCTAAAGAGCGTTACGAAAGTGCGCGAGTGTGAGAGCGAGCGTACGCGTGGGACTTTCTCCGTCTCACCACGTTTGTAGCAAATGTTAAGCGCTGCCTTATTGAATCTGATGTTTGCTAATAAATCAGGGAGATGGAGAGACCCAGAGGAGGACG
This sequence comes from Pangasianodon gigas, assembly GCA_022758105.1. Classification (NCBI taxonomy): domain Eukaryota; kingdom Metazoa; phylum Chordata; class Actinopteri; order Siluriformes; family Pangasiidae; genus Pangasianodon; species Pangasianodon gigas. The sequence goes on from CM040477.1 coordinate 15,247,657, forward strand.
AGGAGGAGGAGGAGGAGTGAAGAATAGGGGGAATATGTAGGAGAAGAGCTATGAATCACCGAGTATTGCCTTCATTCTGTTTTTTTTTTTTCTGTGACTGAATTACTTGAATTGAGAAATTTCTGTCAAAGAAAAAGATTTGCGTTGTCCTTAGTGCAGTGTTGCTCAGTATTAGAGTTGATTAGGTTGGGTGCCTCCACTTTTCTTTCTCTCTCTCTCTCTCTCTCTCTCTCTCTCTCTCTCTTTATCTGTCATTCTCTCCTACCACCCTCACTCATCACCCACCACCTCTCAGTCTTTTAATGAGCTTTTTTATTCCAGAAACCTTGAGAAATGAAATAAGACAGGCGTTTTGAACGTGCACAACTTTGCCTTCAAGTACTTCTCTATCAAGCAGGCAAAAGTGCACATGATACCAGCAATGTAGCTGATTTCACCTATCTTTAGTTACACAAAAGTTTAATTAATAATTAGAGATTATACTTTGCCTTCAAGAAAAAAGTTTTCAGCTTGGATAGGAAAATCCAACTGTGATAGAGTTGAGGCAGGAAATAGAAACATAACCTTTTAAAATCCAAGACTTTTCCAGATTGACATTTTCTCACTCTCATAACCATGTACATTTCATGTGAGTTTTGCTATAGTTACAGATGTGTAGTAGTTACAGAATAACGTGCTTTAAGGGAGGTTTCATATATGCAGTGTTTAGTCTTGAACCAAACCCTGGTGCATTTTGCTCTTTGGTGCTGTTTGTTTGTGCAGGTGAGAAGTGAGAGTGGGAAAGCTATTTGATTCTGAATCAACCTGAATACAGGAAGTGAACCAATCATGCCAAGCGTTTTGAGTTGCGGATGACATTTGTTCTGTAGATGCGAGCTGCTAAAATGAGCCACAAGGCACAAACTGAGCCAAAGGACAGAGCTGTGGTAATGTGATGTGTTCTGGACTGAAGAGAAATAAACGGTGGATACAATACACAAAATCCTCTAAACTAGTAATTTCTATAATTGTCTTGGAAATATTGGGCCTCATTTATAAATCTTTTGTAAAGTTGTGTGTAGATGTTTGTGTAAGGCAAACCCAACAAAAATGTTTTGCAAAAGTTATGGAAGCACTGATTTTCTTTGTACTCGTGTGCATATGTTGATGTATATGCTTTTTCATTGGCATTTCATTTTTTTAATGCCAATTCACAAAATTTTCTCAATGGAATTCTTAGTACCTGATCTAGTGAATAGGAGGATGTGAGTAGGAGGATGTTCTTTTGAGACTTAAAAGCTCTTCTATAAGTCGTTCTGTTTAAGGGCGTCTGCTAAATGCTATAAACCTAATAAAAATAAGCAATTTAAACTTGACAGTATTCCAAATATAAAAGTGCAGTAATTCATACAAATTATATGATTTAAAGTCGATCAAGTCGAGGTTTACATTAGTACGTCTTTTTATGCGTAAATTTGCACACACTCAGGAGCATGAGTAGGAGAGGAACATTTTTCTGAATTTACCAGAATACCAAATTTCTTGTGTAAATGCTCGTATGAATGATTTATGCATAAATCCATTTGTTTCCAGCTGATAAACGAGGCCCATGGAGAGCGTCTCGGTGTTGTCTGTGCTTGGGTGATTCTTATGATTTCTGTGCACTTTTGGCAAAGTTTTATTTACTTTTTCTGACGTTGTATTTCTGTTCGGGTTTCACTCACTTCCTTGATTAGTTTGTGTATTTAATCCCTTCTGTTTCATGGTCTAGTCGTGTCTCTGTGTTGCTACGGTCCGAGCAGTTGTTCTCCTGGTTTTGCCAAGTTCCATGTTCCGAGTTTCCTGGTTTTGACCCGCGCTTGTGTTTTTGTTTTTGAATATGCATTTGCCCTGTCTGACGCTGCCTACTGGTGTTTCGACCATTGCTACGGACTGAGTCAATGATTTCTGGTTTGTCCATAAAAGTAAACGCTGATGTCACACACTTGCATCCTGCCACTTCACCTTCCCCGCATGTTACAGTATCTGTTTAGTGCTCTAAATATCCGTACGTATGTAATGTATCCGGATTTAAACGGATTTAAACCAGAAAGCGTTTTTTAAAAAATTAATCTAATATACAACAACAAATTAATTAGGGCGCTCGTATCATTTTCCAGTAAGATTTTCATTTAATAATGAGGAAGAATGACGAAAACATGCACAATGAGCGTACCAGACACTGTACCATTTTTTTAAATTTATTACATTTCATTTTTTTGGAGACCCCAACAGAGAAGTACAGCCTTGTGCACAGTGCCTACTCTGTGTGGGCATTATGGAGTGGCTGCTCTGCGGGAGAGTGACAGCTTTAAAAAGGAAATGCTAACCTGAAATCTTATTTGCACAAAGAGCCACACAAAGCAAGCACATGACATTGTGGCACAAAGGGTTGAGCAGCCCTGAGAACACTCAGACCAGTGCACAGAACTCATTTACCAAACAGCACAGAACTCATCCACGGCCAGTGGACATGCATCGTGCATGGAAGATCAAGTCCTGGAGAAATATATACCTCTCACCCAGTGGAAAAAATTCGAAGAAAGAACATTATGTATTTATATTCATTTAGAACACATTATCTGTTCAATCGGAAAAGTGTATTCATGGATTCGGTTGCGCTTGTAATGTAAAAGTAGCTTTAAATCTTTTCCAGTCAGAAGTTTTGTGGTACCACATGAGAGTTAATGTGTGATATTGGCCAAAACCTTGAGAAATGAAATAATGCACTCGTTCATGCTTGATTGACCACTTTTCATATTCAGAAAACACAATACCATATAACGGAATGTAAATTCAAATGAACAAATTATAATTTTTTAAAAATTCTTTGTTTTAATTATCCAGCAGTGTAATAGTGTCTATATAGTCTTGCGAAATTTGAGTTGTTAATCGTGGAAGGACCTCTCCTTGGTTTGGTGTGAAATTTTGATGATAAACCTTCCATCAACTTCCAGTCACGAGACGTGCAGGAACTGCGTGATTTGAGTTCATTAGTGGAACTTTTTTCCGCTTTTGCTTCTCAGGAGTGCGATCAGTCCCCCTGAGTCTGGGTTCGGATCTGCGTCGCCTCGCAGGAAATGAGGAGATAATTGGTGCTGTGTTGTGACTGAGTGCCAGATTACTTTTGAGGAGGTGTTCGATCATGGCCTCAGTTTCGAGTCGACTTTTAATGAGTTTGTGCTGGAAGTTAGCGTGGCAATAAGAGTGAACGCAGAGTTGTGTGAACCAACAGATATGAGAGCTTCGCAATATGAGATTACCGCTCATGCGCTTTTATTACTCAGAAGAATAATAGTTGGAAGAATGGTTGAATATTATTTCAGTGGAAGTGCAGTCCTTTAAAGGTGTTTTGAATTTTCATGGTTCTGGTACTTGGGCTGCATCACCACTTATTTATGATTTTTGTCTATCTTTTAAGAGATGGAGATAGACGCATTCTGGTAGAACTGAACTTTTGATTTTTATTTAAATCAAGTCAGGTTGCTACAAAACACTTCATAAACTTCCACATTGTGAAATCTTTTTTTTTTCTCGATCTGACTTCTTTATTCAAACAGACACTATTTAAATATAACTGCATATTGCTGTTAGCCCAAATGGTTGACTGTAATGGTTAAAAACATAATGTCATTTCTGCTGCATTTGACTTTCCTCAGAAGTGGGAACTCGGAGCTCAGAATTACGTTATTTTCGACCTCTGTGCATTTGAGCCACAAAACAGAAAAAAAAAACATGGACGCCTCCATGTTTGTCTTTCGTTAGCAGCAAGCTAGCCAGCTAACTGTGATGAGTGATGTACATTTATCTCCTCAAAACAGTGAACTGTATAGTCGGTGATATAAATTTAATGAGTTGATATGTCTGTATGCTGATTTATCTAAAGTAAATACTTATATATACAGTGTAACTCATATAAAGGTAAGAGGTGCTACATCTGCTGATGCTGTGAGAAGCCATATTGATTGGACGTCACTTGCTGAACTCGGGGTTGTTTTTTTGTTTTTTTCTAGACTGAGTTTGGAAATTATGAGTTTAGAACTTTAGATTTTTAGTCGAATGCAGCATTTCTTGGATAAAATAGAGATAAATGTAGTTGGACTTAAAGAGCAACTCCACCCTGAAACACATTAAAAATTTCTATTAAAATATCTGTGATGTTGTGATGTGAGATGCGACATTTATAGTATGTGCTGTCTCAACAGCTCCTCTTCTGAACTGGCAAATGAGATGTTCTCACTGAGGCTAGCCATCAACTAGCCAATCGTAGGTGTCTTTGAGCTCATATATGCGGGAGAAGGTGGATAACGCTTTCCTCTGAGTGTATTACGATGTCCTGTGAGCAGCAGTTTGAAAAGATGTTGTGGCTGTCTTCACATGTCTCGTGCTAAACTTCAGCCTCACAGCTTGGTAGCTGTCACGTGACAGGGAAGAGCTAGGTATCGGGGCGGGAGTTAGTAAGTGAACAAACAGGGAGAAATGGGATAAAAACCCAAATCCTGTAGATGAAATGAAAATACATCCAAAGAAGCACTAAAAACTCTCTAAAGTGGTCAGTATGGTCAGAAAATGAAAGGTTTTTTTTTATCACTTATCCTGTGTTTGTGCTGTAAACACCCCATCTGTGCTGGTATGGCATTTGTAAGTTTTTAGAGAAATGAAACTTGACCTTGGATGCCAGCAAGTGTCCCATCAATTTCCAACAGTCTGCTTGGTTTGTGCTTCCTTTGTGCAGGTTGAGAAAATAAAATGGCACAAATGCAGCACTAGACTGTTTGAGTGGAACAGGATTTTAGTGGAGTGACGTTGCAGTTCATAAAATTTCATTTTCGCCAAAACTAGTGATTTTTGCAGAACAAATGCATCAAAAAGATTGAAAACACTGAATATACAAAGTGTCAGTTTCACACAGGCCCTGTGTGTGTGTTTATAGTTTGAGCTCTCTCTGTTTGACAAATCTAACAGTTTCCTGGGATTCTGTTGGTTTTCATGCAGTTATTTTCGTCAGCTCTCAAAATGGCTTGTTTCCCATGAGCCAATCCATTTTTTCTCAACCTTCAAAGAAACTAATAATTTCACACGCTGGTCTTCAAGCCAAATTTTCACATCAGGGTTTTCCTCATATTCTGAACAGATTTGACTTTCAGAAAAAAATAGCATAATCCGTTATGTGTAAATGTGACCATGGCACGATCAAAGATGAACTATAAACAGAAATGTAACTATAAATGGATAAAAAAGTAAAACATGTGATGTGTTGCGCTTTCGGGCTGCATCACACCACCCTGTTGTTGATTATTTTCCTGTAACTGCACACCCCAAATTGTTTTATTCCTACTTAATAATCGTACATTAATATTGCTCTGTGTGTGTGTGTATGTGTGTGTGTGGTGTGTGAATGCTGATATTTCTGTGGGAGTCTGCATTTAGGGACGTGCATGTATATTAATTTGCATATGTGTGTGTGTGTGTACACATGCGGACCTCATCCGTGTTAATCAAGCCTTCTTCTCCCTCCATTAATGACTGGCCAGATTAAAGGAATGTCAGCACACACACACACACACACACACTCTCCCTCTCTCTCAAGCCCAGTGCAAGTCCCGTCTCCCCCCTCTGTCCACTATAATGAGTCGTCATCGGCCCCCGGCGCTCACTAAGCCGCGCCTCTCAGATTGGCAGCGTGATGATGAATTTATATGAGTGTTTAAAAGTGACAGGGCCGGCTGTGTGTAACTGATTTATTACGGTTGGGCCTGACTGAGAGGGGACCGAGGAGAGACCGGACACAATCGCATATGCAAGCACAACGAGTGTCTGGAGAGCTTTTGCCTCTCGTGTGTGTGCCTGCTATCTGTTTGTGACTTAATGAGATGTTTGGCGTGAAAGCCCACTGTGACATCTGAGCGATTAGCTAGGTGCTGTTTTTGAGACTACACCAAATGCTAATCCAGTGTGCTAGAGATCTGAGCTGTGACAAAAATGACCTACGTTCTTGCTGTACACAATATTTACAGCATTCATACTGTAATGTTTGTTGACAGGGATGGCACATTGTGACATATTTTTAAATAGAGTGAAGTGGTTGTAAGAAAAAATACACCAAATGGTATAAAGTAGAGGCTGGGGCTGATTTCTTTCTAGCCTAGACTGTAGATTTATGCAGTCTATTGCTGACAGTCATGTCAGGTGATCACACAGAGTGACACCCTTCCTAGAGTTTGTGAAATTTCGCTGGCACATCCGTAACACGTCATCTTAACACCAAACCTGACATGGCAAATTATTTGAAAAAAATTTTTAAATGGAAAAATGAGCCAGATGAGCCAGACTAGATGCCTTTGCTGTTTCAGGTGAATTCTTTTAGCGGCTAGTTTTAGAGTAAAGTTAATGATTTTGTATGTCACTGCAATAATCCGTTACACAAGCAGTATAGATTTTTATTTTGTTTTAGTCTTTTGATAAAAAAGTTTTATTATTTTATAATAATACTACTACTACTAATAATAAACAATAAAACAAACAAAAGAAATAAAAAAATAAGAACAGCTTTTTATTTGAGACAATTTAATATAATAATAATAAGAAGAAAAAGAAGAAGAAGAAAAAAGGACAATATAAAGAAATTAAAATAAAACTTTTTTCATTTGGGTAAATTATATACTACTACTAATAACAATAATTACAATAATAATGATAGTAGTAGTACTAGTATTAATAATAACTAATAATAATGCTTTTTTTACAATTTCAGAAAAATATATAATAATAATTATAACAATAAGAAGAAGAAGATGAAGTAGAAGAAAAAAATAATATAAATAAATTAAACATAATAATAAAGTTATTTGGGTAAATTATATACTACTAACAATAATAATAGTAGTAATAATAATAGTTTTAACAAATCAAACAACAAAAGGTCAATAAAGTTCAAAAAAGAACTCACCCACACAGTAAACCAAAAATAAAATAAATAAAAGACAAAATCGGGAAGAAGAAACTTCCAGTGAGAAGTCGGTGAGAAGCAGAAGCAGAGTCTACTGGTTGTAAAATGAGTTTGTAGGGATTGAATTGTGTTTTTAAAACTTTCTTGGGGAGGAAAAAGCAGGATTTTTCCAAAATTTGTTTCAGCAGAAAAAGAAAGCTCATTTTATCCTGACTAACATCTGACGAGTGATGTCATCCCCGCTTATTTCTACACGATTTAACTGTCAGGATCAGAGACACATGTTTATTATTTCGCAGTAAAAATTTCAAGCTTGTACACTTTTTGCAGCTTTGTCACTGCTGGTGTTATCTTCATGCTCTGAGCCGTACATTACTCACCTGTCTCACACACACACATGCACACACACACACATGCACACACACACACACGTAGGGGTGAGATGATGCTGGAGTTTATATTTGACAGCATTCCTAACACATTTCTCTGGGGATGATTTATGGACAAATAGGTCTATTTTGAGCATCTGGAAAAATACAAAAAGAGAAAATAAACAGAGATTAAATCAATTTAATTAAATGATTAAATAATTACTTTGATTACAGTTAAATAATTGAGGTTCAGAGTCACGGTACACCTTGACTTCAACACCTTTTAATGCTCGAAGCGTGTTCTAAAGGCTCTGTGTGTGTGTGTGTGTGTATCCGCTGCTGTAACCTTGCTAAACAATATAGTAAAAAAAAATTGCCAATTTTGAAAGCTGGCAAAACAAATTTAATTCAATTTTTTTAGAATATTCATACATTTAAAGGCAAAAGAAAATACAGATTTGAATGTTTAAGATCCCACTTTAATCACTTAATATAGGTATATCTATGTTATAAAAAAGTGCTAGAGACGAGTAGATTTTAATCTGCAAGCTTTTCAAACATTTCCAGCATGGATGCTTTAGAATTCTTTTAAAATCCTCTACAGTGTATCTTCACTCGGGGCCATTAAAGGAAAAAGAAATAAAAAAAATAAATAAAAATCTGCGCAATCCCACAGGCTAATTAAATTAAGCCTCACATTATATTCACATGCTCCACAATATCATGGATTTATTTTATTTTAAATAAAGAAATGTTTTACTTACTAACATAATATTTCAAATAAATATTTCATTTTATGAATATTTTGATTATATTTATTTTACTAAATAATTTATTTTTCATGGATAAAATAATCTTGGATATCGTTTTTAGAAAGCGTTAGGACTCGTTTCTGTCACAGAAATATTATATAACATTTTTAATGGACTACAATTTAAAAATTAAGACTTTATTGTAGTGGGGACAAAATTAAGCATATAATAAAAAGGACAAAAACAAAACATCTTTTATTGTCTAAACGTGTTGGAAAAAGCTCTGGATAAAAGCATGTCATGTTATTGAATACTTAAAAAAATTAAAAAAAAATTTTTAAAATAAAAGATGCAATATTTTTTCACTCTGTAAAAGAAAATAATGCAAAAAAAATCTGCTCTCGATGAAGTGGGATTGTTGATCTCTCAGCTCTCCATCATAGCAAAGTGATTAATTCATGGCATTTATTGTTATTGTTGTCTTCCAACATTTCTGACATGGACATTGAGGATGATTTATGGACACTTTGGCTTGAAACACACACACACACACATTACCAAATTTCCCCTTGGGGATCAATAAAGTACTCTCTACTCTACTACTCTACACACACACACACGAACACGCAGACACACACAGGAAAGAAGATAAAGAAAGAAAGAAACAGAAGGAAAGAATGAGAAATAAACAAGTTTTACATTGACAGCATGTCTTTCAAGGCTCAATGTGTTTTCTAAAAGCTTCAGTAACACCACACACACACACACACACACATACGAACACACACACACACGCCCCTTTACCCTCTGCTTTATTTGCTGTCAGTATGCGCCGTGTTACACTCTAATGTATTCTGTGCACCAGGAGAAATGTTTATCATCCTCCCCTGTGACAGAAGCCTCTCTCTGTCACGTACACGCTATCACAAAATAAGGAACAAAACATCCGAGACATAAACAACATGTACCTTCGGCGAGAACAGAAGGTGTTTGATAGGTTGCTGGGGTACCACTGATTTCCGTTTAAAACGAAACCAAGTATTCACTTAAACTTTTGTCCATGCTGTGCATTACTCACACTTAAGAGGTGCATCAGGAGGTGTTTTTGCAGCTTTATAGATCCACCTATGTGATTCCAGCTGTGGTTCCAGCTGTGGTTTCAGCTTCTCATCACAGGAGGACCCAGTCGAGGAAAACTTTCCATTGACTTCTATTCATTCAGCTCGTCTTTAATTAAAATATAAAGAGACACACTAGGAACACCTGTACCCCTGCTCAGTCATGCAGTTATCTAATCAGCCAATCATGTGGAAGCAGCGCGATGCAAGAAATCACGCTGATACAAGTCAAGAGCTTCAGTTAATGTTCTCATCAAACATCAGAAAAATGCGACTTGTTGGTGCGGCACGGATTAGTTTGAGTATTTCAGAAATCTCCCAGCATTTTTAGACACAACAGTCTCTAGAGTTTACACACAATGGTGCGCAAAACATAAAAACATCCAGTGAGCGGAAGTTGTGCATCGCGGAAACGCCTTGTTGATGAGAGAATGGTCTGAGAAGAATGGACAGACTGGTTTTTAGCTAACAGGAAGTCTATGCTAACTCAAACAACTACTCTTTACAACCATGGTGAGCAGAAAAGCATGTCAGAATGTATTGCCTTGTATAAATCACTCTGAGTTTTCTATCTGCAGTCCCTTTAGGGCTGGTGTGTTAATTAGAAGACTTTGTGACAAGAAAGACTTTTTCAAGATCGGAAACAAATGTGATTTGAGTTTATCTGAGTGGTTCATAAAAATAAAGAATAATAATTCTTATTTGTTTACCTTTATACATATGACAGATGGTTAAATATTACTACTTTCATTAAATATTACATTTTCATAAAAATGGCCTAATATTTTTATCACAGTGAACACTATTATCGTGGGTTTTTTTTTTTTTTTTTTTTTTTTTTTTTTTTTTTTTTTTTTTTTTTTTTTTTTTTTTTTTTGTTCTGCACTCTGCTTTAGAGCATCTACCAAATGACTTAATAACAGATTGATTTCTGATGATTTTTACATTGTTTTATCTAGGACATTTCGTGATACAGGTACCGTCATCGTTTCCCTCTTTGCGTTGTGGTTCCCATGATACCGAATATGATATGCTTGTTTTTGTTATGGTCTTTGTTCTAGTCCTGGCTCCGCCCTGTCCCGGCATTGGTTTTTTGTCCTATTGTGTTCACCTGTTCTGTGCTATTCCTTGATGAGATTGTCTGTGTATATCCTGCAGTTTTTTTTGTTGCATGGCTAAGTCTTATCATGCTTTTTTTGTAGCGATGTCTGAGCCTTATTTTCCTGTTGAGTCCTGTTTTGGTGAACTTCCTGGTTTTAAACTTTATATATGTAAAGAATATGTAAAAAGTATGGCTGAGTGCTGAGTCTCAGTGCTGAGGATATTAACCTCCACCAGGATCTCTTAAAATAAAATGAGAGAGAATAATCTAGTATAACAACATTACCGTGTTACCACAGGGAAAGCTCATTCTTTCTTTAGCATGTTTGTTGTGTGATACGATCCAGATGGTGTTCCTCTCATCAAGGATCATTTTAGAAAACTTTCTTCTCCGTTCATATTTGTGCACTTTGTTTCATATTTGTGTGTGAGTGTGTGTTTGAGGGAGAATGTGTGGGTGAGTATTTGACAAAGACAGAGTGAGAGGAAAGAAAGGAAAGCACGTAAGCAGGAGGAGATCAGCAGGGGTGTGCCTTGAGTCCTTGCTCATTGTCAGTCTGTTTATTCTCAGGAAGATGAATGGATCTAATTTGATTTGAATTGCAGAATGTGGCTTTATCTAAATTGCTGATAAAGACATTGCAGGGAAATGCGGATAACCTGTAGCTTGTTTCTCTTCCCCCATACATTCGGGACACTTAAAATGGCTGATCGTGGGACTCGCTTGGCTGAATAGCATCCCTGAGGCATCAACACACAATCGCATCTAAATGAGCTTCTTACTGAGATGCTGTGAGCTACACAGCTTATTAACAGGGTGATGGGTGTATGTGTGTGTGTGTGTGTGTGTGTGTGCCAGCCGGGCTACATCTGCCCTAGTGTGTGTGAATGGCTCTTGACCCACACTTCAGAATGCCTTCTTAGAGTGTTACATGAGGTGCGAAAGGTCCTAGACCTCATTATAAATTTGTGTGTGTATGGTGCAGTTGTGCCCTGACCATGTGTTACTTTGGCACAAATGACTTTCTCTGGTCACTTTTTTTCTTCACCTGCTGTGCCTTTTAAGGCCAGGTGTGTTAATTAAGGGGACTTTCTGAAGAGGAAGATGTTGAGGTTGATGGTGTTCGAGGATATACTGAGGTTAGGGCAAATGAAAGGATCAGGCTCAAGTCTGATTCGAATGAGTGTATTTGTAGTTATGTTTAATGTTGTGGAACGTCCAGAGAACAAGTTATTTCTCTCTTTATTTCTCTCTCTTGACGTTATTAAGACAAAAATGCAAATCTCCTTCGTCCTAAAAACATTACAGCTAAAGTTACAGCTTTACCTTTGACTGTTACAAAGCACTGATACTGGAGACTCCTTCCATAGAAGTTACATACAAGTCTCCTTACAGAAAACTTCACCATATCAACAATTACACACTTTAAAAAAAATCTGATTATGTGAAGCATAAACTATTCAAGTCCCTAAGTTGTTGCTGTAGAAATTATAACGCATTAGAGCAAGCACATTAATATAAACCTGCGATTTGAGTAACTGCTGGAACTCCTGTCAGACATACTGTTATAGAAAGTGAATCACCACCTTTTGACAAATCAGAATCAAGAATTCAACAGTGGTATGGTATAATAATACTTAATCGTTCATTCACCTTTTGGCAGATGCTTACATTTCAGTGCTATATATTAAATATTACATATACATATATTTTTATATATCAGTAATGTCTGAATCCTTTTTGAAAATATTATCACAGTGTTGGTAAGGCATTACTATAAGTATTCCTACTTAATACTTCTTGAACCTTTAGTGAACTTTTGTGCTGACTACCAAGACAAACTTCTCATGAATAGAAAGTATGGGAAATTATGATGTTTTGTGTCCACAAAAGTGTCCAAATGAACAAAATTGTGTGTGTGTGCTAAATAAACCAAATATATTGTGTGACTGTTAATCAGCACATGCCTACTTATGATGAAGACAGAATCCAATTTCAGAATAAAGCTATGCATTTGAGGGTTAAGAGTCTTGTTCAAGAGCCCAAAAGTGGAATCTTAACGTCACTAGTACAGACTCGAAACTAATAACCTGCCACTGCCATTTTCTAGTATAGCTTTATTGGAAATTTCTAAAATGATTCATGTTCTCAGCCAGAAGATTCAGGCTTTGAAATCTCACCACGAATCCAGCCATGTGTTCACCAGCTACATGTTTGATATTATATCTTCTCTCCGTAACGATCCATCCATTATTTTTTTTTATTTGCCTGCAGTATTTACTAGTTCTTCTATTTCTCTTTCATCACAGAGCCAAGAAGAAGGCCAAACCTCTGAACCTGAAGATCCATAACAGCGTAGCAGGGAGTTGTGAGAACCTGCCGACTCAGCGATCTCCTCTCCACTCGGATCACTCGCTCCGCTCGTTTTTCTTCCCGAGCCTTGTGCCCTCCACGCCACCCGTGCATGCAGAGACACCCTCCGCCAGTATGTACCAACAACTCAGCATTTACACACCACCCACAGCTGTGTAGCATGCTCACTGACAGAAAACAGGGGATTAGCAGGAAAATGTGTTTGGTTCTAAGTTAGAGGAAAGAACCTGCTGAGCCCAAAAAAATCTTGAAAGTTAAAATGGTACGATTATGATAAAATACGATAAAATGATAAGATGATAAGATATGATAAAATTTACCATGTTATGCCTCATGTTCTAGTCAGTGCTTAATGTTTTGGCCCATTATAAATACATTTATAACTGCATATTTTATCAGTAATACCTTATAGCACCTTATAAGCCTGTAAATGTTTATAAATAGTTATGGTTACATGCAGAAAGCTTTATAAAGCATGAATGTACAGTATGACTTTATAATGTCAAAGTACATAATGACTGTCAGGTGAATGTCAGTTCATAAGAACATTGTAGATGTATAAAGTATAAAGCAAGCCTCTGAACCTGAAGATCCACAGCAGTGTAGCTTTATGCTGTAATCATAAAGTCTTATGCTGGACACTTTAAGGTATTATATATGCTAAACAGCATGTTATAAATGCATTATAAATAGATTTTTGATAGGAAGTCCTCCCATTTGCAGCTTATTCTAGACCAACTTCTGCTTAGATATTTTGAAATCCACAGGTTTGTGATTGTTGGTGTTATTCCTAACAATGCTAGTAATGAATATGATGAATGACGTATCACATACCTCCTCTTTATTCATGGCACAAGGTTCTCATTTAGGATGGCAAATGACAGGTCACATCTTGCATAATGCCTGGCTCCGGCGTGTAAGCGCATATCGTTCAAGCTGATGCTGCAGCGAGAACAGCCCCCTCAGGACGAGCTGTTAGAGTAATAATGAGGCAGCAGGGGGGATGTGAGTGGACTTCTGGATTCATGTTGTCCTGCAGATGGATTCCTGCTTCCAGAGTTTTGACTGATTGCGTCTCGGTGTAGCTTTGGCCCTTGAGTAGATGATCTGAATCCAAATAGCTGAAGTTTCGGTACGTGTGGTCAGGCGTGTTTGATCAAAGTCATTCCAAGTCTGTGAGACACACACACACACACACACGAACACAAATTATATTTGATACACATTGATTTTCAACAAATATGGTGGTAAAAAACATATTTTCTGGCTTTAAGTTGCCCCAAATTTTTAATGAAAAAATTAAAGAGCTAATTTAACAATTGGAAACAAAGTGGAGAAATATGTCAAAATTTCACTATGTGAAGAGTTTTCCCAGGCTGTCACACATTTATACCACCCTGCAGGGCTGGAGTTCCCTGCTTTAACACACCTATTAAACTTGGTAATTAAATGATGATTTGACTCATGTGTCTGTGATCAGGAAAATCACCAAACTGGGCTGCCTCCAGTACTGGCACTGTGTTATTCAAAATTAGCAGATATTAAGCCAATGCAAAAATGATAACATACATGGCATCACTGTACCTGCCAGAGGAGCAAAAAAAAGCATGTTGTGATAGTTAAAATACGGTACTTCAAAACACTACATCTACACGGTTTTGAGTTTCTTAAGAATAGAAAACTTTTGTAGCCAGAAGTGTTGCTAGTTGTGTGTCGCTAGGTCTTTTCAGACTAATCAGACCTAACCAAGCATGTAATGAGTTATAGGTGTGTCTGATGATGTTGCTTTGTGCTTTCCTGAACTTTCTCTGCACCAATTATGCATTGTTCCTTTGGGGGCTAGGAGGTAGTACACATGTTCTGACGTTAGTCTATTATCCATCAAGTCTGGTAATGACATTAATGACTTCCGGACGAGACGAATTCCACCAGAGCTTTTTCCAGAGCTCTTTTACCAAAAGGCAGTGATTGAGATGAATTTCTGATAAGTGAGTGGCTCCGAGGCGGATGAGTAATTTCATTGGGATGGAGCAGCATCCGTAATGGCATTAGGCGAGCTCAGAGTCTCTCCCTGGAGCTCTGGGTTGGGATGCTGTGGTATTAAACAGGCCTTTGGAGTGTCATTAGGCCTTGCATCAACTCTGCTGCATATGGACGATATCAGATTAGTTAGTCAACATTGTATTGATGCTCATAGCAGGCTGTCTGAAGGCTGACATGAAGTCTAGAGTAGAATTTTAAATTCAGTTCTACAGGGTTTCGCATCTCTTCCCAAAGTGTTATATTCGTCTTATACCACAGAAAGTTGCTAACGATTACAATTATTCATTCATTAATGAACGGCAAGTCACAACGTTGTTGAATGTGCATGAGACAAGTTAGTTCTTGTTATGACTTATGTTATAGTTATAGTTGTGTTATATAAACAGTTACAGTTCCTTCACCAGCCTCTCTTTTTCCTCTCTCTTGAAGTTAATAAGACGCAGCTTGTCATGTGACCAGAAAGCATAAAATCCACTGCCATTGAGTCTGCAGCAGTGATGTGGTATAAACTAGTATAAATAAGGATGCACAAAAACATAATTTAATATATTATAAGGTTGAAAAATATCAGTGTAGCGTACAATCTAGAGAACAAACATACCAGACCTTTTGACTGGAAAATTTCATTTGCTAATGGCTCATTTCACTTTTTAGTTTGAACCAGTAGAAAACAGCAGAGTGGACTAGGTTCTGTTTTTTTTTTTTCTGAAAAAGAAGTGGAAGAACAAAAATAGAAGAAATGCTAACTGTAAGAAACTGGGAAATCTTTTATCTAAAAAAAAGAAGAACTGTTAATTTGAGGTATCTCAGGACAAAATGGTGGGACTGTTTATTAGTACATGGCATCTCGGAAAAAAATGGGGGAACTGCTGATTAGCTAGAGAATCTGCTTTTTTGAGAAAAAAAAGTAGGAGCTGCTAATTTAATTAGTTTAGCTAATTATTTTGTCACCCACAATGGCTTTTCTTTTAAAAAATTATATCGTATCTACCGTATCTAAATGTATATGACTGTTAATGGTTTAGAAACATTTGTATACATAAACATTTTTTGGTATTCAAACAAATTTTAGAACTTCTGTGGGAAAAAAGCTACATTTGACTTACTAAGTGGGAAGTCAGAGCTTCTGGAACTGTGATGAGAGATGTATATTTTCCTCCTCAAAACAGAGAACTGTATAGTCAGTGTATAGATTTAGCAAACTACTGTATCTGTATGTTGATTGATGTAAAGCAAATACTTGTATATACAGTATAACTCATTTAAAGGTAAGAAGTGTGACTTTGTTTACTGCTGATGCTGTGAGCAGCCATGTTGCGTTGGCATCACTTGCTGAACTCAGGGTTGAGGAGACCATCCTGAGTTCCTGAGTAGCAATTCCGAATTGACGGGGCATTTTCTTGTTTCCTAGTCACAGGTTGGAAATTACAAGTTACAACTTATAGCACCAATACAAAGAGTTGCATATAATTTCCATGGAAAAATGGATTATTACTTTTAATTTCACTTTAGAGCAGGTGTGTCAAACCCAAATTCTGCCCGGGCCACATCAGCACACATTTTTCTGAGCCTTTAATCTAATCCTTAATCTAGTCATTTTTGTCACACAAATATCTATTCTATCTTTTACACTTCACGAAGCATACCGAGTGCTCAGGGCAAATAGAAATGGGGAAAAATGCAAGTTTAAAAACAACCTAACTTTGCGAGTTTGTGTGAATGGAATAAAACAAGGCAGAGGGCTGTGTTTGGCCCCCGGGCCTTGAGTTTGACACCTGTGATTTAGAGGAATCCTTGAGTTTGACACCTGTGATTTAGAGGAATCCACCATGAGCCAATAGCTTTGATAAGTAGAAACTAAATGGGCTGGATAGAGTCCCTTCTGAGAAAAAAACAAGGAGTGTTGGGAGTGGTGAACGATACATAGTAAAGTACTAAAGATTTACCTTTGAGCGGTGTGAGACTAGGTGTTGTTTAGTACCTTTTCTTCTGAGAGCGTCTAAAAACTCTTTTCAACTTCAGTGAACGGAGAGCTTAATGGAGAGGTTTGTCTAAAATGTATGGTTTCCAAAGTTATCATTTTCTTGTATACTGTGTATTTACAGTTCTTCTAAAGCCTCTGCTGTGGTAGAGAACAATGGATTGCTTTTAGTTTGCAGGTAAAAGTAGCTGTTAACTTTGTAATCCAGCCAGAAGTCGCTGCTCGTGTTGTCTGAAGCTAATATATAAGAAGGACGCACTGTTTTACGCTCATATCATCAGTATAAACTGGTTCTTTTAAAGGCTTAAAGTGCTTTGTCCGCTCACTCAAACACCCCATTCATCTTTTAGTTACAGGATTTGCTGTAAACTCTGGCCAGCTCTGATATGTTTAACTTTCTCTTCCTTATATACTGAATTTAAAAGCATTAAAGGCATTAGAGAATAAGGCATGTGCTCAGGTATTAGGAAAAACGACATGTTTTGAACTGTAAGTGACGCTTTTGTCTTGATCTTTTACGCTGACTACAGAATATAAATGAAAAGCAGTTTATATAAAAATGAATCATTGTATTTGTCCTATTCAATGCACAAACACAGCAATATTTACCAGGGTGAATTCATTATTTATTGCTCCTCCAGCAAACATTACAAACAAAAGTGCTCTTGCAATTATCCTGACTTTGAAAGTTTTTGTCCTGTCGTAACTTGGCTCTTTCCAGACAGATGTGATAAGCTGGACAAAAACTGGCATGCTCATCTAAATTAATATTTCATTTATGAAAGACAGTTAAAAAAACCTGACCTTTTTACCATGTTAGTTTGTGTCCCTTGTTAAACTATGCATTATTTGTCAGTATCAATTATTTAAAAGGCAAATTTCTTGTTTTTTCTGTTGTATTTTATTAAAATTTAACAACTTGTTAAAAAAAGAAAGAAAATATTAGTAATAACAGATAACATATTCAACTCCCTGTCATGCTTGCTTTCTTTCATCCTTTCTTTCTTTCCTTTGTTCTTTCTTTCTTTCTTTCTTTCTTTCCTTCTTTCTTTCTTTCTTTCTTTTGGCATTGACTTGCATGTTGTTTTTAGATAAAGGTGTCTGTCAAATAAATGGATGTAAAAAAATGTAGGAGTAATTCCTTTAAAAAGAATGATGCAGGGTGGAATAAGTAACTTAAAGTCACGACATACTGACATAATTCAAATTTTATTCCTCTCTTAACTTTTCCGGGAAAACGGCACCTACAGGGTTGTCATAGAAACAAGCGAGTGAAGGATGTGTGTTATAGTGCTGTGTGTAAGAGTAGGATTCTGCCTCTCACCCTTCTCCTGTTTGAATGATCTCAGCGGGATGGCAACCGAGAGCACCTGATCATCCATGAAATTCCTGAATGTTGAGGCTTTTTTTTCCTCCATCATGAGTAAATGCATGTACCATCTCTCTCTATCTTCTTATAAACACTTTTTTTCAGTGTATTACTGTCCAGCAGTGAGGAAGCCAGTAATTAGAAAAGGAAAGGGGCTGTGGTATGAAAATCATTACGCACAGAGGCGATGAGAGTATTCACTAATGAATAGATGAACCGCAGGCGTTTACATTCATAAGGAAATCCCATAAGGACTCATGTCCGGTCAGGAACAGTCCTGTTGGCTTTATTCTCTCTGAATGTCTCCTGTTTCCTCAAGTCAGAGTGTTATTCTCTCACTGAACTGCTTCTCAGCAGGAGGGAGCATCAGCTACTCTGCTTCATGAAGTACTGCAGCCTGGCACCGATTTGGACAGATGTAATGTGATTTAGGGAAATGAAGACCTAACAGATGAAGAGCTAAATCCCATTTGACTAGCATGCTACCAAAACCCAGGTTTTCCAGAATGAGTCCCAAACTAGAACCGAGAAGCAGTTCAGGTTACAGCAAGCACTAGCTAAGGGCAGGGCTGGACAAATCAGTAGCATGGGCACCCAGCACTAGCGGATGTCATGTCCAGCCTATTAGTTTTTATTAGTTTTCTGAATCTTTGTGCTCTGATAGACTGCATCACAGCAACAACAGTGTGTTAAGTTAGTTTCAAAACTCAAAAATACGATTTTCAATTGTCTAGAGTAAAAACAAAAAAGGACAATGAGAAAAAAAGTGTGAGGGTGAACGTGTGTACCTTCAAGGGGTTAGGTCACAAGACCAAAAATGAGAGAGAGAGAGAGAGAGAGAGGGAGGGAGAGAGAGAGAGGGAGGAATCACAGCAAGGCCAGTGGAGGCACAGGGAGTCATAACACGTGTCATATTCTGACGCTATCACAGTGAAGCAGGGCATCTTCTAACTAACAGCAGGAACCCAGTCTGGTTGGTTCTTGACTTACACAAGTTTTAAGACCTTAACATACTGTATGTCTCAAATGATTAAGCAACAGTTTAGGCTTGTTTGGAAAAAGAGAATACATTTTGTTCTGCAGTTTTGAACCTGTCTGTTCCAGTAAAGGAGATGTGGCCTATGTGCCTGTCAATCCCAATAAGGGAGGCATGACTTCTGTGCCTGTCAGTCTCAGTGAAGGAGATGTGGCCTTTTTGCATGTCAGTCCCACTGAAGGGGGTGTGGCCTATGTGCCTGTCAGTCCCACTGAAAGAGGTGTGGCCTCTGGGCCTGTCACTCAAAATAAAGAAGACATAGCTTTTGTGCCTGCCAGTTCCACTAAAGGAGGTGTGGCCTATGTGCCTGTCAGTAAAAACAGAAAAGTGTACTGAACTGTCAGAAGGAGAGATACACACCCCAGATTTTGAGATAACTATATTTTCATATACTTTCATACTTGAAAAAGTGCTTCATTCTCTAGGCTCTAGGATTAGCATCCTCATGTCTTTTTTTCCTCAAAGAGAAATATCCAGTGACACCAGTTGACCATGGAGGCTCTTTGTAATCGTGACCTCTGACCCAGGCTTGTGATGTACTCAGTTTGTCGTCCTTGCCACATATCCTGGGTCAGTGGAGCAGAACGGCAAAGTTACAGGGAAAAGCAATCACTGTCATAAATTTGTCATACGTACAGGTGATACACAAGGCTAAAAAGCATGTGAGGTGAACACACTGAGGCACACAGCAGGAGTCTTTGTGAATATATATACTAAGAGATGAAGATCTGAAGGCCAGCTCTGAAACATTACATACCAAAAGGCTGGACGTTTTTCTTACACTACATCACCCCTGAACTCTGAAACAGTGTTCTGGTTTGTAGTTATTTTTAAGAGTTATCCTGAAATGTCTTGGAATTGAATTCAGACTGTATGCAGCTCCTGTAATGACGATATCTGTCTTTGAATTTTAAAAAATATTCCAGTGACTTTGTTTGTGGTTGAATGTTGTGTGTCATCGCTCCACTCTCTTCAGGCCGTTAATCAAAAAGAAATGACCTATAATTGGCCAGGGACTGTCTTTCTATTGGATGAATGTCCTTTTGAACTAGCAGGGCTGCAGGGCACAAATATGATTATTGCCTAACTGGCCTCTATTCAGATATTATTGGGTTTCCTCCGTTTGAGCGATGACAGCACACAGCAGATTATAATAATTCTCTCTAATTGTGGCCTGTTTATGTAATGCAGCGTTTCTGCAGAAGAGAACGATGCTGATGGCTCTAAAAGGTTCTCAGTCTTGTCTGCATTATTTAAATTTTTTCAGGCAGCTGTGATTTAATGTTTTGATAATTAACAGCTTTATTTTGTGTTGATTAGCAATGCAAAGTTGATGATGTTGACGATGATTTGAAAGTATTGCTTGTTTGCGTTAATTGCGTTCATTTGTCTATTCTGCAATTTTGCTTAAAACTTTACCTTTGACATCACATTTTTTGGCTTGTGTTCTGAATTTTAAAAAGTGTATCTCCATTTAACCCTTGAGGTGAATGGCTATAAGTAACAGTATTTTTTTGGTTATTGTTTTTTTTTTTCTTTTAAACTAATTGATCTTGTTTCTCCTCCAGACACCCTGTCAGTTCCTCGCTGGTCCCCTCAGATCCCTCGCAGAGACTTGGGCAACTCTATTAAACACAGGTAACTTCATGCGTCTGTCTGCCTTCCAAATTATGCTGCAATTAGTGTATTCTATTTAGTAATATTGCTTTCTCAGTTACAGTCTCATTAAGTGAACTATATCGAAGCTCATCTTTCTCTGGCCAGCCCACAGACCATCTGATGTGTTTGATCTATATTGTGCCCTTTGTATCAAATTCCACTGATTTCTTGTTAAGCAGTCATTGGATGTGACTATTCTATTGGGGTCCAAATATTTCCCATTGACTCCCAGATGCTAAAGTCTTGAGCATTGATCACTGACCTCAATGTCTAGGTGGACAAAGCCCCCTGGTCTGGCGGACAAAGCCCGGGGTTGGGCAGACTAACTCCCTGGTTTGGCAGATTAAACCCCTATTAAGGAGGGAAAATCCTCTGGGTAGGTGGATGGATCCCAAAGATTGGGTGGGAACAGCCCTTGTTTGGGCAGGCAGAGCCACTGTTTGGAAGGCCGGGGCCCTGGTTGGGATGACGAAGCCCAGTGTTGGGTGGATGAAGTTCCTGTTTGGGCAGATGACGCCCATGGCTGGTATGACAAAGCCCCTGGTTGAGTGAATGAATCTTATAATTGGGACAATGAAGTCCTTGCGTGGGCAAAAAAAAATGCTTGACTGGACAGGCAAATCCCACAGATAGGCAGACATATTCATTGGTTGAGTTGGTTGTCCAAAGTTGGGCGGATAAAGCCCCTGTTTGGGAGGATGAAGTCCTCAGTTGGTTGAGTGGACAAAGGGCATGGATGGTATGATGAAGCCTAGAATTGGGTGAACAAAGCCCAGGGCTGGGCTGAAAAAATTGTGGGTTAGGCAGATGAAGCACAGATGACCAGGGCTGGGCAGATGAAGTCCAGGGCTAGGCAGACAAAGCCCAGGGCTAGGCAGTTGAAGCCCAGGACCAGACAGATGAAGCCCATGGCCAGACATATAAAGCCAGGGCCAGACAGGTGAAGCCCAGGGCCGGACAAAGGAAGCCCAGGGCCGGGCATATAAAGCCCAGGGCCGGGCATATAAAGCTCATGGCTGGACAGATGAAGCCCATGTGTAGGGTTAGATGGATGAAGCTCTTTAATTCTTTGGTGCTCAAACTTCGACCACTGGGGCTTCTTTTGCCCAAACTTCTTTTGCCCCACCTCACTCTGCAGAGCTTTAGTTAGATGTCACTGCTTTGGTTACTGACAGACATTTTGCTAAATGTGAATTGACTGTGACTGTAGGTTGAAATGTATACGCTGTTAATGCCAAAATATAGCACTTATCATTTGTGCCATAATTGTGCACTATAAATGTGTATCTGTGTGTGTGTGTGTTTGTGTGTGGTGGAATGGTTAAAAATGTCAGACCAATTAAGACGAGTGCTTATCTGTCTGCCTTGAGTGTCTGTGTATGGACTGAATTGCCGATTTTCCCAAATGCCACCGATTAG
Source organism: Pangasianodon gigas (assembly GCA_022758105.1). NCBI lineage: Eukaryota > Metazoa > Chordata > Actinopteri > Siluriformes > Pangasiidae > Pangasianodon > Pangasianodon gigas. The sequence goes on from CM040477.1 coordinate 15,269,847, forward strand.
GAAGAGAAAAACTCAGTGCTTCTGTACTAAAGAGAACGATGAGGGATATTTGCTGTAAGAAAAATGTGGGTAAACTGTTACACAAAAAAGACACAAAAAAAATCCATATGAAGGATTTACATTATACGTGGGGTTAATGCAGTGTGAATTACATATTTAACGCAACACTTTGAAGTAAGATTAGTTTAGTCACACTCATTTTCAGGATCATACAATGCATATATCAATTTAATGTGATCAGTCAAATATCGATTTAAAACTGCCAACATTTCAAAATACGACAGTGCTAATTGTTAAAAAGGGAAAGTAGGTATAAATTAATACCAAAATAAATAAACAAATAAATAAAAATAAAAAGTAGTTGTAAAATTAACAAACCAGGAGTTGTGAGTTCGAATCCTGATGATGCCGCAGCAATACGTGCCAAGAGTCAAGACAGCAACATTGGCCTTGTTCTCTGGGAGGGAGGGATGGCATACTTTCTCTCCTGTTAATCATAGCAACACTAGCCATCTGTGGGCATCTGTGAGGTCATGTATGTGGAAGAGGGCAGATATCGCTGTACTGTGAGTGTGTTATGCCACCCTGTGACACAGCATGAGCAGCAGTTCAAAAAGATGGCTGGCTTTACGTGTCTCAGAGAAAGAATATGTTAGCCTTCACCCTCTCCAGCTGGTAGTCGTGTGATAGGGGAGAGCTGACAGGTGAGTGCAAACTGGCCAAAGGCAATTTGGAGAGAAAATGGGGGGAAAATTTGAAAAGGAAGTGCTATAAAAAGTAGCTATAAATTAACAAAAAAAGAATGTTGTACAATAAAAAGTAGTAACAAAAGAACCTGGGATACAAATTATTTTTTACACTTTTATGAAGTTTTATATTTTTATTTTAAAACTCAGCATTAAATATATAAAATAAAAATAGTAAAAAATGAAATTAAAAAAAAGTGATCATTTTAAACCTTTGATGGTGCTGATATGGAGTCCAGTGGCCCTGTGACACCAAGGTTGATGCAGGTTTGGAAACAAGTATGAATGAATGAATGAATGAATGAATGAATGAAAAAATAAATGCAGTACAATAAATAAACAAACAAATAAAAAAGTAAATACAGTAAAACAAACAAACAAATATTTTTGCTTTTAAAAATTGCTTTTAATAATCCTATCTCACTGGTGTGGTAACACAGCTGGATTTTGAATATATTCAAATTATGAAGCTTGCTAACATATAAAATAAAGAATTTTTTTTTTTTTTGCAACATGTATAAGCGCCCAGCATGATGTTATTAGTGATACAAATGGGACTCTCATCCCACAGTGACATTTTCAGTTTTTTGTTGCTTAACGAAGAAAAAGCATAGATTAAATTTTTTTTTTTCGAGTAGAGAGTCTGGCCCCAAACTGCCCCAAAAGCCCATTTAACACTGGAGTAAAAGTGTTAACCCTGAGGAGTGGGAGGAAATGCTTTCTTCACTGGAACTGACAGGAACAGAGAAGCGTGGACCTTTAACTCATTTTAGTGAATTTTAAGCAATTTACTGTGGGCTAATTTCATTGTTACGGATGTGACATTTCAACTCATATTGACTTGCAAAGTGTCTCACTGCCTGCGAAATGAGACAGTTTTGCATGAGTGAGACAGTTTGTATAATATCTACTCATGTGAGCTTTCAATACCAATATCCAAAAGTATGATATTTATGGACATATTAGAGACACACTATTGCCCAGATGTTTGGACTCATTAGGTTGCATATTGTTTTAAAGTCATTTTAATGATGTCTTTATTAACATTTAATGATGTTTAATAAAGGCTTTAATAAGGCTGTTGGTTGAAATTTGTTTTAAGACGATGTAAGTAGTAAATTTAATATGTGGCTGGTTGAGATGTTATAATAAGTTCCACTCTTCTGGGAAGGCGTTCCACTCTTCTGGGAAGGCTTTCCACTAGATTTTGGAGTGTGGCTGTAGGGGTTTGTGTTCATGCAGCCACAAGAGCATTAGTGAGGTCAGGTGCTGATGTTAGACAAGAAGAACTGGCATGCAATTGGTGTTTCAGATCATCCTAAAGGTGTTCAGTGGGGTTGAGGTCAGGGCTCTGTGCAGGACACTCGAGTTCGTCCACGCCAGCCTTAACACACCATGTCTTCATGGAGCTCGCTTTGTGCACAGGGGCATTGTCATGCTGGAACAGGTTTGGGCCTCTTAGATCTACTGAAGGGAAATTGTAATACTACAGCATACAAAGACATTCTACACAATTGTGTGCTTCCAGCTTTGTGGCAACAGTTTCAGGAAGAACCACATATGGGTGTGATGGTCAGATGTCCACATACATTTGGCCATATAGTGTACATTAGTGATGGATCTAGGTTTATAGATGGTACATTTTTGCATTATGGATATGACTTCTGCGCTGTTAAATTACACTATAAAAGTAATGAAATAGGAAGTAAGAATGAAACCTAGAATGAATGAACCTAATTATGGCTTTTAGTGTTTTTTTTTTTAATATGCTCACATTGTTTAATTCTTTCATGCCCTGCTTCTCACACAGTCAAACATCAAGACCATGTTTCCACACCCAAACAACACTATTAAATTAGTCCACAGCTAGAGTAATTACTTTCCAAGGCAATTGATGAATATAGGTTTATTTGTATACAGCGCAATTTATTTGTGAAAACGTGACCTTTCGTAATTTACTCTAGACGCCCACGAGGCAATCTCTGGTAAACTACTCAATAAAAAAAACAATGAAAAGGAAACTCTGGCACAAATATTGGGTTATTTCCCGTGATGGCTGATCGTCATGTTAGATGTGACGCAAAAATCTAATATCTTTCAATAGCTTGACAATGAAAATATTAGGAGTTATGTGTTATATGACATGGTCTCATCACTGATATAATAAGAATGAAGTAGGGCAACATACTTAAGGGCAGACAGGCAGCTGCTTTCATGGTTTGTAATTTTTTTTTAAGCATTTCAATTCCATGTTTCCTCTGAATACCAACCATGTTAAACAGAAAGGGTGTAAGCCTTTCGTTCAAATGAAAAACACTAAACCTACAGTTCTATCATCTCTTCTTTTGTGTAATGTGTGCTTTGATTAGACAATGTGTGTTTAGACTGTCTCCTTTTAGTTTATCCTCAAATGCCATTTTGAGGAAAAAAAAAAAGATAATAGAGTAAATAATCTACCTTGTTCACTTTCTTTACACCTGCGACTGTATTCACATGTTCTCAATCGCTGCTGATGACTTGTAACAGATGTGTAAGCCTAAATGAAGGTCAAATTTAAGGGGCGTGTCAGTTTGTGACATGGCTGTCTCTGATAGGCTGCATGAATCTACAGTCTGGGCTTGAAAGAAATCAGCCACAGCCTCACTTCTTCATATCATTGTGTGTATATTTCTTACAAAAATTGGTGGCACTGTTTCTGCTTCATCCCATAAAGACAATAATAATAAACACAATAATCCACATTAAGACAATTGTCACAGCAAATAATCTAACATAGATGCCAAAAATGAAACCGTATATTGATATATTTAATCTTTGAAAGACAAGAGGCTTCTAGCTCATTTATACCGGACATTTTTGGTTATTTCACGTTTAAGATCATCATAGTCAGTTGATTGATAAAGAGCAGTTTGGTTCAGAATACTGAATACAGTTCTGATTTTCTACAGGTAAAATGACTTGCCAAACAGTGCTGGCTGTTTTAAAACTCTGGGGGAAAAAATCTCTGGTTATATTTCAGCTGTAAAAACAGATCTGAGTGTGGTGACGTGGACCGAAGGGCCTTCGCTTTTACGAGACGGAGCAGCTCAATCTAAATGAAGACATTTCAATTTTGTCTGTCAGAGTGGATTAGTCATATTCCATTAGCTGTCAGTGTACGTGCTTCTGCAGGGACTCTGCGGTTAGAGAGCCATCTCAATAGCATTTTATTGTTGAGCACATAGCAGATATGGCTCCTAATAAGATATTCATATAGAGAGAGTCAGAAAGAGACCCAGAGCACCTTGTCCGCGCCTCATATTTCTTTTGAATAATAGCCATTTTTCTACGTTCGTGTATCCCTGTGGCCTTTGTCCTCCTGGAATATTTGTCAGGCACACAGCTGATCGTTTTGCACAAACTGAAAGGCACTAAGTGACAATTAAATTACTCTATATTGAAGATTAGAGGAAGAGTGCTTATCATTGTGTGTAGTTTGCTGCTCAATGAAAAGGCCTTTGGGCAAATGCGATTGCTGCTTTGACACATTGGGCTTCTTTATCGCACGATCCTGGGAATTGCAGTCAAAAGGTCAAAGCAAATCCTTGTGACTAAAGCGGGGCACGTTAATAATGTGATTTTTTTTTTTCTAAAATAGATTGAGATAGATGTTATTCTCCTTTGAAAGAGTATCTGAAATGATCTTGTTATGACCCCCACTCTTGATATGTATCTTTTACAGATTTTCCACCAAATACTGGATGTCACAGACTTGTATCGTTTGTGGGAAAGGAATGCTATTCGGCTTGAAGTGCAAAACCTGCAAGTAAGTCAATGCGCTAACTCTGGACTACTGCATGGAATTTAGCTGAGATTTCTTATGAGATAAAATCATTGGCTTTAATAACAAGGAGAACCATGAGAAGCTTGATTAAGTTTTATTACACTTCATGTAATATAAATGGTATTTTATGATAAATAGCCTGGTCATATCATTCTTATTATTATACACAGCGTCTAACATGGACAGAACTTATTGGAGAGATTGGACATGTATTTTTGTTAATTTTGTACCAACGGTATAAAGTAAGATTATACAACGGTGCGGTTAAATGCTTGAAGCTGATTGGTCAGAACAGACTGGCAAATCTCAGTGGTATAACCAGAATAACACACTCCAGACCATGCTGTTATACAAAAATAACGCACTTTCAGATGGTAACAGGAACGAACCTGTCTCTCGGACATTCCTCAACATTAAATCTAGGTATAAACTGTTAAAATGCATGATGTGTCATTCATTAATAAATTAAACTTTATAATCGTCGGCAAATTGCTGTGGTATAAGTGGAATCACACACTCCAGACTGTGCTATTGTACAAAAATATTGGCACTCCACTTCGCATTGTGCTGCATCACACCCCCCCTGGTGTACAGTAATCTCATATAACAGCACACGTGTTCATCATTCTTACTTCTACACTCAGGCTGGTTGCTTATACTGTAAATCAAACATTTCTGCAGATTGTAGTTAAATAACATTTCTTTAGTTCTGAGTAAGGTACTTTGGCTTTTATGGATATCAGTATCAGAACAGACAGAACTTTCAGAACATAAGGTTAATGTGCACATCTGGTCTAATGTGCAGACAGTCTAGGTCAAACACACTAGCCACGGTCACAACAAGTTTTTACTCAGTAATGTTTGCTACATCTGCAAGACTTTCCAAAGAAGTAAACATGAGAGTATATAAGTGTATCTATTGTTTAGAAGAATTGTGTTTACGAGGCTCATAAACAGTAAGCAGGTGGAGGTGAGAGGAATCAGGAAAATCTGGGTTGGAGCTGGAGATGTTGTCAGCCAGTCAGTAGCGTGAGGAACAGGTGTGGAGTCATGTGTGGTGTATACGTACCTGTGGTGTTTTTCAGTAACAAGAATGTGAAGAACACCTGTATTCCTTAGAGGAAAGGTTTGGCCAAGTGAACTTTTAAGACTAAATCTACGATGACATGAGACCAGAGTTTCAGAGGTGTTGAAACTTGCTTATTGCTCAAGTAGCTTACAACAGAATATTATTTCTAGCAAGCTAACATACCATAATACTTCACCATTATAGTTTGACATGTTGTTTAGTTGAAATAAAACAACTGCAAATTTGTCACAGTCACTGTCGCTGCTATCGTCACGGTAAATTCTGGTTTTTGCTGCCATCTGATTGGAGCAGGTTTTATCTTAGAATCTTCGCTAGGTTTTCTCCTCTTTAAGGGAACTTTTGTCATTATAATTAAAATAGTCTTGCAATTGAATTTTGGATTTGTAATTAATTTTGCACTAAAAATGGTGCACTAAAATGGTAAGTGAATATTTGGAAAGTCAGCTCTCTTTTCTACAATGTTCATTATGTACTCGTGAACTTAAACATGATGATCTGCTTTCTGACCCTCACCGTTACTGCATGATTACATTCACAATAAATTCCAATTTCAGTTAAGTGAAAATGTTTGCACCTCCTATGTTTTCTGAGTGACAAAAAAATCAACAAAATGTACTTTTATTTACAACTTATCTACCAAAAAAGATTTACAGGATGTTAAAATGAAAAATGGGTTCATCCTCCAAAAAGAAAAATAGCTTGAATAGAAAAAAAAGAGTTTAGCCTTGAAACTCCAGGCTTGATTTGAACAGATTTATGAACAAGAATAGAGAAAACATTTATATCACATTCCTACTTTGCAAACTTTAAAACTTATATCACATAATGTATAATATAATAATATCTCGACATACATAACATACACACACCTAAGCTTCATACACATACCTAACACTGTTTCACTGCTATGAATTCTTTGTTTTCTTCATTTTGCCTCAAGGGTACACAAACTTTTTTCACTCGACTGTGTATTGAGAGTTTTTGAGGGTGGTGAAGATCTCACACTTAGAATTCCTACAATGTGAAATCCCTTTTTGTCTTTATAATTATGGCTGGAGTTTGATATTAGAGAGTTTGGCAATTCTTTGACTCACAGCGACACTAGCCAATCGAGGGCGTCTGTATGCAGAAGAGGGCAGATAGCGCTTTCCTCAGAGTGTGTTACCCTACACTGTGACGCAGCATGAGCAACAATCGAAAGAAAAGATGTATGGGGCTGGATTCACGTGTCTCGGAGGAAGCACGTGTTAGCTTTCACATTGCTTGTTGGTAGCTGTTGTATGAGAGGGTGGGAATTGGCCAAATTGGGGCGAAAAATGGGAAAAAGACGTTGTGAAGAACAGTGTGTACAGCAATGTGTATAATGCCTTATGAATGCATTGAATATGAGATCAATATAGAAATTGTTAATGTTTTTTTTTTAAAATAAAATTCTATGTTTTTTCAGGTTGAAGTGCCACAATAAATGTACCAAAGAAGCACCTCCTTGCCATTTACTTATTTACCATCGAGGAGGTAGGGACTCGTTCAAAGGTATTTCACATTTCTTTTTCATAACACCTTCTTTTTCCAGAAAATATGTTTGATATTGCAGAAATTCATAAATGATTGCCTGGTAGAGAAAATGAGAACGAGGAGCATGTCATGCATGACATAACTGTTGACATATGATTGTTATTCAGAAAAAATATTCACACATTACTTTTCATGGGATCCTTAAAAAACAAATCTGTTTTCTCTCTACATTCATCCTATTCAATTTTGCTCCTAATCTCTCTTTCTTTCTCATTCCCCATTTTTTCCTTCTTTCCATTCCCCTGAAGATCAAGGAACATCTCAAGGTAATGCAATCGATTATTGAACGCTTGTGAGTACACTAATGACATTTTTTGATTTGGCATGTCTGTTGTTGAAACATTTTTTGCTTGGCCATCAAGCAGCCATCACACACACTTTCAGCTTCACTTAAAGCTTCCTGTCACCTGCACGAAGCTGTCTCTTAGAATCTTACCAACATGATTGATATTGATGTTCAGCGTCGTCCTAATAAACCACCTCTCATGCTGCCAAGTGAAATCGTCAGATTTGAGCCTTCGCGTGGGCTTCTGGATGCGTCCTAGCGAACCTGACATGTCTCTGTAATCAGTTATGACATTTATTGCATCATTCAGACAGCTCATATAAACATATTGTTATGTCTTTTTGTAGCACGGACAAGTTTTGCGAGTTTTGTTACCATGACCACTTGTTCTGTTTCTGTTACCCAGACAACAGCCTCTTGTTACCGTGGATACTATATATGACTTCTCCTCTCCATCTCTTAGCTCGTCAGCTCGTCAGGACCGAGTCAGTGCCGTGTGACATAAACAACCCCCTCAGGTACACAGACCTGCACATCAGCCAGACGCTGCCCAAAACCAACAAAATCAACAAGGTGGGCCGTCCTCCGCTACACACCAGTCATGTCATGGTTTCCATTTATTAGCTTTCAGGTGATTTTTAGCTTTCGTTTTACATTCTGTTAAGTTTTTAACGTGATTTTGTTAGTTTTTTAGTCTGTTTTTGATATACATATAAATGTAAATAATGAGTTTGGGATTATTTTACAGTTGACATACACTACCAGTCAAAAGTTTTCAAACACTCGGAGTTTCTTATGTTTTATTACAGTGTAATCACTATTATTGCCACAGACCAAGCTAATTGGTACAGAAATGATAGAGCAATTAAATAAGGAGCTCTAAATCTTTATGGATGTATTAACTGCTCACTCTCAGATCCTACTAAGACTGTTAGTGAGGCAGGCTCAGTTGCAGAGTAAACCTTTTAAACCTATAGATTACAGACTTACAGACAGTGCTAGTGTTAAATGTAAATCATAAATATGTAGCTAATTAGAGCGATAAAGATTTAGGCTTTTCCAAGTAGATTAGATATTATTTAGATTGTTCCTATAAAATAACATTTAGAACATTTCTCATTTTGCTAAAGATTTAATAAACATTTATTGATTTTTGATTTCTTGATATTTTATAGACCCCTTTGGTGTTTGTAAACAGAAAAGATCTGTGTGCAGCCTGGTTGCAAAAAGGCTCGATTAGCCTAGCAACCTAATGCTACTTGGTTATAATCTGACTAAAGAATCTATTAAGAATTATATTGAGGGATCAGACTGAGATTAGCTAAAATGTTATCCACTTATTAATATGGATTACCACTAAGAGAGAGGGAGTGCTTTCAAATGGTGTCACTCTAGAAGATCCTTATGGCTTGGCGACCTGTTTGTGGGCATGTTTAAGACGTAATGGTTTATGATTACGACAATATCGACAATATCGAGGATGTTATCATAGCACTGGAAGTCATAGTTCGGCCCAAACAGATGCCATAAACTCATTTGTAAGCTGAACAAAGTTAGCTAGGTAAACCTGTCCGTTATAGGCAACTCCTCAGTAAGGACCTGACCTAGATATCTAGCGCTAGCTAGCTAGTTCCTGTTCTTTCTTTCTTTCTTTTTCAAAATTTCTTTATTGGATTTTTCTACACAGAATAACAAGTGTACAGATAACAGAAACATTTGCCACAAGTTAAGATTCCGCAAGATTATTTCCCCAATTAACAAAGCCCCAAGAAATTACATAAATTAAGCAATAAATACACGGCAATGCTAGCTAGTTTCGTGATGTAGATTTTAGGTGAGCTATGTAGGTTTATTAAAGCAATATACAGTAAATTAGGCATGTTAGCTAACTAGCAAGTGAAGCTTGTTAAATTCTTAGTAAGCCAAATTCACTGACAGTTAGCAACTTTGTTGAGATGAAATGGGCGCTGCAAACATAGAGCTCCTCGGACCAATTTATCCATCTAATTGTAATTTTAAATTTAACTATAAATGGATAAAAAGTATGACATGTTTTTGTTTAATACATTTTTTTTAAAAATGTTGACCAACTGATATGGTATTAGTGGAATAAAACACTTTGTGGCATGTGAGCTTTGTATCACACCACCCACTGTTAATTGTTTTTCTATAACAGCACATCCCAAAGTGTTTTATTCCTTACTAATCACAGTGCCACAGCCGTATGCTAACACATTTCAGGGCAGGGTTTATGGAAAATAACTGAACGGATTCCTCTGAGGTTGACTAAATGACTCTTGTTTGTGGTGCTTATTAGTATCTTATCTTCTTCTACTGCTTTATTGATCTCCACATTCAGACCAGCTCTCATGTTAATACATTTCATATGAGTAGTGCTGTAAAATATAGTCGTGAACTAATTAAAGTGTCAATCTGAGTGGTCTCTCTGTGTGTTTGCGTTCTTTAAGGTCTTACAGTAGAAAGCACAGGGAGAGAGTACTAGTGATATGAGACAGGGGTCCAGGTAAAGAACAAACCTAATGTGAGGGCAAAGACAGTTGTTTACGTAATGAATCAGAATTTTCTGGATGAACTACACATAAAATGAGGAAGACATTTGCAAATACACCCTTGCTCTCACTCTCGCCCTTGATCTTTCTTTCACACACATAATGGCTGTACTGGCGTAATAACACAGGGTCATAACACTATGTGGATTGGTCCACTGCCAATCACAGTCTCCACCAACAAGCCATAATTGACCTGAGATTTTGAACTATAGCAGGTGCAATAAGTACTTCCACACATGTAGCAAGGTTATTTCTCCAGCCTCTACACTCACTTAGGAGAATAGTGCTGACCATTTTGAAGGGGCATGTAAAGAGAGAGCCCCAGATTTAATTTAATTTAATTTAATTACTGCCCCTCAGATTTTATCTAAATGAAGTTAATAATTTTTTTAAAAAAATGAAGACACAAATTACTTTATGTACTGTGTTTATCTACCCTGCATTGAACCCACATGGGCGTGTGGACTGGTAGACACCACCATGACAACATGTTTGGTAATACTGACGCAACTTCATTTTGTCTGTCCAAAAACACAATCAATTTGAGTAATTTGACAGCTTTGACTTACATGTAGGAATACATTGTGCAGAGATTTCATCAAGAGACTAGTGTGTGTGTGTGTGTGTGTGTGTGTGTAAAGATGAGGAGTCTGTTCACCTGCTGCTTATCAGGACCTACTAGAATCTGAATCACTCTGTCATGAATTATCACATCTGTACTGAGGAATCAAGTCTATAATGAATCGAGTCTGTACTGAAGAATTAAGTCTGTAATGAATCAAGTCTCTTCTGAGGAATCAAATCTGTAATGAATAATCAATCCTGTAATGAAGAATTAAGTTTGTAGTGTGGAATCAGGTCTGAAATGAGGAATTAAGTCTGTAATGAATCAAGTCTGTAATGAAGAATCAATTCTGTAATGAATCGACTCTAATGAATCAAATCTGTAATGAATCAAGTCTGTACTGAGGAATCAATTCTGTAATGAAGAATTAAGTTTCTAGTGTGGAATCAGGTCTGAAATGAGGAATCAAGTCTGTAATGAAGAATCAATTCTGTAATGATTTGAGTCAAATGAATCGAGACTGTAATGAATCAAGTCTGTACTGAGGAATCAAATCTGTGATGAAGAATCAATTCTGTAATGAAGAATTAAGTTTCTAGTGTGGAATTAGGTCTGAAATGAGGAATCAAGTCTGTAATGAATCAAGTCTGTAATGAAGAATTAAGTCTATAATGAATCAGGTATGTAATGAAGAATCAAATCTGTAATGAAGAACCAAGTCAGTAATGAAGAATCAGTTGTGCATTGAAGAATTAAGTCTGTATGGAATCAAGTCTGTAATGAAGAATCAGATATATAACGAGGAATCAAGTCTATAATGAATCAAGTTTGTAATGAAGAATCAAGTCTGTAATTTTTTGTTTATATATTTTAGTTTATTCAACACAAATTTGCCTGTGGTTGAGTGGATGCAAAGTTGACCAGATGAAAAATGTTTTTTTTTTTCCAAGTTGGTTGAACTCACTATTTAAAATAAAAACGTAACAAATAATTTTGCATGCTGTATTTGCTTGTTTATTAAGCTTTTCAACTATCAGGATCATTTTTTAAATGTAAAGGCAGCTTGCTTTTTCAAATCAGTCCAGTTAAAACAGAAATAGAAACAGTTCCATCGATGTTCAAAAATCTCTCTCTGTGTGTCTCTCAGGACCATATCCCTGTGCCGTACCAGCCTGACTCCAGCAGTAACCCCTCGTCCACCACCTCCTCAACCCCATCATCCCCAGCTCCGCCTCTTCCTCCCAGTGCGACACCTCCCTCTCCACTTCACCCATCCCCTCAGAGTGCCAGACAGACCAAACAGCCCAACCTAACAGGTATACCCACTCACACACACACACACACACACACACAAACACACAGAGTATGACTAAAGTACAGCACAAGACATTTTCAGCAGAGCCGAATGTTAGCATCGCTCTGTTTTCAGCCACGTTATATTAAACTTTTTATGTCACAGCTTGTTATTCAGCTTAAAGCATATTATTCAATTCAGTTAACTTTTTAGGAATCCCAGAAGGAAATATCAGTGGCAGGCATAAAATAACCTAGATATACAAAAGACAAATTACAACATTCTGGGAAAGGAGATATGAATAATTTACTAGATTACTAATTAGTTAGCTAGTTTGGATAAACCAATAGGAAGTTCTTTTTTCTAATAATTTTTATTCACGTCATTCGGTCCTTTACTATGCCACATAACCAACAACTTGAAAAAAGCTTAATGTTCACTGCATGAGGAAAGCACACTTAGCTTGCAAAGTAGTAAAATATTAATAAAATAGTAAAAATCGAGCTCTTTATTTACCTTATGGGATCTCTGCTATAAGCCAAGTCAAGGTTGTAGAGTAAATAAAAACATTTTGTACATCATTTTGGTGAAATATTGTATATTAGTGTATTGTATAAGTGTTTGAGAGAATTCAGCTGCAGCAACATCCGATGGTTTTTCCCAAACCTGCACACATATGTGTTTACATAAAAACACTAATCTATCAGGAACAATGCAAAATCCTAGTTACATGTATTGATTGTGTTATTGTACAATACACAAGCATTAGAGACACACTATAAAGTGGATTCATGTAGGCTGAAATCTGTAATAAACACCATATTAGCTTTACACATAAATAACATGAACCAACCTGATCTCTTTTTTCCTCTATCTCTATGTCTCTCGCTGTCTTTTTTCTCTCTTAGCATCTCATTACTACAAATACAAGCAGCAGTTCATCTTCCCTGGTAAGTGCATCCTAATTGGACGTTACTCTTACACATAATGCAACACGACAAGCCAAGGACATCTCTTTTGATGTAATTTGTTGTCTTTTCTTGGAGACACAACTCCGCGCCTCCTCCGTGTGTTTTTTTTCTAAAGCGCCTAATGATGGGCCGTGTGCAGCCGCTTGCTCTGTTCTTCCCAAATAAACCCGGTCGTGTGTGTGTGTGTGCGTGTGTGTGTGTGTGTTGGGGGGGGGCGCTCAGTGGGAGACCCTCAACTTTAGAAACATTTTGATGAGCATGAAGGAGGATGATGATGGAAGTGTTACAGAGGAGCTTTATTTTGAAGATTGTTAGTGTAGCTTTTTTATGTGAATATGTGGACAGTTTGTTGTAGCTGTATAATTTATGAATAATTCATTACCAAGAGCACTCAATCTCAATCACTTTTTCAATGTGTGTGTGTGTGTGTGTGTGTGTGTAGATGTGACTCCAGAGGTTCCTAACAGAGCTCCTCAGGTTATCCTCCATCCTGTGCTGTCAGAGCCTGGGTAAGTGTGTGTGTGTGTGTGTGTGTGTGTGTGTGTTTGTGTGTGTGGGTAGGTGTATGTGTTTATAATTTTTTGCTTTTGCATACTAAGTCAACACTAAACTTCTGGTACTTTTAATGCAATTTCAGATATCTTCTTTAGCTAGTCAAGACACGATGCCTTAACCTGTTTTCACAGTAAGCTCTGAGGAATGCCAAATTATTCTTTATCATCTGACCAATCAGGTTGCAGCTCAGGGGGCGTCGTTATGGTTACAGTGTGCGTGTGAGCCGTAATTTCCAGTACAAAAAATGAATTCACACCTGGCAGCCAAACAGAAGGCAGCAGTTCCTTTGGCCATGCCATAAAATACAGATAAATGACCGAAAAATGACAGAAAATGGAAATAAAATAACAGACAAAAATAAATATTAAATAAATAAATAAATAAATAAATAAAGAAATAAATAAATAACAGAAGCAAAGAAATGTCCTGTTATTTGCTATTTAATATCACCTGCTTCCCATAATCACAATAAATGTTAGGAAATAAATAAATTATTAATAGTGATAAATCTAATCTAGCTAGCCAGTGCAATCAGATATTAGTAGAAAGCTGTCATGATAGTTTATATAGCAGATTCAGGTTAACATTACTAGTATTACTAATAGTAAGCAATATTCTGGTCTAGAAAAATAATCAATGACAGGGTGCTATGATCTGTTTCCAAAATGTTTTATTCCTTTTATACCAACATTAACTTTTTTTTAAATTAAAGAACAATATATTTTTAAAAACTTTTGTCTAGTTCCAGCTAAACCATTACATATAGAAGACAGCTAAACTGTATGCTCGTTGTCATGGTTACATTCTAACATGGTCCATATACTAGGTTTAAAGTAGGAGACAATTCACTTGATGTGGTTCTTAAATTGTAGTGAATAAGAAATAAGAAATTTTATTGCTGCCATAGCAACAACTAGCAATGCTTAGAGAGATTAATGAACATGATGCCCTTTGCAGTTGAAGTGCCTCAACACTAGACAAGAGAAATCCTTCACACACGAGTCTCTCGATGTTCAGCCGTGCATCTCTTTCAGGAGAGACGAGAAACTTGTGATCCTGTGATTTTAGTGCCAGTATTAATAAAGCTTAAACAGTTGCATGCAATAGTGGTTATTATATAAAAGATATACATGTCAATTCATTTCATGTACAGTATATACAGCAAATGTGCCATAATTTGAGCTTGAGCTTGAGCTTGTCCTGTGTTAGTGAAGGGATCAGCACTGCTCACTCAGACATCACACATGGTGGACATGTTAAAAATAATTACAGTCATTAGATTATTGGAGCAAAAATATTTGCAATGCTAAAACTCTTTGGGCAAATGCAGTGACGTTGTTGAGTTTATGCTACAGTGATGATCCACGTGCGAGTGTTTGGGAGAAGCCGAGGGCGCAGAAAACTCGATGTCTTCTTGTGTTAATGCAGTTTCTGTGCTACATGTGGACAAATTCAACCATCTGATTTAATTAGTGTAATGTCCCATTTACGATTTCTGTGATTTCTGTGATTTCTGTGACTTTGGTAGGTAAGTGTGATTTTTATTGTATTTGGTCTTTATCGGTTTTCACATTATTTTCCTGTAATTTATAACTAGTTTGTAAATTTCGTGACATTATCAGCATTGTATATAGTTTAAGACGAATAAAAAAAATGTGTGCTGATAATGTCACAAATACCAAGTGCTACATTAAACAAGCACTAACAGACTAAAAAAAAAAAAGAAAAGCAAAGACCATGGCATCATAAGAAGTCATTATCTTCTGTAATGAAGCATATGCTAACTAGATCACACTTAGAGAAATTTGTATACGAGATAAGCGGTCACAAATTCAAACATTATAACATCTGTCATGTCAATTTGTGTAAATAGTAACATGATATTTTTATATCAATATACATAAATAGTCATGACAACTCACGACGTGTTTATGATATGGATAAATCAGGCTTATGTCAGTATTATAATGCAGGGCTCAAGTAAAAAGTTACTCAAACGTTATTATTTTTGTTTGTTTATTTGTTTGCAACACATCTATAGCTGTCCAAAAAATATGTTTAATTAAGAAAAAAAAAAGTAAGACAAATTACATAGCTCAAATATATCAGTCTTATGACACAGGACTCAAATAAAGTGTTATAAAACATACACAAAAACATATTATAATTATTATTATGATTCTTTTTTCAATTTACACATCTATAGCTGGCCCCAAAATAAACCATGGTTAATGGTCAAGACAACATTTCTTGATGAACACACCATACAGACCATACAGTCTTTGATGTAATTACTGTCTCCGTCGAGGCCTCTTCACTCTCCCAGCTCATAATACACAAAACTTTATGATGTTAATCATGGGCTCTCTGTATGCATAGCAGTGTGTTCAAGCATTATGATTAAAGCCAGAACTACACAGGCTGTTCCAGGAATGTGGCTCCTGTGTACATTTGTAATTAAGAGAAGACATGAGTGGCTTGCTCTTCAAGATCTAATAACCAGGAAAAAAGGTTGAGCAACATTGACCCTGCTTTATAATGATGTGATGTGCAAGATGTAGATCACTAAACAGGTCCAACATATAGCATGTGTAATATATACATATCCTTGAAATATGGAAAATATGGAAAATATGCAACATTGCAACATGGATCTTCATGCGCAGAATGTAAACATAAAGGGTTGTGCTTTTATGCAAGTGTAGGATCAGGCTCACTGAAACTGGACAGTTTCCCGCTATAGCCTCAGATTCCTGTTCTTGGCTGTCAGGAGTGGAATCCGATGTGGGTTCTGTTGTTTATAGCTCGTCCGCCTCAAGGTTTCGACGTGTTGTGCATTCTGTGATGCTTTTCTGCTTACCACGTTTGTAAAGAGCTACCATAGTCTTCCTGTCAGCTCAAACCAGTCTGGTCATTCTCCTCTGACCTCACTCATTAACGAGGTGTTTCCACCCGCAGATGGAATGTTGGATGTTAGATGTTTTTTGTTTTTCGCGCCATTCTGTGTAAACTATAGAGACTGTAGTCTCAGGTGATCAGCAGTATCTGAAATACTCAAACCAGCCCATCTGGCACCAACATCCATGCCACGGTCAAAGTCACTGAGATCACATTTTTCCCCTTTCTGGTGTTTGATGTGAGCATTAATTGAACCTCTTGACCTGTATCTCCATGATTTTATGCATTGCACTGCTGCCACATGATTGGTTGATTGGATAACATGAATGAGCAGGTGTAATTAAGTGTTCCTAATAATGTATAATGCAGGTTACACACAAATAAGAGGTGAATTTAGATGATTAATTAATGCTCAATAATTAACAAAGCATTTATTGCACATTATCAAAACTACTAATGCATTTATTAGTCATTTTCACATAACAGACCCCCAATTTTGAAAAATACAGGCCTAAATAAAGCCAATTTATAGTGAATAAACTGTTACACGAGTATCTAATTTGGGCTTTATTGAGCAAAGAGCAATTTTTGTGCAATCCTTGAAACTTTTTTTTTTTTTACTGTGATTGTAGATTTCTAACTGTCGGCTTTTAAAATAAAAGCTCTTTCACTTGTATCAGAGGCTCGGCGTAGTATGTGGCTCTGAAGCGAACTCACACAAAACTGGAGTCCTTTTAAGTATAATAAAAGGGTTCGAATAAAGTTGCAGTAATATTACTTGTAATTAAATCTCTTTCACGTACAACATATTACTCTTTGATGAAAAGAATCTTTGAAATAAAAGTTTGTTTGAGCCTAATGATGGAATTGATTTTTCTCTCTTTTTATTTTGTAATAGTAACAAAGGCAACCCTCTGCTGCAGATCGAGGTTGAACCCACTTCAGATGTGAGTTTCACTACAGCAAGCGGGAAAATGAATAATGTGTAATGGGATCTGTCTTTACATGCTGTATGTACATGTGAGTGACAAATTAAAGGAAAAACC
This sequence comes from Pangasianodon gigas, assembly GCA_022758105.1. Classification (NCBI taxonomy): domain Eukaryota; kingdom Metazoa; phylum Chordata; class Actinopteri; order Siluriformes; family Pangasiidae; genus Pangasianodon; species Pangasianodon gigas. The sequence goes on from CM040477.1 coordinate 15,287,266, forward strand.
AACATAAAATACCTTAATAAGGTGTTCTTCTACAAGTTTCTTTTTCTACAAAATTCTGCAAGTCTCTGGAACTGGTTTGATGAGCAGTGTGCTTCTAAAAGATTTCCCTCCATTGGTGTTTTAATATTGGTGATATGGAGCGCTGTCTAACATGTTACTCCAAAATCACCCAAAGGTGTTCAATTGTATTGAGATCTGTATTGAGTTTGAAGGCCGTAGCATGCGAGTGACATCATTTTCATCCTCATCCAACCATTTACTGAGCCCCCGTGCCCTGTAGATGTGGGCGGAGTCATGCTGGATGAAACCACAGCCATCAGGATAGGAATGCTTCATCACAGGATAAATGTGATCAGAGAGAGAAACTTTGTATTTGTTAGCAGTGACACCTCTCTTTATCAGGACAAGTGGACTCAAACCATGCCAGAAAAATAAATAAATGCCCATCACAGCATACCGGAGACACCAGTTTTTCCTTTAATTTGTCATCTGAGAGAGAGAGAGAGAGAGAGAGAGAGAAGTATTGTGCAGAAGTCGTGCTTACTGTCAAGCCAAGATGCCTCCTTAATATAATAAGGAGTAAACAGTAAAACAACCAATAAAAATTCAATCAAATTATAATTTGCTTCTGTGTTTAAAACTGTAAGACTCTCTTAGGTATACTGTCATGCAGTTTTCTAAGGAAATTAGCTGGTTGGTTGTTCCAGCCTTCTTGACGAACTTATTACAGTTCTTGTGTCTTGGAAGGTCAAATCCCAGAAAGCCTTAATAACGTTATTATGAGAAACATGTTCTGTTACTTAACTCAATACAAATAATTTCTTTTCTACTCCCATACTAATGCAGTAGGCATAAAATAGGCATGTAAGCTAAAATGTATTTAAAAATGTAAGTTGTCTAAGCCTTTTGCACAGTACTATGTACAGTATATATACAGTACAGTATGTATATAATATAGATAATAATGTTCTCCATCACACTAAGAACGAAGATGGGAACCATGAAGCAGAGGACTCGGCTGACGAGTTTGAGGAGATGAACCTGTCGTTGCTGTCGGCACGTAACTTCCCTCGCAAGGCGAGCCAGACAAGCATCTTCCTGCAGGAATGGGACATCCCGCTGGAGCAGCTGGAGATCGGCGAGCTGATCGGGAAGGGCCGCTTCGGGCAGGTCTACCACGGCCGCTGGCACGGCGAGGTGGCCATCCGCCTCATCGATATCGAGAGAGACAACGAGGATCAGCTCAAGGCCTTCAAGCGGGAGGTGATGGCGTACAGGAACACGCGCCACGAGAACGTGGTGCTCTTCATGGGTGCGTGCATGAGCCCACCGCACCTGGCCATCATCACCAGGTAGGCGTCAAGTGACCAGCATCTTTCCTCTGGTAATTCCAAGATTTTATTAGTGTGCATGCTTTGTAGCTATAGTGGTTTAATATAGCACCCTTTTTGGTTTGGTTCTACTTAGAGCCCCAGGGGTTCCCTTTTAGACAAGGTTCCAAGTAAAGCCTCTTAGAAAGCTAATAACCACTTAAACACACTTTTATAAGAACACTTTTATAAGAATGTAGTGTGGAAAATGTAAAGAAAGATCATCATTTAGCATAGTGGTCACATATCACACATGTTCATTTATAGCTAAT
>CM040477.1:15293388-15401822 GCA_022758105.1 Pangasianodon gigas
GTTTTACGCACTTGCATCTTGCCTCTCACCGCATGTTACACTTCTATAAATATTAAATAATCATCTCCTTACAGAACATTTCACTATATCAGTGATTATATATTTTTCTTTGTTGAATAACAGCACATTTTTAATCCATTTATTATTACATTTAAATGTAAAGATTTGGATCATCCACCATACAAATCCCTGTGTAAGAAGCGATAATGTTTTAAAATGAGCACAGCCTGCTACTGTCTGAGCTGCTGTTATAGTAAATTTGTCAACAACTTCTGTCCAGATTCAGGAATTAAACAGCGCTGTGGTATAATAAAATATAAATTTCATATATGTATTTAGTTAAAATCTAGTTGCATCACACAGCCATGCATTACAAATTACAGAAACAACATAAGACATTATACGCAATGCAACAGTCCAACTTGAGATGCATACAAAGTGTATTTGCATGTGCTTAACGTCTTATCAGGACACAAACAGATACAATACATATGAAACCATTGTGAAGAGATGGACAGACATGCCACTTGTACAGAGCATTGCACAGATGGAGGACAAACTTTTCAACCTCTGGCAATTGCACAAAGGCCTTTATAATTTAAAATATGAAAATGACCTTAACCTGAGTCTCAGAGAGAAGATTATGCTAAAAGCACAAACAATTCCAGCATTCAATGCATTATGTACAGCTCCATCTTTCTTTGTGTGACATGGAAATAAATTTGTCCTGATTCCCCAATGTAGAAATTCATTGTACAGTTTGGTGAGTTGAGGCAGGATGCAAGTGCGAGTGCTCGCTGTGTGTTTAATTGAAATCTATTGTTGGAAGACAATACACAGGCAGGCAGCAATAAACTAGAATAATTCATATACACAATAGGAAGAACGAGCGAAGGTCAAAACCAGGAAACACTGAGCTAGAAAATGAGGCACTAAAGACGTGCATGCATGGTAAGACTTCGCAACAAGACATAGAAACTAGTGTTCGACTGATATGAGTTTTTCAGTGGCCAATACTGGTGCCGATATTAGGGAGTAGGGAGTGGGGAGGTTGATGGTCGATATGATGCTGATTTTTTTTTCGTCTCAGATACCACTGAACAATAACAAGTGAAAATACCAATATATTTGCTGAACTTTCGAAGATTTATTTCACGTATTCACTGAAGAACATTTGAACGAGAAAATCTTTATGATTTTGTCGCATTTGTGTTGTTAGCTATCTTAGCTTAGAATCATGTTTTCTCACTAAACGACAGAAATCAAACAAATAATATAGAGGCTAGAGTAAACACTGCTTAAATGGTGTCTAATACAATCAACTTAATTAAATGTACTTAAATTAATGAACACTTTGAGAGATAGGAATTCAGTTTTACCATTTTTTTCTCTGGGAACTCCAATGCCAGGGCTTTCTCTGAGGTGTTTCATTACGTTTGAAGGCAGTATGTTATTCGAACACTTTTAGTAATCGGTCATGCCAATTACCTTAAAATGCTTGATATTTGCATAATTAATTGCCTGGGCTTATGAAAAACTGTACCTAAAACAAAACAGATGAATGCAATCGGGGAAGACAGCAATGACAGAACAGGAGTGGAGACAGGACTAAAACAGAAGAACAGAAAACAACAACAACAACAAAAAACACATGGCTTATGTCACCATGGGAACTGTGATAAGAAATCTGTAATATTCATAAAAATACAAAGTTAAAGATTAGGGGCAGGGTAAGTTTTCATACTTTAAAAAAAAAAAAAAAAAAAAAAAAGAAATCAAACAAAATCCAGCCATATCGCCTTTGTTTGTTTGAATTAATAAAAAATGATTTGTTAGATTCTTTTACGATTTGGGATTTTGAGATTTTGTCGGTGCAGGTTTTCATTCCTACGAAGCAGAAGCCACACCTGAGTCTATTGTAAGACAAGATCAACTGATTAAACAGCTGGAATCAGGCGTGGCTCCTGACTGATTGGAATGAAAACCTGCACCCACACGGGCCCTTTGTGGATAAGATTGGACACCCCTGTTGTAGGCTATAGCAAGCACCTTCACGACAAAACCCACAAAAATTTGTCGCAGTTTTATATGACTTGTAATACAGTGCTCGAATTGATTGAACTTTTGAATCGAAGTTTTAAAAAGAGTTGGACCACTGCGTGATGAACTCGGAGCACTAACAGAGTTGTGCAAACAGCTCAGTGTGATTTCTAATTCACTTTACTGATCTACTCCACACACAATTCCTCGACCTACAGCTGTGGTGCTGATAAGCATCCCATCATAAATACAGCTGAGCTCTTTTAAACAGGAAGCATGCTGATATGACTGCTGTTTCTTAACATTTTTCCTCATCTCTTCTAGTCTGTGTAAAGGGAGGACTCTGTATGCCGTTATAAGAGATGCGAAAGTCATCCTGGACGTCAACAAGACCAGACAAATCGCACAGGAGATGGTTAAGGTACGACGGTTGACCAGTCTGATCTTTATTCGTGATATGTGATTTTCCACTTGTTTTTTTATCAGTGCCTGCAGGGACATTGTATATTTTTATTATTTTTTAACACAAAAAGTTTTTCGAATTTATTTCTACAAAACACTGGTTTTAAAAATTATCTGTATTCTTACAATTAATATTTTTCATAAAGGCTTCTGTGAAGAATATGAAATTACTGTGTTGCTTCCAACAATGTTGGAGACTCCATGCAGAAAGTTTGAAGCTTCTTTATATTTGTAAGTTTGTGAATGTGGACTTACTTCCCTGGGCACTAAGAGAAAATGAAAAATAATATATGATTTTCAAGAATAAATTAACATGATTGTATTATGAAATAATATGATTTTCAAGAATGACAGTTTGTTTCGGGGGCGCGGTGGCTTAGTGGTTAGCACGTTTGCCTCACACCTCCAGGGCTGGGGGTTCGATTTCCTCCTCTGTTCATGGAGTTTGCATGTTCTCCCCATGCTTCGGCGGTTTCCTCCAGGTACTCCGGTTTCCTCCTCCAGTCTAAAGACATGTAGGCTAATTGGTATCTCTAAATTGTGTGTCAGTGTGTGTGCAATTGTGCCCTGCGATGGGTTGGCACCCCATCCAGGTCATCCCCCGCCTTGTGCCCCAGGTCCCCTGGGATAGGCTCCAGGCTCCACTGCAACCCTGTGTAGGATAAGCGGTATGGCAATGGATGGATGAGCAATTTGTTTCCATTTATTTTAAATATTTATTAGGGGTGTCAATAATTTTGTTACACATGTTTTGGAGAGAAAATACTATTATTTATTATTTTGCTCATTTTTATGAAGGGAGCCAATAATTCTGGAGGGCACTGTAATTGCTGGAGGGCATTCTTTTTTTTTAACCTTACTTTCTTATTTTCTTTTTAGTAATAGATAGCTTGGGTTGAAGTAAACTTTTTTTAAATCAATTTTCTTGGTTTTGAGAGGACATTTTTTAATTTATGACAAATTTCTGTTACATGAAAAAAAACAGCAATCAGTCTAAGTCCTGTACCATAAATATGCCAAGAATATGCTATTATGTAAATAATTTATATAAAATATAAATATTCAGTGTTTTATATTACTATTATTTATTGCTATTATTGTTAATTATAATTTTTTGTTATATGTATAGAGTATGCTGCTCTAGAGCTCAGTGAAACTTTATTTAGTGTAGAGGTTGAATTTTAGCTACAATCCATAGGAATTTATTACAAAATGAATGATTTTGTGTGTTTGTTGTTCAGGGCATGGGCTATCTGCATGCCAAAGGCATTCTTCACAAGGACATGAAGTCGAAGAACGTCTTCTATGACAACGGGAAAGTGGTCATCACTGATTTTGGACTCTTTACCATATCTGGTGTCTTACAAGCAGGCAGGTATGTGGAATAAGTGATTTAGCAGGAGTAATTACATTTGTACAGATGTGCTTGAAAAGATTTTTCCCTTTTTCTCCCCCAATACATTCTTAATTAAACACACACACACTCTGTCTTTGTGAATTAATGAGAATACTTCTGCCTGTCATGATTTTTCTAACTTTAATTAGTTTATGTCAATTAATTTCATTATCGAGGGCCTTTAAAACAGACAGAGCATGATTTAAAACGCCGCCATGATAATGTGGTTTGTGTGCTGCGAGTGTTCTGATTGACATTTTAGACACCAACTTGTAGAACAAATCACACACACACACACACACACTAGCATGAGCTGTAGGTTTGATCTGATTCTCTCTGACTCTCGCTATTCAGAGGGCTGTGAATTCATGCCACACACATGGCAGGCCTGCTGTAAGCTTCTTTAGATCCTCATAATGATTGCTGTAACAGCTTATTAAGGACTGAGGCCTGTAATTAAGAGTCTGGGTCACCTCTTGGCTGCAAATGCAAATGCGGTTTCACCTCTGATGTCGTGCTCCTGCTTTCTCACTTCATCGAATGCAGAGAGTGGCGATGGAAATTAGATGAATGTTGAGACTCATCTGTCTGAAACATTGGATGGTGGGTTTTGTGTTTGAAGGAAGAAATGGGGCTAATGGGATCAGTTTGGGGCATTTGCGTCACTCTGAAGTAGGCAGGGCAAAGAGCCAGGATTTGACCCAGTGGGTGGAGGCAAAAGCAGGGACAGGCTGGTTTGTGAGCTGAAGGAAGCAGGTGCACGAAGGTACTGAGGTTTTACAGTTAAATTCACAAATTTGCTCTCTTTTTATTGTGAGATAGAAACCTTCAACGAAATTGAAACTGCTTTGGACTGAAGGTAATGTGTGTGTGTGTGTGTGTGTGTGTGTGCATCACTCCTTCAGAAACAATAAACTTGAATCTACCCAATCTGATATAAGCAGCCAACAGTTTAATACAATTTAGATCTATTTCAGTATGACGCAGTGCAGTGTGGAGTAATGCAGTGTCATGCAGTATCATGAAAATACATCTACTGTAATATTTGCTATATTTTTTGTCACTACTTGCAGGGAAAAAAATTCTAGTCTCAAGCCTGTGAGAAAAAAATTACGTGCTGTACATTACAGTGGGCCTAGAGTGTATTCCTATAATATTATACTTTCATGTTAAAATGAAAGAGGCACGCCTCCTTCACTCGTACTGACAGACACAGAAGTGACTGGGAATGAAGGCACATCCTCCTTTAGTAAGATTGACAGGCACAGAGGCCACACCTCCTTCACTGAGACTGACAGTCACAGTGACACTAACATGTACATAAGCCACACCTCCTTCACTTCTACTAACAGACGCAGAAACGTCATCTCCTTTATTTGAACTAACAAGTGAAGAGGCCACACCTCCTTCACTAGGACTGACAGACATGGAGGCACCGCCTCCTTTATTTGGACTGACAGGTACAGAGACTACACCTCCTTCAGTGGGAGTGACATGCACAGAAGCCGCACTTCCTTCAGTGGGAGTGACATGCACAGAAGCCACACCTCCTTTAGTAAGACTGACAGGCACAGAAGCCTCACCTTTAGTGACACTGACATGTACATAAGCCACGCCTCCTTCACTAGGACTGACAGGTACAGAGGCTGTTTCTGGTAGCACGTGTTTGAAAGGGAAAATCTGATTCAATTAAAAAAGCATCAACAAAAAAAAACAAGGCATAAAAATATGACATTCTTACCTATGTATTTACATCAGTTATTGTCCGTAGAGAGTTTTGTGTTGTTGTGTGATTTGTGCTGAATGTACAGTACATATTGCGTTTTATGTATTTATATGGGGGTAGAGGAATTACTGCAGGCGTTTAGAAGTTTAAATACCATGGCATTATAGGATTTATTAACAAGCCTGCAGTCAGAGCAATGGAAACTACCACCAATATCTTGGAGAACAGAGATACTTGGGATTTCAGGCTGTGTTCTATGATATAAATTTCATGTTCTTCTCCTGTTCCATTTCATCCCTCTGTGTGTCCACAAGTGCACACATGCCCACAAGAATCTACTCTCCTTCCACACGTCATGCCATGATCCAAGAACGTGTAGTCCTTGAAAGGGGTTTTGATGTGCATGTTTTTCTTTTTTCCCTGCATTGTCCTGTGGAAAGCAAACATTCTCCATAAAAAAGGCTTGTTGAAAGGGGACGACCACTGATTCATCTGTAGGGTTCTGTAGTGAGCTTTTATTTGTTTAACCTTTAACCACTGATGATAAATAAAAACAGGCTTTCCTCGGGTTTGGAACTGATGATGGTATTTTGTTGCCTCTTCTCTGTAACATGTTTCCACTGGCAGTGAAAGACAGTAAATCAACATTCGAGATGAGACGTTATGACAAACACACCCATCACCTTGTCTAATTAAGAGCCCCTGGTGCTAAGGGGGAAAATGGCTATGGTTTCGCAAGTCAGGTGATCATGAATTAATAAGCCTTTGCTGCAGTGTGCATCATGAGTGGAAGATATAAGAGTGAAGGGAGGCCGTGTGGGAATTGAAAATTTATCAAGTGCATGGATGAGCATGCATGCTCAGGCAAATAATAAATCTGTAGCTTTAGTCATGTACCATCACTTAGGATCTGCCTCGATATGCCGTTAGGATGTCTAATGAGTTGTTTGTGAAAGATTAAGAAGTTCAACTGGATGATAACTTTAAATATGAGATCAGGTTATTCATGTGTTTTTTTAGTAACTTTCAGTCATCATTTAGATTTAATCTTGGGCCAAATGCTTGTATAGTAAATACTAGTGCTTTGGCCCCTACGTTTAGTATGTGGTATTTGATATTCAGCTACAGAAAAACAGAAACAAATATAATGCGGTAAAAATAAATCTCTGTCTTTACATATTTACTTGAGTAAAGCTGTGTCACACTGGATATGGATACAGTCTGCCTGGTGAAAAACCCCGTTCACTTGAGGACATGGTATGCGAGAAAAGGATTTGCTTCTGCCAGTGGTTAAATTTGCATCCACCTCCTCCAGTTTCGCTTCATGCCAATGTTTGGATCAAGACCCGCATAAGGAGGTCATGCTCAGCCTGAAATGGCAACGTGGAGCCATGTGGAGCCAAGGGTCTGGGGTCAGATGTTTTAGATGGACCCTTGAAATGTAAACTGTCCAAGTTCATCTAGATGAACTTTAAACCTGTGAATCCACTAGTCTTGGAAGCGTGGTCAAAGCCTTGCCTCTTTCAGAAGTTCTAGCTTAGGCATGTTTTAGGGAGTATGGCTTTAGATGATGCTTAAAGGTTATGGCTGTATTTGTTTGAATTTTGAGTTTCAAAACAGCTACCCTCAGCCACCTAATTTTCTCTAAAATACTGACTATACCTTTAATTATTCCAAGGTTGAATTAGGATCTTTTGAGGTGGTTGGTGTTTTAGAGTGCGACAAGTTTCTCGCACTTTTCTTACAACTTCATCTTTGCTCACTTGAAATTGTATGGATTTTTCATGAAATCTGTCTCTTTTTATATTAAACTTAAATCCATGAAGTGAGACTAATAAGAGACAGTCATATGTTCCTGTAAGGACATAACAGTGTAAAAACAAACGTGAGTGTGGATTTGGACAGATGTTTTAAATATAGTTAAAAGTTAAAATGCACTCAAATGTGTTTGATTGAATTAGTAGCCAGGCAAAAAAAAAAACCTCCATAATGATCTTTGAGATGAAAATATATAAAGTATACTCAGGTAAAAAAGCAAATCTTAAGTATAGTAACAAAGTACTTTCCACCTCTTCTGACATGGTTTAGGGCTGTTATTTGATTGAACTCTTGCCCTCTTCACAGATATTTAGGTGGCTGTAAATGTCAGGCTGCTTCAGGGAACCGGGCTTCAGCTCTGACTGTTTCTGACGTTTCCAGAGCTTGTGTCAATGCAAATCTACATTACTGAAGTCCTGTGATTATGTATGCAGCCGTTTATGGTCTCATGGCACAAAAGAAGGTCACGCCATCTGATGGCTTCGTCTATCAATAGTGTCATTTAGAGATGAAAACAGAACAGCATGTGAAAAAGAAAAATCAGTTTGTATTAAAAACTTTCACGCCACTTTGCAATTTCTTTTTCTTGATGATAACCTGTTTTTTCCCTAAAGGTGTTTAGGCAAATTATTTGCACAAACCTCGGAAACATGAATGCATGAAGGAAAATAAAATGGATTCAATTTGCTGGGCTCAAATGGATTTTGCTTGTTGGTGTTCCTTTCTCTCTGCAGTAGGAGAGAGGATAAGCTGCGGATCCCGAGCGGCTGGCTCTGCCATCTTGCTCCCGAGATCGTCCGCCAGCTCTCTCCGGAGACAGCCGAAGATCAGCTCCCCTTTTCCAAACAGTCGGACGTCTTTGCCTTTGGGTGGGTTCACTTTTACACATGTGACACATAAAAGCACATGACTTTGACACATGACTTATGGGAAATTTCTGTGGGACTCCCACTGGAATCCGTGGATTATCAATGGGAGCTCATGTACCCCTGTGTGATGCACTCATGGGAAATCTTGGGGTGTATATGGGACGCCATATAATAAAAATTCATAGTACTCCCACTCCCACTGATAAGGGAGAAACCTAATGCCTGATGTTTGGAGGACTCACATGTAAAACACATGACATTCCAAGAAAATCTTGTAAAACCTACAGGATGCCATAGGACTTCCATGAAATGTCTAGAATCACTAAATAAAACCCTATTTTTAAAAAATATTAAATTCTATATGAGACTTGAAGTGCATGCTCTGCATAACATTATAGAATGTAATATGCTGTATATTATATATCACATTAATAACCAGGCTGTATAAATCCAGTAGGAACCATATATTCCAATGGATACCCCATTAAAATCCAGTAGAAACCACATAGAAAGGAGTCCATATTCCAACAGATAATGCATTCTAATAGATAAGGCATTAAATCCTGTACAAACCAGATAGAAATGAGACCATATTCCAGTATATACCCCATTAAAATTGAGTAGAAAACACATAGAATTGAGACCATATTTTGATTGATACCCCATTAAAATACAGTAACATGTAAATTAGACCATATGCCAATGGATAATCCATTAAAATCCAGTAGAAACCACATAGAACTGACACCATATTCCAATGGTTAACTCATTAGAAACCAGTAGAAGCCACATAGAAATGAGACTATGTTCCAATATACTATACCCATTACATTCTAGTAGAAACCACATGGAAATGAGACTACAGTATAATCCAATGAAAAACCCTTTAAAATCCAATAGAAATAGAAATGAGGCCATATTCCAATGGGAAACACACAAATCCAGTGAGAAACCCAATAAAAATCCCATAGAAATCAAGACTATTCCAATGAGTTGCCAATAAAAACTAAAGAGAAATCTTGTATAAATCAAGACCACTTTTCACTTTCTCGTAGTTAGTTGTCTAACCAATTAATCCTTTCTTTTAAAAAAAAATTATAGTTGTTATGAATTCATTATTCTTTACCTCTAATATAAAGCAGTTTCTGCAGGCTTGGTCTGCAAATATCTCTACAAAGATCTCATTTGGGGGTGCTAAGCACTCCTTTATTGCCCATAGTGTCTCCCTTCGGGGCTAATGAACTGTTAGCCCAAAGCAATCAATTAAACGCACAACACCAGAGTCAATCTCATTTCAGACCAGCAACGATGTAATGGGAAAAACTATCACAAAAGGTCTCCAAATGCATTACAGTTAATGAACTCTAATGTTTCATTTCATCCCTCAACTCTCTGAATTGAGGTGTAAGTGACCCCAGATCTGTCACTCACCATTAATTCAGTACAATAATCACCCACTTTAAATGAGAGAAGTAACAGAAGAATGTGGGAAGTGTAATATCCTTAACCACTTGCTGTTCTCTGGGGAAGTGCTTGGGATTAGGTGCTGAATTTGGCTTTTTGTTGTTCAGCTTAATTCCCCCCACAGTGTTCCCCTGGAGATTGTAATGGCGATGTCCAGCTTGCCAGTTCAACGCTTTTGTTAGCTAATTAGCTAATTCGTTCCTTGAGGCTAATAAAGCTCTCCCAGTGTGATACCCACCTGTGTTATCTGTGGCCTATCAAAATGTATGGTAAGGAATTAAACCAATTTTGCAAAAGTGAATGCCTTAAATGGCATTAAAAAGTATAAAATGTGACCCACTGATTTTTCCTTTTATTTCAATTTTGTAGTTTAGCCAGAATGTTTGTTTGTAATGTATCCTTATAAGTAAGGAATAAAACACTTAGGGATGTGCTGTAAGAAAATAATAGATGATGGGGTGCTGAAACACATCCTGATGTGAGGATTAATTTTTATTCTTTCTTTTTTGACGACTGGATGTTTTTCCAATCTAAACCTGTCCAGTTTGGGTGAGTCTGTTCCCACTGTAGCCTCAGATTCTTGTTCGTGACTGACAGGAGTAGAACCCGATGTGGTCTTCTGCTGTTGTAGCCCAACCGCCTCAAGGTTTGCTGCGTAGTGCATCCTGAGGTGCTTTTCCACTCACCACGGTTGTACAGAGATTACCATATTATTTGAGTTACCATATCCTTCCTGTCAGCTCGAACCAGTCTCACCATTCTCCAGTGGCATCAATAAGGCAATTATGCCTGCAGAACTGCCGCTCACTGGATGTTTTTGTTTTCCGCACCATTCTGTGTGATCTGCATCTGCATAATTTTATGCATTGCACTGCTGCTTATATTTCTGTACTTCTGACTTCTGCCAGTGTTGAGCCAAATATAAAACCTTAAGCTTAATGTGGAGTTCACACAGCTGGACTCTAATCTGTCCAGAGGCAGAAACTGTGTGTGTGTGTGTGTGTGTGTGTGTGTGTGTTCAGCCCTTGCTCACTACACTGTGTGGGTGCACGGCATATGAAAAAGGATGGATGGATGGGGGAGATGTGGGATGCTGCTCTGCTGCCTCCTAACACAATTGTATTCAGCTGTTGTGTCCATATGGAAGATCTCTGGCTCTGTCACTCTTCAGAGACATGGGCATTGCATTGTATTTAATTTATTTCATGGACACTGTGTTCTCCACGTGTTCACATGGGTTTTCTCTGGGCTTCTCATGGTTTCTGTGATTTGTAATTTGAACATTCTGTGAACAGTGGGATTTTCACTCCACCCTCCTCAATTCATATTCATTATCAAATCAGGATGTTTTCTGCATGGTTGAACATGGTTATTATAATGAATTGCTACTGATGTTTGTCTCTTTACCTCTTTGGCATCTCTCTTTGAATCCTCAGTGTACTGACGAGCGGATTTGTTTGTTCGGTATCAACACTTGACTCGCTGATTTTTAATTATTCTTAATTCCAACTTAATTATGGTGAAAAGAATATCAGCGTGATCTTGCGCATGTTTCAGAAGTCAAGAGCCCCCTTTGACTATTTAATCAATTTTTCTGGACACGCCTTAAACCATGAGAGGTCCAACTCAGGTCTAATGGAGGGGTATCATGAGGGCTTTCATGTTACACACACATCTTTGAACTTGATTTCTTCTGACAAATCTATGTAGGAGTGTGCAATAAATATCCTCTGTCTTCCAGGACGATCTGGTACGAGCTGCATGCACGGGAGTGGCCTTTTAAAAACCAGCCGGCTGAGGTGATCATATGGCAAGTGGGCAGCGGCATGAGACCCAACCTCACTCAGATCGGCATGGGCAAAGAGATATCGGTGAGCAGGATGATAGAAAAATATGCAAACACTTCTAACTGGGGTCCAAAGTGCAAATGATTTCATGAAATAAATATTTTTTAAATGAAATCTTACTGTAATATACAGTATTAAAGATCCCAAAAGTGATAAACATGATCACACATACAAGATTCAGTTTCTCCTGTCAATCAGAAGATATCAAAAATTGTGTATAATTTGTCACTCAACAAATATGATGGATAAAAACTCATCAGTGTTTTATGTTGACTTTGTAAGCAATAAAACATGCTGTTATAGGAAAATAATCAGTGACAGAATGGTCTGAGTGGTCTGAGCAGAGTTACTGATTATTTTCCTCAATCAGTACATCCCGAAGTATTTTATTTGTCTTACACTACAGCAGTTTGCCAGTTTCACTTACTAAAAAATGACACATCATACTTTTTATCTGTTTACTATATAATGTTGTGAAACATCAGCGAAACAAGTTACTTCCTGTCCTGAAGACTTTCCCATGGCAGCGAAAATTACAACTGCCTCCTTACAGAAAACTCCACCATATCAATGAATATTTATTATTCTTTGTTAAATAAAAACACATTATTTATATATAATGTTTTTTTAATAGTTGTAGATTGTGTGGTTTGTTGTAAGACAGGCACATGATGAAAGTCCAGTCACATGGCACTAAAATTTTCTTTCTCAAAAAATAAAAAAAATTTTTGCAGTAATTTGTTCGTTTCTATGCAAAAGTGAAATGGAAATGGAAGGTTACATATTTAACCAAGTGGGGGACCGCCTGTACGATTTCCTATAGAACTACTCATTAGAGTACACATCTTTTTTTTTGGTATGAAATATAACTTGTGCCTTGCATAAGTATTCACCCCCCCCTTGAATTTGGAACTGGCATTATATGTCATGAATCTACACATAACAGCTCATTGTAATGAAGTAGGGGGGAAATAAATTTTATATTTATAAAATAAATATATTTTGCTGTGGTAAAATTGTTTACAAATGAAAAATTGGAAAAGTTTTGAGCATAAGTATTCACACTCTAAATTACACTACAAAATGTGGAAAGGCTCAGGGGGGTGATTACTAATGCAAGGCACTGTATACATGTAGTGTGACCTGCCTGTATGTATGTATGTGTGTGGGAAATACTTGGAAAATTGCTGTCTTTATCAGCAGAGCTTGAGTTCTGTAGATTTATATGGACTTTTTTGCTCTTGTTTAGGACATCCTGCAGTTCTGCTGGGCTCACGAGTCTGAGGAGAGACCCAGCTTCTCCAAACTGATGGAGCTGCTAGAGAAACTGCCCAAGCGCAACCGCCGCCTCTCGCACCCCGGCCACTTCTGGAAATCAGCTGAGTATGTAAAATGAGCCAGGTTCTAAAAAAACAAACAAAAAAAAAATCAGAAGTACTCTGAAGTCCTGGAGATTGAGCTTATTGGCGTTAGCAATGCGGCATTGTGGGAAAACTGTGCACTGGGGGAAACTGCTGGATTGTACGTGTAGTCAAGTTTGCATCGTGTTCTTCTGTTTATTGTTTGATCATGTATGGACGACGGAAGATTTCTTTATTATTTATTATTTAGTTCTCTGTTTGTTTTGTTTTTGTTTTTTCTCTTAATCTGTTAAATCTGTTTGTGTTCTGAACTTTTGAATTTATTCATGATTAATTTGTCGATGTTATCTTTTTGATGAACTTCTGTTCAGTCACATGCCATGTCAGTGCGTTTGATGATGCATTTTTATGAACAAATGCAAATTGTTTTTATCCTCTGTGAGTCGTGCGTCTGTAATTTTTATTTTCATAAGGACGTGTAGTTATGGAGTGAATGTATTTATTTTTCGATTTGTGAATTGAACTATTGTTTATTTATTTGCTTTCAGTCCAATCACTGGCATCCATTTTGTGTGTTAAGTTTGTGTGTTTGTGTGTGTATCTATCTATCTATCTATCTATCTATCTATCTATATATATATATATATATATATATATATATATATATATATATATATATATATATATATATATATATATATATATATATATATATATATATATATATATATATATATATATATATATATATATATATATATATATATATATATATATATATATATATATATATATATATATATATATGCATGTTTTTATAACTTGGTGACCAAATGTCCCCACAAGGACAGGAATATCTGATAGTTTGACCTTGTCAGGATATTTGGTTGGTCCCCACATGGAAAACTTTTTTATTCAAAAAAAAAAATCGCAGCTTTTATTTTAAAAAACTGCAAGAGCCAAAAGGTGTCCTTTTGGTTCCTGAGGTTAAGATTAGGGTTAGAATTAGATAGCATTCATTAGCTGCATTAATAATTAAATCAGTGGATGGTCCTCACAAGGATAGTCTAAGAAATGTGTGTGTGTGTGTGTGTATGTCTGTGTGTGTGTATGTGTGTGTGTGTGTTGGCATTCATGTGGCCGTTTCAAGTCACAAAGCTTTACTACTCTTTGAAGGCGCACAATTATCCTTATTTTAGAAAATAAATAAATAAATAAATAAACAACTAGAAAAGAAACTGAAAGTTTAAAAAAAAGACAGAAAGAAAATGGCATGTTTGTGTTTTGAAGACATCCTGCCGGTTTTATGATTGTACACGTCCATTATAGACGCTTGAATTGTATTATATTTAACTGCGATGACGTGAGACCTTGTTGGGGTTAAACTCTGTTTCTGAGCCTGTAAGAATAAGAAAGAGAGCTGCGTTCGTCGTTCTTACGGCGTTGGACATATACGGATGCGTTGAAGTCGAACGTATTTTGAAACACAACATTGTACAATACAAGATTTTTCCATCGCCATGCGTAAGTTATGAAACATCAACGACTGTTGCATGCAAAGCGTTGATAGTGGAAAATGCAACGGACACCATTCCATATCTTGCTCTTAATGTATGACTATGGAGGTGACATTAAGCTGCGTATGGCTTCAAAAGATCTGCTAACCTGTTTTAGCCATCACACATCCGTACGCATACACTCTGGGTGTAGACAATCCGTACTATTCACGTACTATTCCATTATAACCAGGTCTCGAACTGCTTATAGATCTGTCGCTGCTGTTTTTGAAGTCTATTTTGGGATCACTGAGATTCAGATTTTTTTTTTTTTTTTTTTTTTTTGTGGGTCATTTATATTTGTACAGCTTAAACGTTTTAAATGCATGGAAGAAGGACCCATAAGGGACCACTTTAACTAAAAGAAGATCACATGTAATGAATAGTGGTTAAATAGAATATTCTCGTACATAATTCTAATATTTTTGAGTCATCCAGGATAACATCATTAGACTGCTTTAAAAAAATGTAAGATAGATGTTTAAAACACTACTCGTGCTATTATCTAGTCCATTCTATAAGTCTATAATATCATATCAGGTCGGAGTATGGGAGCCAGGAGGAAGTGTGAAGTAAACAGGAAGTGATTGTTAACAATCGTTCCAAGCCTGTTCACCGTGCCATGGACCTCGGTTAGAATTCGTAGCTGTAAATGAATTTTCCACTCGCCAATTCCATCTCACGATGAACATATGAATCGTGTGTCTTCTTTCTTTCTTTCTTTCTTTCTTTCTTTCTTTCTCACCTTACATGATCTTTAAGCCTTTAATTATGAATTCATGTTTGAGTTTATTATATAATTTTTTTCTTTTCTTTTTGGAATTGTGTGTGAATATTTGGTTGACTTTTCTCCATGATTGAGTTCCTATACTGTAGGTTGTAGGTGTGTAAATGCTTGTAATTACAGATGCCTTATGGTGCACAGCTTAGTGACTGCTTTATTCATCACGAGCTCCTTCTTTTCACTCATCCTTTATGAAAAAATACGACAATAAAAAATGTTCATTTTGGAATTTTATTATGTTTTTCAGTCCTTTCTTTTATCCCCCTCTTCCTTGTTTTTTTTTTCATGTTTCTCATTTTATGTTGACAGAATTCAATATAGAGTCGACTCCAAAATTATAGCTGCCTTTTAAGAGAATAATTTCTTTTATTATTTAGACATTTTATTATTTAGGGTCTCCTCCAGGTTGTCTGGTTTCATCCACACTTTCAAAAAACATACCAGTAGATGGATTGACTATGATAAATTCCCACTAGGTATGAATGTGTGTGTGCATGATGCCCTGTAATGGACTGTCCCATCCAGGGTGTATTCCCTCTCATGCCCAGTGTTCCTGGGATGAGCTCTGGATCCACCACAACCCTGATCAAGCGCTTATTGATGATGAATGATGAATGAATGAATAATACACACAGTGATTCCAATTTTCTGCTCAAATTCTTAGAAAAACTACTAACATTTTCACTAAAAACATTAAATAATAGCATTTTCTCTTAAAAATGTAGCAAATTATTTAAAAGGGATAAGACTCGAGGAAAATAAAAATTTTATAGTTGGTCAATATCACAAATTTGCTTAAATTGAACAGTGACCTGGAAATAGTGCAGAATCTTGAATATTGATCATTTCTTTTCCTTGTTTTACATTTTTCAAAATTCTTAAACTTTGTTTATTTCCAGTTTAAAATTTAAAAAATGCCATATTTTCAGTGTGGTCGCAGACTTTTGGCTAATCTAAGATAATATACACCATAAATATGCAGCAAAGTCAACAGAAATGATTGTGGGACATTAAATAGCCATGCCTGTCTCTGGATTTGAATCAGTCTGAACTGAACATGCACAAAGTGAAAAAAAACCCCAAACAAAACAAAAAAAAAGTAAAGGAGCTTGTTGTGCATGGCTGAGGGTCCAAAAATCCTCTACAACCTAATTAGCCTACAGGAAGAATCTCAGTGATATTCTGCTCTCTGGAGGAGGCTTCATTAATTATTAATTAGAGGAGTGCTAAAAAAATTGGAGTATTTTGAAGAATTTTTTTATTTATTTTTTTTTGCAAAGCTTAAGAAAATATGATCACATTCATTTTATGCTCATTTGAAGTTTCATGAACGGTGGAAATAGTTTTGGAGTTGATTCTATTAGTTCACTATCACACTTAGTTTTAATTAAATGTTCATTTAAAGCTGTGATTTAACACCAAAGAGATTATGTGATTATTCATGTGAATCATAAACAGATTTATTTTTTTTACACTAAACCTGGCAAATGAGTTTCAGTTCAGGTCACACGGTCACACTCATTTATACTTAAAGGTAAGAACTCGTGTGAGTTGAAGCTCTAATTCTAACCTATCATTAATGTACTATCTCCAACGTATGATTACTTACCTGAAACCTGTAATAAGTGCAGATATGTAACTGGTTCTGAACACTTACTTTAATAACAGGTTGAAACAATAACAGAACTTTTGATGAAAAAAAAAAATTTCATTTAATATATAGATGCAGTTTTGAAAGTAGCAGAGTGAGTCAAATGTTCCTGATGATGCTGAATCACAGCGGTTAGAGTCGCACTGGCTTGGTGTGTCTCTCTCTCTCTCTCTCTCTCTCATGACAGATGTCATCACTTGTTCCCATTTAATTATGCACCTGAGCGAATAGGCTGATAGCCTGATAGCTCCAGTTTGTCAAAGGTCACAATAAACAGGTCTAAGCTCACTAATTGGCACCTTTATTATTTCAGCAGAACATGACAAATGAAGTATTTAGAGCAAGGCTCTGGATATGCAAGAGTTCTGATGGTGTGTTTTAGAAAAGCAAGTGAAAATTCCCCTGAATAAAAAGCCTTAATCACTGGACCATGCTTTATAATGTCATAAAAATGAAGGCTTTTAATGAATGAGAGCTATTTCTCCCCAGACATCTGAGGCTTTAACTTGAAATTAGATACCAAAAGATTGTCAAACAAAAGTCTGAGCATTTTAATTGAATCTGATCTGAGGAGGGAGGTGAGTGGTGTTGGGGATCAGACTACGTTCCAATTATCTGTTGGCATTTTCTGAGCACCAAAACAAAGGCATATCACATATCCTCCAATAAATCACAGGGATCTGGAGCAGAAAAAAGGAAGAAAATAAATGTCTTTTTATGTGGATGTTAGTTAGCCTTTTTCTGCTGAGAGCATAGTCTTACGTAATGTTCTTACGCTAACATTAGTGAACTGTAAAAATATCCAAAATTCATACAGTGTAGGCTCAGTGTCCAGGAGACAGTCTATATTCCCATAATGCGCTGTGAGATCTTGTTACACTCTTAGGAAAAAAGGTTCTAGCACCAGGAAGCGTTCTTCAATTTGTCTGATGTAGAATCCTGCAAAATAAGTTTTCCGTTTTGGAAAAGTTTGGAAAATACATGTTTGAAAAATCCACACAGGTGCACACTTGCATTTTAGCTTCATAGTTTCGAATAACAACATAAAATATATCTACAGTCCAGTGATTGTGGCTTCATGAATAGCTGACACTACAGTTTTTGTCTATGAAATATATATTTTTTTAGATAACTATGTATCATAGCGTGTCAGAAACCACGTAGGTGAGTGTATAACGTTATACTTGTGACAGCCAGTGATGGCTGGTCATGATATCGAATGAGAAAGCTAAAAAAAAAAAATCGACTAGCCTTATTACTAACTCAGCATTACAATTATGAAACCATTACATTTGTGCCCTAGAGCATGGGGTCTCTTTATAGACATAAAACAATTAAGCATACACACAGGAACATACTCACTGAAAGACAGATAGGCAGCTCCATTCATGATTGCCATGTCTCTGTCAATTAGCAAGCACGGTAAACAGAAAAGCTGTGCTTGTCATTAGTCAGCTCTTTCATTCAAACCAAACAAAACTTACGGTTCTGTCTTTTGTCCCTTGTGTCATTTGTACATTGATTGTTTGCTTTGTCTATTTACTTTTTTTATCCTCCATTTTGGAGGCTTTTTTTAAACTCAGATGTTCAAGGAAGTAATCCACCTCGTTCATGTTTATTACACCTTATATTGTATTTGACATCAGTCCCAGTTGATGATGTGTTATGGATGTACTCACAATGTGGGTTTAAATGAATTAGCCCCAGTACACACTAACACCAGGGGCATTTCACCAAGTTGACACAACTGTCACTGATAGCCTAGAAATTAGCCCCAGCCTTTACCACTTACCAATCTCTTTATTTTTTCTTACCACCATTGGTGGTGCTGTTTTTTTTGGTTCCACAAAAACAATTTAAAAAAATGATTCACTTTAAGCCATTTGTTAACACCAAGCCATGCTATCCCATTTAAACCAGCCAGCTCTGGTGACAATGGCTCAATTAGTATAAGCAGTTAGCATCTGTCTTCTTTTCCCCAAATTCCTTTATGAAATCTGGTTGTTTTTTAATTCATACATACTATAAATCCACCAATATTATGTGTGGAAACGTGCACTAGCAACTGTGTTTCCTTTGTGTTTATTGTACATGATCCTTTGTTGAGATCTTTTTGGTTTTCCATCCTCAAATTCCCCCTTTTCCTTCCATGAATAATTTCTCTCATACATTTTGTGTTAAAAGTGTTATATAGACTGAGCTTGAGGTGTTAAGGTAAAGCAAAATTTTAGCAAAAGTTTTATTTTTCTATCCTCCAATCTCTCAGTTAAGATTTTACATTGTATATATTGAAAGGAAAGAGACACATGATGGAAAAGAATTGGCTTTATTCTAATCATTCTTCAGGCTGCAGGTATCCACGCATCTCGTTATTTTATGTGGGAGGACTTTCAAACTAATATTGCAGCTCAAATGACTAGTTTGAAAGGCATCTACGTGTTGCTCAAGTGTGTGGGCTTTTCTTTAACCTACCTAAAGGCACCTACATACTTTTCTGAGCTATTACTCATTAGTCAAGATCTGGAGACTCAAAAAGAACAAAAAGAGATGAGCAGTGAAAGAGCCGTGCTGTATGGAGCAGCAGGTTAGCAGACTTCTAACTGTGAGTCAGCTTTCAGTTTGCTCAGCGTTTACAGCTACCATTTCCCCCCTTACACTCAGAGAAAAAAAGGTAAATCTAGCACTGTAAAGAGTTCCTCAGTTTGTGCTTATGAGGAGATGTAAAGTTTGCATGCAGGTCCCTTTAACAGAAGCTATAATTTTCACGTTCAAAATCATTCCAGGTGGAACCCCTTTAGGTAACTGGTACGATTACCCATCCAAAGAACCCTTGAGGAGCCTTTTTTTGGGCAGCTTTACTCAGACATCCTCAAAAATGATCAGTCATTGGTTCAACACAATTGCCCCAAACCCTCCAATGGACCCCTTACACTTTAACAAAAAACATGCTAATAAAGGTTCATTCTAAGGCCTTCTTTGGTTTGTTCTTCTGAAAGAATCCTTAAATGTTCTATGTAGAAACCTACAACAATCTTTCCCTCTCAGAGAACATTCCAATTTACCATTTTAAGCTTTTCATCTGCCAATAATATCTTGGTTATTGCACTTAGGGGAAAAGGTTCTATCTAGCACCTTAAGTATCCTTCAGTCTCTCCTTCTGGGGCAAGCTTTAAAGGTTCTATGCAGAACCCTACACAGACATGAGGTTGTAGCCTGTAACTATCCAAAGATCCTAAAAGAACTAAAAGTCTGAGAGACAGAGAGACAGAGAGAGAGAGAGAGAGAGAGAGAGAGACATGAGGGATGGTTGAAGGCTGGAACTACAGTAGATAGTAAAGGTACAAGTAGAACACCTTGAGGATGCTTTAACACACAAAGGATGCTTGAGAAGTGTGTATTCTAACAAGAGTACAGTTCCTTTCAGAAAGCACTGAGCATCCAAAGAACCCTTAAAGAAGTTTTTTTTTTCAAAGAGTGTATATTACATATATTAAAGCTTCAAAACTGCAGTATATTTATATATTGTAGCCTATTCTTCCACAGAAACAGCTAAGTACTGACTGATTGTGAACTTACACTTGCAATTTCCTACCAATTTTCCATGACTCAAGTGACATGAAAAATTACAAAGGTTAAGTTTAGGCTTAGGAACATAGCGTACATACCTTTACTTATGACCTCACTAATAACCAAAAACATCATCCTTGATTGCTTGAATTTAAATATTAATTTATAGCTTTTATTATGTGTTACTTTTATAACAGATTCCACATTAAGGGTGAGTCAAAATAACCAAGACCTTGCTTAATATACAACATACACAACATAATAATCAAAAACCTCGAATCTAAGGTGCTGTGTCTGTGTGTTTCTACAATGCCTGATATTTCTCTTTATATCTGTTTTCCTTCCCTTTTTCGCAGGCTGTAGCAGTAACGGACTGCCTCCTGTTCCCCGTCCTCTCCACTCCACCAACACCCTGCTCTCATCAACCATCACATGACAGGAAGTCCTCCCACTGACTTCCTGGGGTCTTTTTAAATAGGAGGGGGTTGGTAATGCCATGCTAACTGCAGAGCAGAGAAGCCATTTTTTCCTGGATGCAAACTGGATGATTTGGAATGATCTCAGATGAATGAGAGAATCCAAAATGCTCCCTCGCTCCATATGCTTACACTGGGCTCTGGCTTCAGTGTTCCTCAGTTTGATTTGGGTTATTTTGCATCTCTTGCTTTTACATGTGTCATGATAAATTAAAACTCATGATCACGCATCATCATCATCATCATCATCATCATCACCATCATCATCACCAACACACAATATGCAAATGATTGTAATTTCAAATTAGTCCTGTCATTTGATTTTTTTTCTCTCGTACTTCAGCTTGGAAATTCACATGCTGATCAGTTTCTCTGAGATGAACCACCTTGCCTATAACTACTTCTTTTTTTCCCCCTCAAACTCCCATTTATACAATTGTTTTCATTTCCAGAAATAAGATATTAAAGGAGCAGTTTGTAATTTTTAGAGCTGCCTAAATTGTATTTGCAATTATAAAAAAATCAACAAGGCTTTCCGTTCTCCCAACAGACCCCAGTTATTTGTTAAAACTACATATTCCTGAGGTATGAGAGTTTCCTTTTAAGGAAACAGAGCTCTGTTCCAGATGGGGGCAGAGCTATTTTCAGGGTCAGAAATGTGAAGACAGAGCTACAGTTGTGTGCATACCATAAGGACATGAATGGACATTATGAGGAAATGTACAGAGAAATGTGATTTAAAGCAACAAGGCATTTAGTGTGCTAAATTTGACAAATGTTTCTTAATTATCATAGATAATAAAAATGATCAAATAGTGTATGTTACAGTGGCGACTCGTCCATAAGGGCAGGTGGTGCAGAGCCCCACTGTATAATCATCAAGTCCTCATTCACAATTTCATACACTTTAAATTCCACTGAAATATTAATTACCTCTTTTGACCAATGATATTAAACTATTGCTATTTGACAGATACATGGCGGTGTCCCATTGATTTGCTCGCCTTTCTAGATATTGTGTGCTCCACTTGTTACGCTTAGCTTCCATAGAGTTATTATTGCACCTAGTGGTCAAAAATGGGAACTGCAACAAACGCTATTAGAGGTCCATTGGGGCGGGAATCACGCTGCCCCACGTTCGCTCTATAAACATTTTCATTGGAGCAGCAGTGAACAGAACAGTTAATTACAGAGATGCCAAATCAGGCTAATGACTGCCATCCCATTTTATAGCAAATAATCTAAAATAAATCTAATACATTTCTGCAAACAAAGGCAAACTGTAAGTGCAGACAGTGTCTATGATATACAAAACCATTTCTATTGTAAGATATATTACAAAGATTGGGAGAGGAAAAAGGGGGATTCTGGAGTGGATAACATCACTATATCTGAAGTGTGTTTGCACCACGGTGATCTTGTTTCCCACACAAATACATAAGGTACTTAAGGTAAATTTTATTTTTTCAATTAAAAAGCCATTGGGGGTTGCCAAATTTGTAATGCATGGCAGTTTTGCTATAGTATCTTTAAAATTATAGCGTTATTACATGTCTAGAATCACTTTTAAAAATTACAAACTGCACCTTTAAGGTATCAGTTCCCTGATTTCATTATGGCTTTATTCCTAACGGTCCTATTGGTTTAACTTTGCATTTTACTGGTATAGGGATGGCAAGAAAGCGGGAATGACAGGTGGATCGTGGGATAACTGTGCGTGAAACACCCCTCCTCCCACCATCTACTCCTGGTGTGTGTGCGTCTGTGTATATGTATGCGTGTGTGTTTTTGGGTGCCTCTGCATTCCGTTTGCGTTCTCCAAAGTTCCTCAGATTCCCCGGCTGAGGTGCATGGCACTGAATGCATGGAAATACCAGACTAAACCCCACAGGTGTTTTCAGCATGACTATCTGAAGCATTTCATCCAAAATGACTCGCAAACAAGACATTATTTATCATTGCATCTCTTAATATGAGGAGAATACCCTCATGGCTGATTTTGTAATGTTCTCAAGTGAGGAAATATGAAAGAATATTCAGATCTGACATTTTTGTGTATTTTTTTTTTTACGTGGAATGATTCATGTCTTTTGATAAGTAACAAATATTTCAGATATTTCTGCAAATTGGATGAAAGAAGCCTGCAGCGCTAGGCACCATTAATAATCTTCATCTCATATCTTGTCTAATTGAGGCACATAGCACGCGTTCTATCTCTCTTCACCTCTCATTTGCAATTTGGACATCAGGTTCCTTTCATATTCATGAAACTTGTTTGTTCCAGTATGCATCATCTTATGAGAAAATGATTATTTTTGGGATTTCTAACAGTACAAATCTCATTCATGTGCACATTAACTTTTTTGTAGTATAAAACTTCCAAGTGACTGCATGTGCTTTGATTAAATTTCATTTCCATACTCGCTTGGCTCATGACGGCATCAGTGCCCGATCCAGGCTGAGTTCGAGCGTGGGCACAGCGTGCATAAAAAGCCAAACCTGTTGCTAGTGTGCTATTTGGCCCCAAGTCGTCCATATGTGCTTCACAAAGCCTAGCGCCATGAAGAGACAGAGCTCTTCTCAGGCACTGACATAAAAAGGGGAAAAAGAAACTTTTCAAAAGGACAAAAAGCAAGATAAATTCTGTGAGACACTCTAATCTCCATCTGTGAAATATTAGCAGAAAAAGAAGCAATTATTTTATTTATTTCCAACATTTCTCAAATGCTTAATTGCACAGAGCATGGATATAATTTTTTTCTGAGAGGCTTCCATCCTCTCAAAAATCTATTAAATATATATGTGTGTGGGAGTGAATGTGAAACTGATTATAACTTTTAATCAGTGAATGTAGTCGCATCGTTACATCTCTAATAAACTTCACATTTTAGCCCTTTTTTTTTTAATTAGATTCAGCTGTCTAAAATCATACCATCACCATCATTTAACACTCACCACTCCTACATGCTCACTTCATCTTCTCACTGAGACGGAAAGCAGCCTGATATCACATGCAAAAACCAAGGCTGGGTCAATCGGCTCGATTGATAGATGTGTATATTTTGTACAGTCATATTTCTATAGGTTTTTCTACTCTTGGAGGATATTTATAATCACAATGGAGGATATTTACACTGGAGGATATTTATAATCACAAATGTTATGAATGTCATCTCTGAAACACTGCAGGCCTTCTTACCAAATCTGTGTTTTTGTTTGTGAAGCTTTTGGTCAGGTTCAGCTGTTGCCCAGAGAAATAAAAACTTATTTATGAAATCATATTTGTCTGGCAGTAATTGTGTTGGTTTTGTACCTGTGGCTTGGCTTAGTGGTTTATCAGTATTATGAGATTACAGAAAAGTCAGTCAACTAAACAAGGAAGATACAGAATTATATTAAATGATCATAATTTGTATAATTTCCATTAAAGGTTTAGATCATTATTTCAAAATAAAAGGTTGTGTGGTAAAATAAGGTAAACATCAGAGAAAATGAAAGACTAGATCAGCCTGTTTATGATGTAAATGAATGAATGAATTGTTTATTTATGTATGTATTATGTCACATATGCATGATAATATCTATTTGGGATTTTACATCAGTTTTAAGCAACTTTGTTATTCATGAGATTTCCACTAGGAAAATATAGCTAATATCCAATTTCACCAACTTTTGTCACAATGACAAAAAATATTATATTAGCCAAAGTTAACAAGCATAAGTGAAAATGCTACGTTAAAAAGTTGTGAAGACTAAACACTAAAATGTGTTAAGAAGATAAGAGTGATTACACTCACCATTGCAGTAATAGGAACATCTGTACACCTGCTCATTCATGCAGTCCAATCAGCCAATCATGTGGCAGCACACAGAATGGTGTGAAAAACAAACAAACAAAAACATCCAGTGAAGAGCAGTTCTGAGCTGCAGAAATGCCTTGGTGATGGTCAGTCTGGTGTGAGCTGACAGGAAGACTACAGTAATGCAAATAACCACTCTTTACAACTGTGGTGAGCAGAAGAGCATCTCAGAATGCATAACATCCTGAACCTTGAGGTGGATGAGCTACAAGATCACCTCAGGTTTCACTCCTGTCAACCAAGAACAGGAATCTGAGGCTACTGTGGGCACAGGCTCTGGACAAATAAAGACTGAAAAAAAAAAAAAAACCCCAGAAAGTCCCAAAGTGTTTTATTCCTCTTATACCACAGCAATTTACCAACTATTACAATTGTTATTATTTTATGAGCAACATCATACTTCTAACTATTTATAGTTACACTTGTTGTTGTGGAATGTCTGTAAAACAGTTTCCTGTTATCACTTGTATTATAGCAGCTATAAACACTTGTTCCCTCACCAGCCTCTCTTTTTTTTCTCTCTGAAAGTTAAATAAGACAAAAATTGCAGCTTGTCATGTCTGAAATTCATGTAAATATTTCAAAGATTCTACTTTTCACTCAAGTTGTTGTCAATAATATAATTTGTAAAGAGAATGTAAAAGAATGCAGAATAGAAGCGTTTTCACTAGTGCACTCAGTCTTTTAGACCCCACTGTATATATATAAAAAAACTCTGCCCATGCTTTTAAAACTTGAGGTGTTAATAAAATACTGATATTACATAGACTCATAGATTAGTGACTTCTGAAGGTGGGATAATAAGAAAATCTAATTAAGAGGTCAGCAAGGTTTGACAAACTTAATTCAAAGTGAGACTTTGAAAGACGTTAAGTCAGAGAAGCTGACATTCCCGAGTTTAATAAGCTAAATAGTTCTCTCAATAAAAAACTTTCTGTAGTGAGGAAATAAGTTGTAGGGACTCAGAGTAACAGGAGCATATCAATAAAGGAGCGTTAGTCAGAATTTGCCTTGAGATATAATTAATCTTCCACATTTTTCCTGCCTGTGTCCACATATTGAAATCGGACTATTAATGTGTTATTCACTTGGAAGTGACCAAAGGCCAGATGACTTCATTAGAAATTCACAAAAGACAGGCTTTTATGGCTTATGGCTATCCTATAAAAAAAGATAAACAGCTTTTTTTAAATACCTTTTTTTTTTAAATTTAAGCATGAAATGTTTGCAACTTAGTTTGTTTCATTTTGGCTTGTTGTGATGCTGAGAGATGTCTCTTCCTTGACTTCC
Source organism: Pangasianodon gigas (assembly GCA_022758105.1). NCBI lineage: Eukaryota > Metazoa > Chordata > Actinopteri > Siluriformes > Pangasiidae > Pangasianodon > Pangasianodon gigas. The sequence goes on from CM040477.1 coordinate 15,319,556, forward strand.
TCGCAGTCCATCCATGCCGCTTATCCTACACAGGGTCACAGGGCTTGTCCCATGGAACCTGCGGCACAAGGTGGGGGACACCCTGGACAGGGTGCCAACCCATCACAGGGCACAATCGCACACACACTCGCATAGTATGGACAATTTGGAAATGCCAATCAGCCTACACTGCATATCTTTGGACTGGGGGAGGAAACCGGAGTACCCGATGGAAGCCACCTAAGCACAGGGAGGACATGCAAACTCCACGCACACAGGGCAGAGGCGGGATTCGAACCCCCATCCCCGGATAACCACTAAGCCACCATACCCCCCCCTTCCTTGCAGTCACAGTGTAAAAATCATATTGTATGTTGTCAAGTTTGTTCAGGACAACTCATATCTTTGTTTATATGGAATCCCTGATGGATATACCACATACTGATGCCATTATCCCTGTGTCTCACTTCTGTTGCATTTATTGATGCTTGCACATTATGAAATGTACACACACACACACACACACACACACACACACACACACACACACTGTTCAATGACTACAGTTACTTTCCATCATTTTAGTAAAATTGTGGAAATGGGTCTGATGATGTGATATGTGTAAATGGTGAGACAGCTTTTTAAAGTGTTGATGCTGGTGTTGGGAGTGAGAAGTTTTAGATAATAGAGTTTAGTTCTTTCAGTGAGCTTCTTGTAAAATGAAATAAGTACCGTTTTTCCTGCTTGCACAGTTTTCCATCATTATTCTACTTCTCATATTATATTGCCAATTGTATATATATATATATATGGCTCTTTTATGTGCTTTATCATAAATATTTTGTTTCTACACTTTTAATTTACAATTGTGGAGTCAATCTCAAATGCTATATAAATAAAGATTATTATTTTATTACTAATATTGTAGCTCTGAAATCGTAAATGTGCAGCGACAGATGTCATATGCTGCCATGGGCTGTCATGACAAGTTATTTCCGGTAATCTAAGAGTGTCATGTTAGTATGTAATTGTCATGATAGCTGCCATAATATCTGATGCCATGACAGTTCACATCACATGCAAGTGTGCTCCAGTTACCATGTTTTTTTCTGGGTCAGGATTGAGGTGGATCTGGAGAATATCCCAGGAACACTGGACACAGGCGGGAATACACCCTGGATGGGAGGCAGGTTTAACACCGAAACTGTCAGAACAAAAGACATTACATATCATGGCTACAGGAAATGCCAAGAATAATGATAACAATGCTCCTGATACTATGTAAGCATAACCTAACCATGGCAATGTCCATAAATAATAACCTCCAAAATGTATCCATAGCAGTAGTTGTAAAATGGTTGCCTATTGGTATGTGAAGTAGGGTGAGTTAGTTCAATAAAATGGAGTTGCTGTTTACATTGAGTAAGTAGATCATATAAAAAACACTTTTTAAAACCTGTAGTAAGTAATCCTGGTGTTAAGGAGTGCCATTTACATCATTTCTGAGAGACATCTTTGGGTGGTATCTCATACTTATACCGCAGTGCTGTTGACTTCTCATTTCTGATTGGTCAAAAGGTCTGACAGTAGTTCCAGCTGTAATTCAAATGATGTTAATGCGCTCCTTCTAATACATTATCGTTTCTACAGTAACAGCTTCCGCGGGGACTTGTACGGCCGACAATCCACATAAACAGATTTAAAAACATGTCTAATTGTTGATATGGTGAAACGTTCTCAGTTTTATCAACTTTATTTTAAAAACTTTACATAAGATTTTATATGGTCCTATGTACAGCATTTTGGTCAACATTTGTTGCTTTTTAAAATGTGCTTCACAAATAAATTTGACTTGACTTCACTTGACTTTCAGTAAGGAGACGTTTATTTAGCATTTTTGGAAGGAGTCTCCAGTTTCAGTGCTTTCTAACAGTCAGAGGTAAACCTATAACTTTTCTTTATACATTTTCAGACACATAAAATCTTTTTCAGGGTTTCACTGTAACATGGCAAGCTGCATTTTAAGCTTTCAAGCTGCACTGAAGTAAAGCATAGCACTTATTTCTCTATAATCTATAAATAAATCTTCTAAATACACATGTTCTCATGAAGCACAACGAAAACATTACTGGAGAAGGAACTAAACGCAAGAAAGCAACAATGTTTCCATGGCAACAAGAGGTATTCGGCCAATAATGATAATGATAAATTTTCCTCGCCCCTGACCGATTAAATATAATAATGAGGATAATTATAGAAGACAACTCTGTTGGGAAATAGGAGTTAGAGATGATTAATAAGGTGTGTAATGCAGGCGTTTTGTTAACAATACCTGACAGAGTATAATGTTCAGAGGCATGTTACATGTCAGACTTGTTCTGCGCCATCCTCTGAGTCTTTATCGTTCTGTATGTCTTTAGTCTTTTTTTTCTTTCTTCATCTCTCAATCTGTCTTTCATGCCCAAGCCAAAAAAAAAAAAATGCTCTGTATAAATAGTATCAGCTGCGATTCTAGCTACAAGTCCAGGGTTTGGGCAGCGTTGAATGAGTTCGTGCTTGCGTGTGTGTGTTAGAGAGAGAAAGGAGAGAGAGAGAGACGTAGAGAATGAGTGTGTGATCGGGGCCGCGTGGTTTCATTAGGGAGGCAGATGGTAGCACTCTAGTCGGAAGTGATTGACATAATGACACGACCAGCCAGCAGGCCATGCGTCTATCTGTGCCTTTGTGTGCATGTGTGCGTGTGTGTGCGTGTGTGTGTGTGTATTTTAACGTCACAGAGTGAAAATATCCATGGTCAAATGCTGTGTGTATTTGGTTGTCAGTAAAAACAGATGTGAAGGAGCAAAGATTCAGGCAAGAGGATAAATTTTGAGGATAAATTTGAAGATGTACAAATTGTAAACATAAAATCTTTAAGAAACACACAAAATCTCAACATTTCCACAAAATGCAAATATACCATCTTCAGTTTTCATTCTAAGTGTGTGTTGTATTGTCTGGTATTGCTAGTTTTGCCTAGGTCTTTTGGCTTGTGAAACATCTTTATTCATAATCTTGTGTGGTATGAAATTATTATTATTATTATTATTATTTTTTAACTAATCTTGAGCTTGATCTGATTTGTATATGGACATGTTTTTACTAACAAACTGCTTAAATTTGAGCCCATGGTGTCAGCTATTGATGCTAACTGATCGTTTTAGTGTTTGGGAGTCCTAGGGAATGTTCATAAGCTGGACAGGAAAATAAATGCAACGAGACTGGCAAAATATTGCTCAATTTCTGTTACTTGGAGCTCCATACTTGGAGAAGTTGTTGTTTTGTGTACTATGAGTTGTATAACAGATTGCTTATGATAAGGAACACTTATTTACACTGTCTATGATTTAGTGGAATGTGTACATGCCTTGGATGTGCCATGCTATGAACGTCTTTATACATAAATATTTGCCCAACTCTCCCAGGACCCCTGAAGCCCTCTGTGTGTGTGTGTGTTTGTGTGTGTCTTTTTAGGTGTTTGTTAACAGTGTGTAATACTATTATTAGAAACTATACTATACTAATATGATTATTCATTTTACAGTATGCTACCTACATACAGTGTGTTCTGGATATTTAAGTGCACATGAGTTTGAAAAAAAAAAAAAAGCCTTGAGGACACAGGACCTGACATGACAACCTGCATTCTTCTGTATTATTGTCTTCATGACACAGAAAAATAGGCTGCTGAGAGAACGACTGTTTATGTTAATGTGAGTGATGACAGAAACGAACTAGTTTTGCAACATTTAAAATAAATAAAAATGTATAAATCTGTGAGGTGTTGTTCTTTAATAAATAAAAAAAATCTAATTGCTGGAAAATTGCTGTGGTATAAGAGAAATAAAACTCCTAGGGACGTTTATTATAACAGATTTACATTATTATTATTATTATTATTATTATTATTATAATACATTACAGTATTACATTATTAAAGTAGTGTAACCGAATACGAATACATTATTTGGATTGAATAGATAATGGCATTGCTTAACACCTCTTATATGCTCTTTAAAATACAATATGCACACTTTACTTGTGACCGTGACATACTTACCTATTAATACTAGGCACTGACTGTTGAAATCAAAGTTATATTATGTACAGTCTCTCAGTAATAGTAGCACTTTGTCCATACTTCAGTTTAGGTCTCTCTCTCTCTCGCTCTCTCTCTCTCTGTTCTCCCTGCAGCTGTCTTTTTTCTGTTTTATGTCAGATGGTGGACACTCATACTAGCGTCGACTCTAAGCTCAGTGCTTAGATTGTTATCTGCATGACAAATGAGTACATGTACATTTAATCTCTGAACTCTCTTTGTGAGTGTATGTAAGTGTGTATGCATCAGTGCATGTCTGTGTGTGTCCTGTGTGTGTGTGTGTGTGTGATCCGATGCTGTTTTCATTAAGAGCTGCATTCCCCTATATATATATCCCATATATAATATGCTGAAAGTCCCGTGGGAGATTTTTTTTTTTTTTTTTTTAAAAAGATGATTGACAGAAAAGCAGCTCTGCTGAGAAACCTTCACAGCTCGGAGGCGGGAGAAATTCCACAGCAAGCAAGCTGAACATGCCAGAACGACCTGGAGAGAATGAGACTGTTGAAAACCAAAAAAAAAAAAAAAAAAAAGCTCCAATCTCCAAACATTTCCACCATGAAGTCATTCACTTCCTTTTGATCTGTATGTGCACAATGCTATACTCATTTCCCTGACAGGAAGGTCTTTGTGTGCAGCACCAGATAAGGAAAACACACAAGAAGTCGTACAAAACTAAAATCAAACATTACTTGCACCTTGCACGCTCCAAATGGATGATTCAGAGAAAAGAAACTCAGCCAGCTAAGAAGTGTTTGCTTCTTTAGTTCTCAACTGGAGCTACAAGTCTATGACCACCAATTACCCTCATGCTATCTGTTCAGTTCCTGTTTACAACTTGGATCTGTTCTATGCAAGCACATGGTTTTTAAACGTGTATTGAAACATCTTGCCAACATATCCTGTTGCGTAAGTTCTGAGCCATGTTTACCCCGATTCCCGTATGTGTCTTGACTGTTTTGCTATCTCTTGATCATGAGGTCATGAGTTCAAATCCCAGCACCGCCAACCTGCCACTGCTGGGTCCTTAACCCTCAACCCTCAGCTGTATAAATGAGATAATTGTAAGTTGCTCTGGATAAGGGTGTCTGCCAAATGCTGTAAATTCTTCTACTGACTTTATTTTGTTACAATATCACACACTCGACTCAAATCACTGTTGCACAGTATCTCAAAAGATTCTTATAATACCAAGGTCATGATTTGTCAATCAGTGTGTATGTGAGGAAAACAACCGATCGATTATATTTAAATTAAGCAAAGAATTGTTGAATTAGCATTTTCCTGAGCATTTTATGAATAAATAAAATCTCTTTTTGAACAATGCTAAGTGAGTCAGAATCACCTTACAAACAGGAATGAATCATCTTTTAGTTGGAATTTAAGAGAGCCTGGAAATGTTGGTGGAAATGTTCTACTTTCCCACATTTACTCAGGAACATAAAGAAACATGAACCAGCCTGATAGTGGTGCTATAACGTACCACTCTCTGTTTTGATCAATAAATCTCCTGAACTGTGGGTTATTCACATTTTTTTCTTTATTTCCTTCTATTCATTCACCAAATACACAGGACATTTGGACTCTTTAACTCTGTTTTTTCAGTCTCCTGTCCTGAAGGGGAAATTCACTGCAGAGTTTGACATTTTAACTTAATGACACACCATATTCATATCACTATTGTCCAAAGCTGCCTCGGGCTGAATTTGTTGGGTTTGTATAGGTGGACTTTTCACAACTCATGATTTAGATATGGAGATAATTTGCCTAAAAATCAATTTTTGCAAACTAACTGTTTAAAATTGATAGTTACACACTGTAGATGATGTGTGAGAAGACACACAGAGTTAAAGATGAGTTCGTGTACTTATCGCATCATTATAGTATGAACTCTATAGTATTTAAATAAGTGAGTGTTTCTCAGGAACTGCTTATTTAATTGGGTTGAATTTTTGTGCAATATTTTCAGGATAATTAGAAAAACATGGCCACCATGGACCAAATACAGTTCAGGAGGCATTTAACAGGATTATGACTGTGTAATATTTATAAAACAAGAAATAGTAGGTCCGTTAGGGACTCTCTAGTAAACTACAAAGCTTAGCCACCATGGTGCACTATTCCAGTTTTTTTTAAATAGAAAAAGTGCCTCTTTGGACATAAAACCTTTTAAAAAAAGAAAAGAAAAGAAAAAAAAAGCCTTTTCTTATAATCGTTAATTGATTGCCGAAGCACTTTTTGAACAATTCCTAGAATTTTCAGCCATCAGTCTTAAATCTGGACCTGAACCAATTTGCACCATCTGAAACAAAATAATTGCAAAGTGGAATTGACTTTTTTTCTGATAAAACTAAACCCAAGAGGGAGTCATTGTGACCTAATGCTTTGAATGCTGATTGCCGTTTGAATCAGCATATCTCTTGCTTGGTATAAAACAAAAAAATAATAGTGGTGTCACGTTACAATTTTAATCTGAGCGACTTTTTTTAATTTTTTTATTTTTTTATTTTTTTTATTTTATTTGATAAGCTTTTTTCTGGTCTTTTGAGTTTGTCTGCAAAAACAAACCAAAGGAAAAAACTCAACAGACTTGTTTAATACATCGTGTGGGAACAGCCTGCAGGGACTAACAGACACTGATCAATGGCAGGTGCTGTAACAGTAAAGTAGTGTAACTCATGCTACACTTGGAGAGTAAGCTGTCCAAGATAAATAAGATATACAGCTGGTTTTAGCAGTTTAACTGGACCATGGATTGTAAATGTCACCTTATTATTGTCCAGTACTATAGCTGTACTATTAGGCAATTTGAAGGCTGATATCTTGGTGTTATTCCTTTGATAATAAATCAGTGTATGTAGTCAGTGCACATGAAAAAAACAAAACATTTTGGATCTCCTCACATTTCTCTGAAAGATCGACTTTTGTTTAAACAAAATCTCCATCAAAGGAATATAAAATAAAATCACAAATAGTTACATTTGATATTCAGATATTATACTGTGGAATGACAGTGTGCACTGGGGATCATTGCCACCTCATAGCTCACAGCTCCGGGTCTCTGGCTCGTTCCTGAGCTCGGCTTACTGTCTGTGTGAAGTATCACATGTTCTCCTCGAGTCCATATGGGTCTGCTCTGGGTCCTCTGGTTTTCTCCAACTTCCTAAAACATGCCACTAGGTGGATCGGCTACTCTAAAGGCGTTTTCATACTCGAGACTGACTCTGGGCTCGTTTGCAGGGCGGGGCTCATAATTGCAGCTTTACATTCACATCGAAGAATTCTTTCCGACCCGTGCATTGATTGCACAATTCACCTCACTTTTGTGCATGCAAGTTTGCAAAACGATAAGCACTAGGTTCATCCATTTGCTGTTTTTTTTTTCTATTTTTCAGTGTTACCAAAACTCAAGCGGTGAAAAACAGAGCTATTTAAATGCATCTCATATATTTGTGCAGGAATACTTCAAACGTGAAGCTGATCTTGTATACAGCAGGCTGGCACGAGATTTACATCGCTCCAGTCCTATGAATGTCTAGTTTTATATATGAGTAACAATAACAACTCTTTCCCTGGAATCACACAAGTAGTACCAGTGAGTTATGTGACAGATTGAACTAATCACATTACTCTGTGTTCAGCACTGAACGTGGATAGATTCCACATGTGATGTGGTTGAGTTGAAGCAAACCCCAGACCACCATTTTCAGAGGACTGTGGATCGGATGTCTGGACCTGGAAAACTGCGTTCACACTTATAAAATTGTACTGATTGTCTCAATTGGGGGAAAAAAATGCAAGTGTGAAAACGACCTAAATTGTCCCTAGGTGTGTATGAGTGTGTGGATGTGTGTATGCATGGTGCCCTGTGATGGATTGTAGTCCCATTCAGGGTGGATTCCTGCCTCATGCCCAGTGTTCCCTGGATTCTCCACAACCCTGACCAGGATATACAGGGATACAGTGAGGGATATTGTACTTTGGCCAAATGAGTGCCATGAGCACAATTAAAGCAAATGTGTAACAAACACCTTCCAGAATCTACACAAGTGTTATGAATTGTTGACAGTTGCAGTGACTGTTGTGTTGTGTAGCAATGCAAGTGTTACAGCTGCACTCAAATTGCCCTGTAGGTCACATGATTACAAATGAGTGTTGATGTACACTTGTATCATCCTATTTGATTGTTATGCATACTCTGACACAAAATGCCGAGTTTATTCCGCCGTATGGAACAGCGCGCGTGACATGGCACGCGTGAAGTTATGCGCTCTTGTTGGAGAGCAGGTGTGCAAATGCGTGCAAAAAAAAAAAAAAGTGTGCAGTAACGCAAGTCGCCATTTAATTGGAGCAGAGAGGGAGGGGGAGCTCGGTGATGACGGGAGATAAAAACCGGCGCTGGTGCACCGCGCAGTCGTTTTTTTCCCCCTCCTCTCTCTCTCTCTCTCTCTCTCTCTCTCGCGTGCGCTCCGTATTTGCGGAGGATGCTGTTGCGGCTGCTGTTCTGACGGGACTCACACTACAAACAAGCTGAACTCTCTCTCACACACACTGAGGACTGAGGACTCAGGAGAGAAGACATAACACACATACATACACACACCACACACAGCTCAGGAGCTGCGCGCGCGTTTTCCAAACGGTAAGCTTATACGCATATTTTTTTAATCTTCCTGCTTTTTTTTTCTTTTTTTTCTCAAATTTCTTACTTTTTTATTTATAGTGCATGATGAGAAGCTTTATTTGGTTTCAAATGTGTCATGCTGCCCGACTCATAATTGCGACGGAGACGCAACTTTGTCTTGTGCGCGCGCTCCTGTTGCTTCCTCTCGCTGGGGGAAAAAAAAAAAATACCGACAGTGCGCGTGCAGTTCGCACCTTCAGAAAGAGCTCGTGCGTTAAGTGATCTGTGCGTGCATTTAGCGTATAGATTTTTTTGTGCATATTTGTGAAAGTTTTTGTATTTTTTTTTTTTTTTTTAGTTGTGCAGGCATGATGGTTTCGCGTGCACTTGTTGCTTTAGGAGAGATTACACAAGTCAGTGTTACATAAAAATGATAGACGGATCATTGAATCAAATCAGAGCATGGCTTAATGATGATCATTTTAACCAAATTTCATTAAAAAAACCACACAGTCATAATCATTTCTTGAGAACACCATGCTCCTAACATGCACTGGTGTTAATTTGATTAATCACTGAGCAAACTGCCAGACTCATCAGGTTTATTCTTCAGAATTGTTGAGCCATCTGGGTGTTTTGCCTTCACTGTGCATCATGGATTATTGTGATTATTCATATTTCTCTTCGAGCGTATTGTAGAGGTTAAGTAGGGAGCTTGGAGAGTGTGTGAAAGCCTGTTTTAAAGTAGGTTATTTGTTGCTTATGTGTTGGACCACAGCAGAAGTGCCACAGCGTCTCCACTTATTGCTTTTGCAGATAAGCAGTGGGTCACAGACTTTTGGATTTGGTCAGGATTATGCCAGCTGTGCCCTGATGCAGGGGTATGGCTCCTGGACTCTCAGAGAAAGTGTTTTTTTTTTTTTTTTAAATGTATTGAAATTTTTTTTACCCATAATTGTACTATAATAGGGGTATGTTTTGCATTTCTCTCAGGACAAAAAGCAACCAATGTGTCAAATCTTATATGCATTTCTACATCATGCAAAGAAATTCCTGCTTCTTAGAGATGTAGCATGCAGTGTGCAATAGTCCTCTGTGTACAATCCATAAAGTTCCCTGGTGTGTCCATGAATTTTCCAACCTCTCATATATAATAAGATGCTCAGCCAGATATGCTGCTTTGAGAAATCAAACAAAAAGAAACCCAATTTTAATAGACGTGCATAAAATCTCATGTTTTTTGTGCATGTTTGCAGAGTGGTGTTACTGCACAGAGCGGCATCACCATGCAAGACACAGAGGTGAGTGTGTGTGAGCTCCAGCCCAACATCATCTCTGTGCGCCTGTTCAAGCGCAGAGTGGGTGGTCTGGGATTCCTAGTGAAGCAGCGTGTTTGCAAACCCCCCGTAATCATCTCGGATCTAATCCGGGGCGGTGCGGCCGAGGAGTGTGGCCTGGTCCAGGTGGGCGACATCGTACTCGCCGTCAACAACAAGCCGCTGGTGGACATGAGCTACGAGCGTGCACTGGAGACGCTCAAGAACGTCTCGCCTGAGAGCCATGCCGTCCTCATCCTGCGTGGCCCAGAGGGCTTCAGTACGCACCTGGAGACCACGCTGAGCGGAGACGGACGGCCACGGACAGTGCGTGTCACCAAGCCTGTGTCAGCCCGGGCGTGTCAGCGCTGCACACCCAAGGAGCTGAGGGCCATCGAGAACCTGGCGTCATCGTCCTCCACTTCATCCTCTTCCACTTCCTCATCAACAGCACGTAAGGAACCCAAAAGTTTGATCCCGCTGAGTGGGCCGGACGCGTTGCTTAACGGTGTGGAGGAAAGCAACGAGCTGCTGAAGGAGATCGAGCCTGTGCTTAAGCTGATCAAGAACAACAGCAAGAGGGACGTGAATGGAGAGGGACAGAGGGGTGTGGAGAAGAGGGACGCCGAAGTGCAGGTGGAAAGGTAAGAGGAGGCGAGAGGGAGAATCAGGACACATGCACACACTGATCATCTGTCATTTAACCCTTTATTGGCAGGATTGCATTTAATTTATTAAACTCCCATGCCCACACTTAGATTCCTCACTCATTCCTTTTCCTATTAGTTTCACTATTAGTTTATTTGGTTGTTCATTTGGTTCATTAAGCCGCTTATTTGGTTGTTCATTCAGTGATTCCTGAATGAACAACCAAATAATAAACTGGAAGTTTAAATGGTTAAGGAAATTAGTTGTGTCATGAAATTTGTTTTGTTTGTTGCATGAAACCAACTGAAGGCACACCATCATTCACAATGATGCAGACAGGATAGAATTAACCCTTCTTAAAGTCTTAGAAAAGCAATATGGATAGGTAAGAGTTCTGTCCTTCCTAAAGTCCTTCTGCTGTAGGGTTCTACATGGACTTTTATGAGTTTACAACAAGGAACAAATCAAAGAATGCTTTAGGGTGCTAGATTTTTCTAGTAGTGTATGAATTATTTAGTATCTACAGTGGAACTTACAGTTGGTAGTCACAAGAGTGAGAGCATTAAGGGGAACTTTAAGGGGTTAAAACAAACAAAAGGGGCATAATAGATTTACAACAGCAACAGCAACAACAACAATAAGAATAGTAATAATAAGAACACCACCACCACCACCACCATCATCATCAACAACAACAACAATAATAATAATAGTAATAATAATAATAATCATCATCATCATCATCATCATCATCATATTTTTATATAACACATCTTCTGAGTGCAAAATGTTGAAGTGCTTTACATATATATGCTTAAACAATCCATTTTTTATAAAACACATCAATGAAACTATTTTCAGTCTTTAACAGATTAACTAAAAATATATATTACAATTCATATATATATATATATATATATATATATATATATATATATATATATATATATATATATATATATATATATACATATATATTTATTTTATACACACACACAGGACCCTGTAGTTTTTTTTTTTTAAATTAAAGTGTCCTAGGTAGAAACTTCTGTGTCTAATATTCTTTAGAAATTTAGTCCAGATTTTAAGAACTATGTAGGAAAAAAGTCTTTCATCAGGTGAGTTTCAGACAATTCTACAGCGGACCAAAATCAGACTAAGTCCATTATTAAATATTTAATAAAAATGATTCCACAAAGCTATTAATACTATTAATAATCATCTATGCTGTCTGAATGTATTATTATTAACGTGCTGTGATTACCATCATCGTCATCATTGTCATCATTGTCATCAACATCATCATCAAATACTATCTGTCCTGAAATACACAGAGTTTATAAACGAGTTTAGCTAGTGGTTTGTTGGAAATATGACCAGACTGCAGTCATTTCCTCTTATTAGATGATAATCTTATTAGTTTGTACCTGATCTGGATTAGTCAATTAGCCTAATAGTTGGGGGCTGCTGTTAGAAATCTGATTTACCTGCAAATCTGTAGGCATCGGTTCTCCAGACTAGCTCACTGCCGTCCCCAGGGCATGAGTCAGAGGCTTCCTGGAGCTCACTGCATATTTCCGAGGCAAATAGTGTTTCAGATAAGTGTGCTTGGAAAAAAAATGATACATTTTTGATAGACGGCCGAGTGCGTCTGCAAACCTAAAGTAGCTGTTTGGCAAGCTGTATTAATCAGAAATGCCATCAAATAAGGTTGTTTTTAAAAGCCTCCAACTGTAGGCGGATGATTATAGAAAGCAAACATACAAAATGAAGGAGTGGTTTTGATCTCCGAGCCCAAATGTCTCTGAATACAATCTCTCCAAGTTTTTTATTTTTTTTTTTTTACTGATGAAAGACAGAGAAAACAGTGCCAAAACATTGTAGACCTTTACACAATAAAATTCCCAGTATTTAATTAAGTCTTCTACCACTGTGAACAGAAGCAAATTAAACTCGGCGGGAAAACACTGGGATGCTTTAGGATCTCATCAAACACTTAAGGCTTCTTCCTGAGTGTTTGAAAAAAAAAAAGCGACGCTTGAAAATGATACCATTAAAAAGGCAAAAGTGACACACAGTTGAACAATTTGTATATTTGAATCTCTGGTTGCTGTGCTAATGGCTCTTCAGTTGAGCTATGAATGACGTCATATCGTGCGTTATCGTTGAGTAAAAATCACCTTAAACGATGTCTGCACTGAAGATTTCTGGTTGAAGCATGGGAGTTTCATTAAGATTTCACAGTGAGGTTATTTTTCTCTGCACCTGAGATTACTGCTGTGAGCGATATGCAGAATAAACTTTAGTGAACTCAGGTAGCTTTAGGGAGCCACATTCACAGCCAGTAATGAAAGAGGGAGAGAGAGAAAGGGAACTGGTGAAAGACAGAGAACAGAAAAAGAGAGGGGGGATAAAATGGAAGACAATTAAAAAGAGAGAGAGAGAGAGAGAGAGATAGAGCAGGGTAGTAAGAAAGGGAAGCGACAGAACAAGAAAGGAGAGGGAAAGAGGGAGGGGAGAGAGAATGACAAATAGAGGAAGTGACAAAGCGTGTAAGTGGCAGACAGTTGGGGAGAGAGAGAGAGAGAGAGAGAGAGAGACAGAGAAGGGGAGGCTGAAAGGAAGAAGGTTAGAAAGAGAGATGGGAGAGAGCCTGAAATTAAGAGAGTTAGAAAAAGAAGGATCTAGAGAGAGAGGTGGAGGAGATACAGAAAGGGTTAGAGGAATAAAGAGAGAGAGAGAGAGAGAAGATGAGTGAGAGAATGAGAAAGAGGGTTGGAAAGAGAGACAGGTGGAGGGTTAAAAGAGAAGGAGAGAGACAGGTAGTGCTGAGACAGACAGAAAGAGGGTTAAAAAAGATGGAGAGAAATGAGTAAAGGAGAGACAGAAAGGAAGAGGGTTTGAAAGAAAGGGTGAGAGAGGCAGGGGGAGGAGAGACATAAAGAAAGAAAGAGTGAAGAGAGAGAGAGACAGAAGGGGAGACAGGGATAAATATTAGGCAGAGAGACAGGTGTAGGAGAGCTAGAAAGGAAGAGTGTTAGAAAGAGAGAGAGAGAGAAGGGACAGGGATAGAAAAAGGGGAGAGAATGAGATATAGAGGTAGAGAAAGGGGAGAGGGAGAGAGACAGGTGGAGGAGAGACAGAAAGGAAGAGGATCAGAAAGAGAGCGAGAGATGGGTGGAGGAGAGACCGAAGGAAGAGGGATAGAAAAAGAGAGAAAAAAGGGGAGATGGATAGAAAAAGAGGGAGAGGTAAAGAGAGAGGATGGGTGAGAGACAGAGAAAAATAGAGGCAAAGAAAAAAACGAGAAGGCAAGAAAGAAAGAAAGAAAATGTATGTGTGTGTGTGTGAGAGAGAGAGAGAGCGAGAGAGACAGAGAGAGAAAGATGAATAGAGTGATGCTAGAACTTGCAAAAGACAAAGCTGTTATTTTAACTATAATTATAATAATTAACTATCAATATTTCACCATGTGAAGGGTTTCCCAGGCATCTGATGACAATAAAAAATGCTGCAGAGGGAGTGATTACTTTTCACCATGTGTGTGTTTATGTCTGTGAACTAGGAACTGAAATTGGTTCACCATTTCACTGAACGTTTCAGAGGTCAGAGGTCATCTCTTCCGAGTTTAACCATAAGCAGCTATAGCTGTCCTTAATGTCCACGGATCTGTTAATCGGAGTCAGTAATGTGACGTGTGTGTTTAATCTGTCATCACAGCGCTCCTCCTCCGACTCCAAAACAAATGTCTCCTACACACCGCACACGTTTAGTCACTCATATCACATTTGTGGTGTATGTGTCACTACTGTTCCCATCATGCAACCCTGGAAAGGAAAGTGTGAAGAATTTATAGCGCGAGTGTTTGTTTACACAGTGACGTACCGTATCTCACGTTCATTCAAGGCTACGCTGGGAGAGTCCTGTTTACTGTTTAAACCCTGACATTAGTTAGCATAATCGAGTTTAAAGAAGTGTTGCCTGCAGGTGGTGAGTGATAGTCTGGGTCTGTCTTTAGCGCTTGTGTGTGTCCTGAGCTATAAAATAAGATAAAAGTGTATAAATTAAGATAGTTGAGTGCAAAATCTTTATACAATTAAGACAAAAATAATAAAAAAGATCATCTTTAAAAGATCTTTAGTCTGTTTTGTTTCAATTATGTTCCTTTAATACAAGTAACATCAATAATACATAAATTAATATTTATTAATAGTACATAAATCAAACTATATCACATTGTTGTTAAATGCTCTATTCTGATTGGTCAGAAGGTGTTGATTCATTGTCTGTAACAGCAGCTCTGACAGTAGTTCTGGCTGCACAGTTTATTTTAATGTTCCACATAAACAGAAAAACCCATATGCGATTGTTAATATGGTGAGGAGTCTCCAGTGTCAGCGCATTGTAACAAGCGCATTGTAACAAGCGCATTGTAACAAGCGCATTGTAACGTTACGTTTTCAGACACGGGAAAGTTTGAGGTTTGTCAGTAATATGACGATGCATTTTTAAAAACTTTTCTTATTAACTTCAGGAGAGAAAAATGGCATGTTTATAGCTGCTATAACGTAAGTGATAAAAGAGATGTTCCACAACATTAAACGTAACTATAAACAGATAAAAAGTATGATGTGGTGTTCTTTAATAAATAAGCAGTAAAACACTTCAGGACTTGCTGTCACTGGAAAATAATCAATTAGCCCTACTGCATAGAGGTGCATCACACACCCTGTTGTTGATTATTTGCTGTAACAGTATGCCCCCAAGTGTTTTATAAGTGACTTCCTTACATCAGCTCAAAGGTTTATGTCTTCTATTCTGTTTTCTTCCAATCAGTCACAGACAGTCAGGGTAAAACTTGTTTTTAAACTACTTTTTTTGCCTTATGCTTTGGATTGTTGTCTTGTTGCAGGACGTACCGACATTTTTTTTTTTTTTTTTTGTAGATCTTACATTTTTATTTTGTAGATAAAATTGTGAAATAAAGGGACAATTTAAATTTTTTCAACTTATATATGTAAGTATAATTTATAATATAGGTAATAATGTATAATGTATAATATTGATAATCATTCCTAATAATTATGCATACATATTACATGATATCATTCCAGTTTTATTTCTTTGGTGTCTCACCTGGTGTTTATGGAAAAAAAAGATAATGGAAGATAAAGTTATAAAAGGCAAAATTTATTTATTTTTTTTTTCAGAAAACTGTTACAGTCTAACATGATGTGGTTCAAAAAGGTTGCACTAAAAGTACCTAAATGTTTCATATTTTTTATATATTTATTGGTGTTGGTCAGTGCTAAGTTGGTCTGGTTTTAAAACAAAAAAACTCTGCAACCATTTCATTTGTTTTAGTTTAAATGTGGACAATAGTTAACCTGAACAAACATATTACATATGAAATTGCTTTTATTAATATTAAATATGAAATTGCTTCATTTTAATTCTACTAATATTAAATTGCTTTGTATTAATTAGTTTGGTTTGTGATGAACATAATAAAACCCTTGTGTTTTAGCTCATAGTGAAGCAAGAAAGTTTTTTTTTTTTATCTAAAAGAATAAATGTAAACACAATTCACACAACCTCTACTACTAATCGTTGCTTTATTATTCAGATTCTCATTATTCATGTTTCATAGAGACCTTGTTAATCTTTTAAGTGAGAATGAAAGAGGGAAGCAGGATTCTCTGGATGTGTGTATACGTAGATGTATATGTGTAGGCGTGCTTTTTTTATTTATTTTTTGAGTTTATGAGTACTGATGTGAAGTGTTTCTACTTTCAGAGACCTCGGTGTGGGAATAAACAGCAATGCCCAGCTGGCCTCTGATAACGACAGAGTGTTTGATGACCTCTGGAGGAAGGACAACATGCCTACGGTGCTCAACAACCCGTACTCAGAAAGTGACAAGGTAGAACAAAACCAGTCTTTACCACACACTCATCCGTCTCCTGATTTATTAGTTTTTTTTTTACATGGTGTGTTCATCTCTAAAAGAGGTCTACTTTAAATAAAAAGTTTCAAAGCTGAAACAAAAGGACAGTATACTAAGTACATGCAGCTTAATTGATGCTCTTAATGTATATGTAATCACAGTAAATAAATCTGGCTGTGCTTTTAACTGTTTGCTAAAAACCAGATTTGCTAATAATCATATCTGTATTATATTATTTCCCTTATACTGTTAGCAATGATGTCTAATTGTGTTGCCATTCCTAAGGTTACAACAAGTAGTGTTTCATGTTTTATTTTTATATCACATTGCTGTTGATCTCTCAATTCTGATTGGTCAGAAAATGTTGATTCATTTTCTATAACAGCAGCTCTGACAGTAGTTCTAGCTTCAAGGCAAATCACATGTTATCGTTTCTATAGTAACAGCTAATTCACAGGACTTGCATGGTGGACGATCCACATAATCTAAGCACAATAATAAAAATTTGTTATTTAAAACAGAAGATATTTTTGAGATGGTGAAGTTTTCTGTAAGCAGATGTTTATTTAGCATTTTTGTAAGGAGTCTCCAGTGTGAGCAGGTTGTAACAGTCAGAGGTAAAGCTGTAAATGTAAGTTTTCAGGACTTTCTGTGTTCTCAGTGTCATGACAAGTTGCCTTTTTAACTTCAAGTTTACCTCCAAAGTTTATAGCTGTTATAATGATGTTCAGTAACATTAGCTGTAACTGAAAATGGATAAAAAAGTATGATGTGTCATTCATTAATAACTAAATATTTTTAATATTAATTTAATTTCCTGTGTTATAATTTCTTATGTTATAAGAGGAATAAAACACTTTGGGGCATGCTGTTACTGGAAAATAATCAACTTCAGGCTGGTAACATTAACTGTGCTTCATGTCGGGTCGTATCACACCATTCTGTTGTTGATTATTTTCCTATAACAGCATGGCTCATTGTGCTTTATTCCTTACTTACCTGAACAACAGCTTAACCTGTACACTGTTCTGCTCCAACGTCCTTCATTCAGCTTCGAAATATATTCGAATCTCACTCTCAGTTTTCACAATACTATAACTATACTACAATATATTTTACATTACAATACATTCCGGTGACTTCTATACTGTAATCCCTTAATGTTAATTATCTACACTACATTTAGTACCACATACTCAAATACCTACAGTGAGACCATCTGAGGAGGTGAATTGAGGAGAGTTAAAATATATACTGTCCCTGCAGTTTAAAAAATGACAAAAATCATCCCTAAACCTAGCAGCGCTTCCTTTTCTATCCCCTTTTGGAGTCGTGTCATTCTGTGACATCTGCTGAGGTGTGTATTATTGATACGCTTCGGAGAAAACAAGGGTTGTTTACTCTCCTTTAGCTGTAATAATATTAGGCTCAATTGCTAGCTTGCTAACTAACTTGTCCATGTGGGTTTTGTTGTTTTGGTTGTTGTTGATTTATTTATTTGTATGCGTGCATGTCGCATGCTTTCTGAAGCAATGTAATGACTTTTGGCGGGAGAAAAACCCCTGCTAGCTAAGCTGTGTAGTGCTTTTTTATTTCCTGAGGTAAAAAGTACCTCAGTGTAGCCATTCTCTTAACTCTTCTATTGTTTAAACCTTTATCTTGTAGTCCTTTATATATGTGTGTGTGTGTGTGTGTATATATATATATATATATATATATATATATATATATATATATATATAAAATGATGAACTGGTCTTTAAATGATATTGTATTCACATGAATACACATTTTCTCAGCAGCCATACGTTCATGCTAGTTGGCTAACACTGCTTATTGTTTTTAATTGACTGCTGCTTTTTATTCATACTCAGTTAACCTGATTTTGTTTCAAAGAAAGATTGGATTATAATATAATGAAAAGTACATGTTCCCCTGACTCAAAATGATGATCAATCTGTTTTGCTCCTGGTTTTCTTATAAATAATTGTGACTTCGGCACTGACCAGCTAATCATGACTATAATTTTACTCATTGTTGTGCAGTGAAGTGTGTGGTTATGTATCTGTGCCGCTGTGCACGTCTCCTGTGTGTGTGTTTGTGGAAGCATGTGTGTGTTTCACCTGCGGCAGAGCGTCACTGAGGCGTACAGAGGGGCGCGTGGAGGCAGAGGGCACGGTGTTCACCCTCCAGCCCAGCACATGGCACTGGTGACGTGTTAGCTTGCTGAAAGCAACCGGATGAAGGGAGCTGATCCAAGAGAGGGATAAATGAATGAGTGCAGCTGTGTGGTCACATAGGGCTTGAGAGAGACCGAGTCATTGAGTCATTCGCTGGAGTAATACACAGCTTCTTGCTGATTAACCCCTTTGGTTTCTTGACAACTGAGGAGTGTATGGGTCAGAGATGGAGCAGAGAAGAAAAAAAGCAAGGCAATTCTTTTTGGTGCTTTTTATGCTCACTGGTATCCTTCAAATTTACGGAATTATATATTTTTTTCCAAACTAATAATCCTTTGTCCTTTTGCTCATCAACTGTGCAATAGTTCAAATTAGTCAAATAAGTCAACATAAATTATATTTTTTTCATTTGAAACAAATTTTCACAGCATTTCTACCTGGCACTTTAATTAGAGGATGTAGCAAGAACAGGAAATGTTAAGCTGTAGCCTCTGCATGCTCATCTACACTTACTGGCCACTTTAATAGGAACACTTGTACACCTGCTCATTCAAGTAATTATGCATAATCCATAAAATTATGCAGATACAGGTCAAGCGCTTCAGTTAATGTTTACATCAAACATCAGAATGGCGAATAATGTGACTTTGACCGTGGCATAGTTGTTGGTGTGATGAGCTGATTTGAGTACCTCAGAAATCTCCTGGGTTTTTCCCCCCCCACAATCTCTAGCCTGTTGAGGAGTGAGATAAGGAGAATGGGCAGACTAGTTTGAAGAACAGGATACGGTAACTCAAATAAGCGGTCTTTATAGCCGTGGTGAGCAGAAAAACATCTCAGAACGCACAACACATAAAGCCTTGAGGCGGATGGGCTACAACAGCAGAAGACCACATCAGCTTCCACTCCTGTCAGCTAAGAAAAGGAATCTGAAACTGGACAGTTGATGATTGGAAAAATACTAGGCATTACTAAGTTTTTTCCAAAAGTTGTTATGGTAACGTTGTACCTTGATGGATTTGGCTGCTGTTTTTTTTTTTTTTAAATTGCTGAGAATATGGCAATCAGATTGAAACCTTAGATAATGAGATAGCACTTCAGACATTCAAGAATATCAAGCGATGTCACCTCCTACAGCTTCAGAAGCACTTTGCTTGCACAGATGATGAAGGACTTTTGTCTGCAGTGTCCTGTTTCTATAGAAACGTTGTGCTACAATTTGCTCTACATTTATTACTGAGTGTAATAAATACACTGTAGTAACTCCCTGGAGTTATATTTATTTTTAGTGTATACATATTTACCACATATGTACCACAGCACTTTTGAATGCTTGATTCTGATAGGTCAGAAGGTATTGACTACTTTGCTTAATCTTAGATTGATTTACTTTTCTACTAATCTTAATTTTCTACAGCATCTCTGACCGTAATTCAGATTATTTAACAAAGAAGAACGTACAAAAGAGAGGCAAGTAAGTGAACGACTGTTAATAGCTGCTATAACATAAGTGATAACAGAAACTAACTTGTTTTGCAGAAATACCACCACACTGAACGTAACCGTAAATGGATAAAAAAGTATGTCTTTCTTTAATTAATTGGCAAACAAACAAATGGGCAAATTGTTGTGGTATAAGAGGAGTAAAGCATTTCAGGATGAAGGATGAAAAACATAAATAGCAACATCTTGTATGGTGAAAGCTAGATCACATGTTGTCATAGCTGTCATATGGCACTGAAATGCGTATCAGAAAGCTATTTGATGCTTGAGTTACTCGGAGTTAGGCCACGTCTGTTGTGAAGAGATCCGTGCTGACACGCTGTAAAAGAAATCTCATGTTCAGTCAATTTGATCCTCAGAGCACTAGCCATCTAAGAATGAGATGGTTAGGCATACATTGCTCCGGCTTCTCTGTTTCTGTCTGACAATTCAGGACCTGGTCATGCATTGCTGCTTTTACAAAACAAAAAGATTGTTTTTTTTGTGCACAATACAAGCTTTACTTTCCATTAACGTTCTAACTGAAATCCCCCATCATCGAGTGTTCTAGTTAAGCAACCTGTTGTGTGTCCTTAATAGTCACACTGCTGACGGAGAATCAACTTATTAAGCCGAGCGAGCGTTTCTATCTGACGTCTGTAAACACAATTCACATTTATTTTTTTTTTAGTAATCAGAAGATAATGAATGTTACTGACGAATACGTCTAATGGATTGCATCAGGCATCAGTTGTCTGTCTGTTAGTTTAATGGGGCCATGTGCAATAGCGGGGTATTTCTCCTATTTAGAGAATATTATGTGCTGAAAGCCGAATCCTGCATAATTTCATGGCTAATCAGGAGCACTCATGCAGTGGAAGTGCTCGGTGAACTCGAACCGAGGAGCCGTGAAGTCTCTGAAGCTCTGCGTGCTGAAAAATAATTACACTGTTCACAACATTACTACAGTGACAGTTTAACTTACATGGCAACACAATCCTGTTTTTGCCTAATGGAAAGGCTACAGCATGACGTCACGCATTTAAGATCACAATCTGGTGAGAATTCTAAAATTCGTGAACACGTCCATGTAGCTGTAAATACCTGAAGACCTGCTTTTTTTCTGGGGCAAAAGTTCTCAGATTGTGTCATTTTAATTCATCTAAAAGAACTCTTCACTAAATTAAACGTTTTAATAAAATTCTCACATACTTACCATAATTTGGATCAGTTCACCTCAATCTAAATGCCATAAAACTACATGTTCTGGTTTGTACTTGACTTGTTTGACCTCTCTATTCTGCTAAATCTGCTGCCATTTTACATGTAAAAAGCTTCTGATGTTTCAGTTCAATTATTTTATTTATTTACGAGCCTGCAGGCTCAAAAATGCACTTAATTATAACCATCAAAAGTGTTTAACACTTGTTAAAGTGTTTGCTAAAAACGAACTATTTAATATACTTGCATACACCTGCACATCCATTTCTTCATTGATGTCGGGATTTTTGCTAGTCGACAAGTCGTCTTTTCCGTAGTTAAAGCAGAAATTGATTCAGGACGTCGCTAGTTTTAGGCTGTTTTATTAATGCAGTTAAATGCTGATAAATGAGCACGTCAAATTGCACTTTAATTAACATCCATACACAGGATATAGATTACATTTCCAGCATTAATCCTCCTTTACGCTATAGTGTTAACAAGGAAAATGAATAAATGAGTGTAATAAATGTGTAAAATCATAAATCAGTGTCTCATAGTAGGCACGGTGGTGCAACATGTTCTCCCCGTGACCATGTCTGGGGTCTCCGGTGTCCTCGCTCCTCCCAAAAACATGCCAGTAGGTGGATTTGCCAAGATAAATTTCCTCTAGGTATGAATGATTGTGTGAATGTGTGTGTGTACTGGCATCCCATCCAGGGAGTATTCCGGCCTCACGGCCATTGTTCCCAGGATTGGCTTCAGATCAACCGCGACCCTGACCAGGATAAAGCAGGCTTCCAGAAAGATTTTAGATTTTAGACAGATTTGCCCTCAGTTCATGTTCAAGACTTCATACAATGATTTTTGTCATTTATATCCTCCTGTCACCAGACTTTGAGGATGGAAGTGAAATAACAACACCATGTAGGATCTTTCGCTAAACCCACACACGAGCGGAAGAATGGCGAAGCCCTGAGGTACATCAGAAATGAACAAAAAGAGATACTGTGATCTGAAGGATTTTAGACAGATACATCCAGATGTTTGTTTTGTGAAAAATCATTCTGGATAAATGATGGAGTCCTTATCCCCCCCCCGAGGAGGCGGAAATAGAAACAGACCAGCGAAAGGGCTACCAACTAGAACTGATGAAACAGTAAGCTCTGTGTAGTGAGTTATCTCATCTTAATGCCATTAAGAGAAAAATGGCCTTGGAATGAATTATCATATGGAATATTAATGAGTTGTCATTTATGGAAAGTTGTGAAAAGCTATTACACAACACTTTCTGAATTTAGACACAATCTGAATAGATTTTTCTGTTGTACTTTGATTATAATGCTGTACAAAAACTCTTAAAGGAGCAGTTTGTCATTTTTAGAGCCCTCTGCTACCAGCAAGGTGAATTAAAACAATAAAAACACTGACAAACCTTTACTTCCCCTTAACCACATCCACTCCCTCTGATATAAAGTGTATTTGCCTTTAGAGGAAAAGGGCCAAAGCTGAGTAGTTGTTCCCACTGGGGGCAGAGCTGATTTCCAAGCTAGGAAAAAAATTTAAATAAGAAACAAAAAAGAAGAAATTTGGCAGATCCATTGCATGGCAATATTCATGCACTGCAAAAAAATTGTTTTTAAATCCCTTAGAAAAAAATGTATTGTACAGGTCTATAAATTGTAACATTAAACTTTCCATTGAAAATGAAACATTGCTAGCTCAGTAGTTTCAGGATTTGTGAGTGCAAATTTCAAACGTATAACAGAAAATTACTGATTTTATATGGAAAATAAAAAAACCCCAATAATTTTCCAAAAAAAAAAGTTATCCAAATTATATTTTCTGAGCATGTATTTTATATATTTATATTTGTATCTAACATTCTCAAATCCACTATAAATTATGAAATACTCTATATGGCTCAAGGTTTATGGACACCTGACCATCACACCCATGTGGGCCTTCCGCAAACTGTTGCCATAAAGTTGGAAGCACACAATTGTATAGAATGTCTTTGTAAGCTATAGCTTTACAATTTCCCTTCACTGGAACTAAGAGGCTCAAACCTGTTCCAGCATGACAATGCCCCTGTGCACAAAGCGAGCTCCATGAAGACATGGCGTGCCAAGGTTGGAGGGGAAGAACTTGAGTGTCCTGCACAGAGCCCTGACCTCAACCCTACTGATCACCTTTGGGATGAACTGGAACGCTGAGTGCACCCCAGACCTCCTCACCCAACATCATTGCCTGACCTCACTAATGCTCTTGTGGCTGAAAGAACACAAATCCCCACAGCCACACTCCAAAATCTAGTGGAAAGCCTTCCCAGAAGAGTGGAGCTTATTATAACTGTGAAGGGGGATCAATGCCACATTAATGCTCATGGTTTTGGAATGGGATGTTGAACAAGCACATATGTGTGTGATGGTCAGGTGTCCATATACTTTTGGCTATATAGTGTATATATCTTCAGAACTATTGGCATCTTTTCTGAAAAAGAGCACAAATAAGCATATAAATGGTTTATAACTTTAAAGCCATTGACCTGGCAACTCTACATTTGCTGCTGAAGTCTGAAAACTGACACAGCTCATTACACACAGACACAGATAGGGCAAGAAATCAGAAGAAAAAAGCAACGAATATGTCCATCATACAGCGAGACAGACAGAATCAATAGCCAAACTGCTGAACATGGGCAACTGCAAGTTTTAACACTAAGTCAGAAATATACTGTATTTCTTTTTAATAGTTAGACTGATATCTCTATTTTGAAATGAATTAATGTACTGGCTGTTGAGGGCCACTTATTCCAACATTTTGAATTACAGTATATCCATGTTAAGGAATGTGTGTAAATTTGTCATACAATATGTGCAAAGTTTGAATAAAATGAAAATCCCACTTTTTTTTGCAACCTTTTTTTGAGACAGTTCAATGAGACAAGCTCTTACTGTCTATCTTATTTTTCACTCCATATCAGGAAAAGTGTATGATTGCTTTGAGACATAATCATAGCTGCATAGTGCTCTGAAATGCTCTGCCCTGTTTTTATGTAAAGAATCTGGTCCTTTCACGAAAAGATCACCTGCCATTATACGAGAGGAGAAGAGATGCCAATGGGCGTTGATTGAAATTTGTCCAAAGAAAATGACACAATTCCACACTCCCTGAGGTGTCTGTATACTGAAAAACAGCCACTGTCTGAAATGCTGAGACGTCTAAGGGCAATTAGATTGATTTCCTTTTCCTACAGAGTCAAGCTCTTTATAGCTATTGACCCAGAAACAACTTACATACAGCTTTTGAATAGAAAGTCTATATCAGCATTCCTCCAAGAAACTCAAGTCAGAGCTCAATTACGAGGCTACTTAATTGTCTTGACTGACTTCCTTCTTTCACAGTTATGACAGGAAGCAGAATAATGGCTCAAGATTATAGGATTACAATCAAGATGTACAAGAATTGATTTTTTGTTTTGCTCAGTGCATGAGTAGAAAATATTGTGAATCCAAAGTTAGACTTAAACTTGAGCATGAGTTCTGTCCAACCAAGTCATTAATTTATGGTAATGAATGTGTTACAGTAGAGTAGTGTAAAAGCTCTGGTGTGTTCTGAACACTCTTGTTAGCCTGATATCAAAATTATCTTGTTAATAATAAGTTTATAATATGAAACAATGAAGTAGAAGTGTTTTTTAATCTTTAGCATTAAATGAGCAGACGTTATCATTGTTTATCTGCAACTAAGAAATGGAATGGTTTACCAATCGAAATTAAAAAAAGCAGCTAAATATATTTTCATACCCTGTACTTTTTAGGATTTCTTCTGTTTTACTGTGCTCTCATTCTTTTTTTTCTTCTGTTAATTCTTAATGACTTGTGCATCTTTTTATATCCAAAGGAAATGGAGTATCAACTGTATCAATGTTCCTCATTTCCATATACATAACTCAGTTTGTCCTCGTCTCGTTTGTCCCTCCACAGCCACCGTCCCAAGGCAGAGTGTCTCCCACTAAGACCCCACAAAATGGGAGTCCAACAAAATGCCCCAGGTTCATGAAGGTAAAGAATTGGGAGAGTGGCGTGGTATACAATGACATACTCCATCACAGCTGCAGCAAGGTAGGACTGAAACACAACACACTCCAGATCATTAACATTCTCACTCATAACATTATAGTTTGTGTATAGCCACCAATCTGAAATTTCCGGACTGAAACATAATGGAAATACATTTTACATTTGTATGTCATTGAATGTGTAAAACAGATTTGTTATTGGTGCATTTTTAATGTTGGCAAATATCAAATTGGACATTGGATTTGAAATTAAATTATTGCTTAAGCCATGTAATTTAAACAGTATAATTAAAATTAAATTATATATTATAATACTATATATTATATTATAAATATATTATGATTATGTAACAATGTTTTGCTTTAAACCTCTTTTCAAGAAAGTTTATTTATTTATTTATTTATTTTAATAAAGGCATCAGAACACATTAGTGTTTGACGGTATTTACGTTGTTAAAGAATTTTTTTAATGGGGCAATATTAAACAGTGTCAAGAAAAGGAATCTTATAATCTAGTCACCTAAAACAGTGTGCTTGAATTTTTTGATTTGCTGTGTTTTGTCTTTTAGTGCAAAATACCATTTAATTTAATTAGGACAATATAAAATCACACGTGAGGAGGATTAGCCATACTGCTTGACATCTAGCTGTCTCTGTCCTTTCCATACGTCAAACTGAAGTTCAAATTTAGATTCGGTTCTTTGTGGAGACATGAGTGAGTGTGGGAAATAAGCATGAGGACCCTCACAAACATCTTCACGTCCCTCGGTTTCCTCTAACCAAGTGGAAGAGAGGGACGTGAGGTTCTACATGCTTTCATGAGCGCTTGGTGTTGCATGCTAATCACCATTAATTACAGATCATATGATTTATAATATATCACACAGGATTTTTTTGGGTTGCTCTGCAGAAAGAGACAGCTGCATGGCTGAATTCATGGTGCCTCAGGGCTAGCGGATGTGCAGAGGCAAATGAAAGTCTTTGTTTTATTTTTAACACGCTGACGCTAAGAACCATCCATCCATCAATCAATCAGTGGTCCCGACTACAGGAGAGATTCGGCCATCTTGCCTTGGTTTCTGGTCTTTACTCTTAGTTTAGACTTCTCCTTGGTAATTTGTTCTCATTCTTCTTGCTCTGGGGTGAAATCTTGGCCGAGTTCTCTCGGATGGCATGAAGGGTCAGTGGGCTGAGGCTCTCTACGCTTCACCAGTCTTGAGTGGGCGGTTCTGGCTACTGCACCTGTTTTAGCAGCGCAAGCCGGCACCGGACTGTCATTAAATTTCTGCTTGGCCTCAACCATAGTGACCGCATTAGTGGCTAGCCAAAGTGACAGTGCGCTTCAACTCTAATCTTATTACACTGACCATATGAGCTTGCTCGGGGCAAGGACCAAGCTGGCTTTCACTCTCTCTGTTTCTCCTTCCTTCCCCCAATGCTTCTTATATTATCTCTGATGTCTGAAGTTTGCATGTCTTGACACAATTGGAAGAACTCATCGAAGTTTAACAAATGCATTAAGGGCTTAAGGTGACTCTGCATTTAGGTCATATGATTTTTTTTTGGAAGCCAATTCAACTAACGACTGGCCAATTCAGTTTCTTTTAAGGGACCTGAAACGCCCCCATCCTATGCCCCTAACAAAATCAACTATTCCATTACAATGATACAATGTCTTACATCATTTTACTTATGGCGGGAAGATCATTTTGCAGGATTTTATTCTTCCTTATATTCTTCTTTATGTCATCAGTAGTCAGATGACAAGGTTTATCTTGTATAGTGTAAGAATATACTGATTTGCCTCTCTAGCGGAACCCTTAAAGGTTTTAGGTAGAACCCGCCAACACAGGGCTTTCCTTTTAGAAAATTTTCCAAGTAGACCCCTTTAAAAAGCTAGGAAGACCCCTTGAGACCCTAGGTAAGCTTTAGTCGTTGACAGTATTCTCATCATTGAGGACCATATTGACATCTGTTGATTGGGGAACCATTTTACCAGGGGCCTCTTGGTTTGTTTGACCTCTAGAAAAAGGGATCCTCAAGGGTTCTTAGCCTTTGAGACTACAGGGTTCCCTACTTTCTATGGAGATTCTACTTGAACCACTGTCTGATAGGTAAGCCCTTTGGTGTAGGTTTCTATAACAGTTTTTAGAACAGGATTCTAACTTTTAATTTTATTTTTCTATGAATGGTCAAATAAACAGAAATGCCTTGAGGAACCCTTTTGTAAATTTAAGTCCACCCCACATAGGTGAAATTTGTTCAACTTGCCATCCAATGGGTGCACCATTTGACCTGGGACCTCAAACAACTGTTTTTCTATACTCCTTTACAAATAGTATACATCAGTGGTTGTGTGGATAGCTAAAGATTCCTCAATTCTTAAAAATGGTCAACTTGGAACCTTTCCTGAAAGGGAAACTCTCAGGGTTTGACATACTGCATTAACAAGCTCCTCCACCAGGTCAGACTCTTTTTATGGCTGTAGATTTAATAATTTGTACTCTATATAAGGGGAAAGTCACATTATATTTCCTTATGTGGCTCATGGTTTTATCCAAAGTTCCTCACATTTGAGACAGAGCACTTGAAGGTTTAGGGTTTTTCCTCAAGGACACAATCTTATCATTTGCTGATAAAGATGTATGTCAAAATCTCTGTGCACTTAAGGGACCAATTGTCAATTGCAGGTGCCAATTTGCAACGAAAGAGTGTGTATAGGCTCAGTGATGACACCAAGCATGAGAAGTAAACCAGATGAAGTTCGAACCAAAGATGAGCTGCTACCACTGGCTACAGACTTCATCAACCAGTACTACACTTCAATAAAAAGGCAGGCTCATGCATCATGTCATATATTCACATAAAGAGCAATGGGTACTGGTCTTTTTTTTTTTTTTTTTTTGGCTAATGCTCCATCCATGGGTGGCTTGCAGGTGTGGATCCAAAGCACATGAGGACAGACTGGAGGAGGTGAAAAAGGAGATTGAAACTTCTGGAACATACCAGCTTAAAGACACAGAGCTAATCTACGGAGCCAAACATGCTTGGAGGAACGCCGCTCGCTGCGTAGGGAGGATCCAGTGGTCCAAACTACAGGTAGAAACCTTAAGCTTTAGTTTCATTGCTGCTCTAGCCATTTCATTTACTTTGGTGACAGCCATCTGTATGCACAAAAACAAACCCAGAATTACAGCAATTATATGATGATTATGATGATAATAAGGGAGTTGTTTTTGACTAGGTGTTCGATGCTCGAGACTGCACAACAGCACACGGAATGTTTAATTACATCTGCAATCACATCAAATATGCCACTAACAAAGGCAACCTCAGGTAAGTGGTGGAAATACTTTTTTGGGGCTTTAGGAATTACTCATTTTTTCCTGAGTACTGAGAAACTTATTACTCATATGTTATTGTTATATTGATTACTCATTTTTTCCGCCTCCACTTCTTCTCTATCTTGGTATTTTTTCCCTCATAATCCTCTTCATCTATATACTTTCCCAGCTTTGCTTATCTACCTCTTTTCATCACCTTTCTCAAGAGCTCCTTGTGGGCGGCACCTGCCACTGCGGAGCCAAATTCTATCTCTGCCTGACTACAAAGCTAATCATACATGACACCTACTCTGTGTTCAGCTTAATTAGTGTCACGTTATGCATTGATCAGAGGCTGGAAGAGAGGAGCAATCAGAGAGTGAAGGGGTTGCTTGGAAGAAAGACAGGAAGTGAGAAAGAGACAGAGAGATAGAGATGCCGAGGGAGAACCCTTTTATCCACTTTCCCTCAGAAAGTGTCATTTTCCTGATCTCCGGTGACAAACATAATCCAGTGTTCCCTCATTACATCATCAGGAACTGTCAGTGCAGACACCAGGTCCCCCACCTGCTGTTCCGCTTGTGAGAATTGCTCTTATCGTTTATCAGTTAATATGCATGCTTAAAATAATATGCTTTTTTAAACAGGATCATGACCCAGATTTATCCATGGCACTTTCTGTGACACTCATATGTCTTTGCTGTGTAATAAGAAATGTCAAATAAGGTAAAAAACAAAACAAAACTGTGTTTATTTTTGGACGTGCCTGTGTCCCTTGATATACAGTACATGGCTGCAATCACATTCTTGGCATCCATCAGAAAATATACTTGCATAAGGATTTCCTCCAGGGTGTATTCCTGCCTCATGCTCTGGCTCTGGATCTGGATCTTATGAGCACTGTGCATGAGATGGGAACACATCCTAGATGGTACACCAGTCCATCATAGGCCACCATGCACACACTCATTCACCCATGGGTCAATTTTAGTGAAGCCAGTCCACCTATTGGCATGTTTTTGGGAGGTGGGAGGAAACTAGAAAATCCAGAGGGTTTGAACAGGAACATGGGGAGAACATACACAATGGGGAGAACATGCACAATCTCAGGATTGAACCAGTGACCCAAGAGCTGTGAGGTGGCTTGCCATTAGCTTCTTAAAAATCTTAAGAGTAGGATTGTACAGCTCTTGATGTGAGAGACAGCTGCAATCTTCCATGACGTGATTAACCGATGCACTGCTCCATCTTCTATTGGCTGACTCATGGTCATGTCAGAATACATCAAGTGTAGTCAAAAGTTCCATCAAGAGTTCTGTGGTGAACTTTTTCAAGACCAGGGAGCATATTTTCCATTGACGCGTTGTTCTTATTTAAAATAATTGCATTTGTTATTCAAACTGAAATGTACTTCTTAAAAATCTCAGCTTGAATCCAATGGGTGGCATCAATCTGTCAGAGGCATCCTTGCGTTAACATCCTCATCTTCAGATCTCCAATCTTATCCGCAGGTCAGCTATCACCATTTTTCCCCAGAGGACAGATGGGAAACATGATTTCCGGGTGTGGAATAGCCAACTGATCCGCTACGCTGGCTACAAGCAGCCTGATGGCTCTGTTCTGGGAGATCCTGCTTCCCTGGAGCTCACTGAGGTGAGACTTTAAATCACCGCCTTCTGGAGACAAAATTATAATGGCTTCATCCTCCTGGGAGTACTGAAAGAGCAAGGAGGCTGTCTATGATATAGTATCTACTTAATAACAATGAAAAATACGAGCACTGTGGAGTGAAAAATGATTAAAATGCTATAACTCATTTGTCAGAAGAGACAGCATGTGTCCTCAAGCCTCCTGCTGCGGGGCTGATTATCTGGTGCGTCATTTTTGATAATTACGGCAGGAAGAACTTGTGGCTTTTCAAAAAAACCTCCAGTTATTTATGGAAAATTCTGAAATATACCCTAAATATCTGTCCACGGCTCTGCTGGAAATTTATGAAGTCAGTTCTTGGAGCGGTCGTCGAAGCCTTTACCCAGAACAAACGAGACATTAAAAGACCTATAAACTGCTTCTATATTAATCCCAGTTCTCTGGTCCTAATGTGTGTGTGTGTGGGTGTGTGTGGTCTTCTCCTGCGACACTGTAGATCTGTATACAGCAGGGATGGAAAGCGCCCAGAGGCCGGTTCGATGTCTTGCCCCTTTTGCTTCAAGCAAATGGCAATGATCCAGAGCTGTTTGAGATCCCTGACGATCTCGTGCTGGAAGTCAACATCACACACCCGAAGTAAGTGAGATGTTCAACAAGATGCGTTAGCTATTAAAAGCACCTGGTTTAGAAATTTTTCACTTTTGTAGAGGTGGAAGATGACAGGGTTTGTTTCGCTGATGGCTATTAAAGGAAAGAATCATAAAATAAAACCAGAACTTGGTTAATAGTCTTAGTGACACTGTTGCTACACTTCATTCTGGAAGATTCCGTCTTACAAGCTACATTCTGTCAAATGTACCTGTAAATAGGAAGCATTTTAAGCAAAAGTTCAAATTTGGCCAGAATAAGCTGCTTGGATAGTAGCTGCCTTCCAAATAGGAACTCTTTTTATATAGGTATTGTTCTGTGTGGTCCAGGGAGGGACTGCATCACCTTTTTTTTAAATCACGTGACTGTGGTGGATTACTGTCAACTAGATATCAATTTATCATAGATAGCCTAATTGACTGGTCACTTGAAATGAAAATGGTTAAAATTCAGTAACTAAAAACCAAGTATAAAAAATGTTACCTTTTTATTCTAACTGCAGTTTTAATAAAAAAGTTCAGGAATAAAAAGCTCCAATGTCTCAAATAAATTAAAATGATATATGACATGATATAAAATGACATATCTGCCATATTGTTCTTAAAATGAAATCTGTGCTGTGACCATAAGGGAGTCCTTGGAAATTCTTTTACTCTGGAAAGAGTCCATGGATGCAAAAAGTTTGAGAACTCCTGGTATACAGGACCATTATATATGTCACTGTCATACACAGACAGTTTCTAGCATATTCTGTCTCATTTATGCCTGTACCCAAATGATGAAACTGTGAATGTAGTGCTGTGAATATGAGAGGCTGGCAGAGTATTAGCATCACGGGAGTCATGCTGAGAACAAGTGGCCTGCATGCGTAAGTCAGGGACGCAGGCCAAGGCAGCATAAAACTGGCCCTTCCCCCAGATTCGAGATCAGAGATGGTGCCAGTTTGTCAGCCTCCATGGGCACTGATAATGCCTCAGACAAGCTGACAGAAGCACAACCTGTGCTACTTACATTCATTTTGAAACAGTACCATTTTAAAGGGATTGATGTTTAAACAACACAAATGGAGTAATGATGACCCATAGGCTCAGG
Organism: Pangasianodon gigas; assembly: GCA_022758105.1. Classification (NCBI taxonomy): domain Eukaryota; kingdom Metazoa; phylum Chordata; class Actinopteri; order Siluriformes; family Pangasiidae; genus Pangasianodon; species Pangasianodon gigas. The sequence continues at coordinate 15,351,867 of CM040477.1, forward strand.
ATTTACAGGCTCACAATTATTTAGACAATTACACTTGGTTTTTTAAGTATCAGCAGGCTTTTGTTCCACATTGTACATTATAAGCTTATAAATTGTCCTTTCTATTTGTTCACATCCTTGAATTGAAATAAGACTGTTTGTTACTTATATTAATTCTTTGATATAAACAATTGTAACAGATATCCCAAGTATGGTTAAGACTTAATGATACAAGATGCATGAACATCAGTATGAACATAGACACAACTGTATACAAAGAAACTAATCAAGGAGTGACAAAAAACAGGTGAAAACAATAGGGCAACAAATCAATGCAAGTACAAAGTCTGAGACAGGACTAACAAAAACCAAAACACACACATACACGATTACATGGTGTTCATTGCCATGGAAACTGAAATGCAAAGGGGGGAAAATATGACAGGTGGAGGTCATGACAAGATTGGTCAAATCTCTCTGATTGGTTCTGGTTAATATAAACGTGTAAATATAAACACAGACTGAAAATGCGTAAGTAAGCCACCAAGGTATGCACATGTGGCTATCATAGGTCTAGCCTAACTTGTGTTGGGGTCTTTAATTTTGCCATTGTAGCTGAAGGAAGTTTCCTGGATAATGGGCAGAGCATGTTGTGATGTCAGTGTCACAATCGATTGTGTTGAATTACTTGAAAAATACATATATTGCGTTCACACATAAAATATATTTAAGTGTGCAAACTACCCAGTTAAAATAGGTAGAATGGACAGTTAAAATGTGCAGTTAGAAGAAAAAACTTTATTTTGCCTGCTATTCAACTTAATGGTTCGATCAGAGATGTCTAGACATGGCAATACTGCAGGATAATTGACAGGTGACATGGTATTACCACTTTCAGTGCATTCATTTGTTGCATATGGGGTTCTTGTCTTTTTTTCTCTTGAATAAAGAATCAATAACATTTCAGGAATCCATTAACTTTTTAAAAAAACTTTTTCAGCAACTTTCTGTACATTTCAGAGGAACCAGGGCTGATTTTGGTTCATGGGTTGTAGTTTTAGGGACCCTTTTAGCTCCTACTCCAGAATAGGTACTAATCTGTAGACCAGGAACTATTAGGGTGGTACAACGTGTAGACATGTGGTGAGTAGAGGCAGGGCGCAAGTGTGTGTGTGGTTGGTGTGATATTTATTATGAGCGGTCTAGGAATCATAGTCAGCGGTGAAGATGTATGTTAAGACTTAGCCATGAACAGTGACACAACTGGGTATACAGAGAAAAACTAATCAAGGAGTGACACGGAACAGGTGAACACACTCAGGCAACAAAGCAGGGGTGGAGACTGGACCAGAACAAAAAACGAAAAAGCATGCAATTAAATGGTGTTCATTGCCATGGGAACTGGGTTGCAAATGGGGAAACTATGACAGGTGGAAGTCATGATACGATTGGTCAAATCTTAGGGATAACAATGAAAAATTAAAGAAGAACATCACCTTTGACACTTGTTGTGTTTTTTCCACTTGTTGAAATGATCTAATCATCACAGAGACTATGTTTCTTCTGTTATTTTATGTAATGGTCAGTACAGGAACTCCATATTCAGTTCTGGAATTCTTTACTTCCTTAAAATGTTCCTGAACCTCTGTGGAAACTCACTATTTATACCTGTAAATCATCATCATCAAGAAATCTCATCTCTTGTCATCGTAAGTGGTGAAGAAACAAATTGTAACCAGGTGTAACACAGCACTTTGGCAGAGTGAGGTTGTAAATGTTGAGTTGTCTATTGAGGAGCTTTTCTGGGCACAGCAGATGCTCAAATGCAGCCAGAGGCCAATTTGGCCACATGTGCAATCACCTGAGAATCCTGCAGGTGCTGGTGGAGCGATAATGAAAGTTTTGGCACAGTTCACAGTGAACGCATTTAGTAATGGGCAAATTAAGACAAACTAGTGGATTCCTGCAAGACGAAGTTGTAAACAACAGGATGTTTAAATTAAGATGCTAATTTGTATTTGCTTAATGCGTCTTTTGGCAAATGGTGTTGTTTTTTTTAATTTTTAATCCACATCCAGAAAGGTGGAGTTTAGTGCTGTCTTCTTAGATATCCCATGCTAATTTTCTCACCATGTCGATGGAGTAAACATCATACTTTTCCTGATTTATCAATCTATCAGTAAAGTTGTGTGTAAATATTTTCGTAGGCAACACCAAACTAAAAATTTATGTGTAATGTTGATTTTCTTATACTTATTTGCATCTGTTGATAAATGCCATCACCCAAAGTCCAAAGCGAGTTCACGCTACAGCTGATTTGCATTTAACGATCCCCACAAACTCTGTAAAAGGAAAAGCTCACAGAGAGCTGAAAGCGCAAAATGAGGGCAAAGCGGTCAGAAAAGAAATTTCTCAGAGGAGGAAGTGGAAGTTGTTTGACTCACATCTACGCCAATGGAAAAATATTATTTAGGAACGTAGCAGCGTCTGAAAAGGCTAAAATCTGGAGACAAATTACAGAAAAGCTGAATTAGGTGTGAATTAAGTGAAATAAAAAGAAAATGGTTTGGCATGAAAATGGAGGGGATAAAATGGCAGATATCTATACTCATAATACACTTGTGTGTGCAATTGAAAAAAAAAAGCTAACTCATCACCTAGTATACAATTTGAAACCAATCAATTAATGTTCATGAGTTTTCTAATATGTAAACTCTGGTAGGATACGGATGAGGATACGGATGTTTTCCGAATAACACATTTTTTGTGGAAATGCTCCTAAGAACTGTTTATGAGTAAATTTGTTTCATATCCAGCTTAATAAATGAAACCCAATGTTGCATTAGCATCTGAATTTCATTTCCTTCCATCATCCAGGTTCGAATGGTTCAAGGAGCTGAATCTGAAGTGGTACGGCTTGCCTGCTGTGTCCAACATGCTGTTAGAGATCGGAGGCTTGGAGTTCCCCGCCTGCCCCTTCAGTGGCTGGTACATGGGTACCGAAATCGGCGTCCGGGACTTCTGTGACAGTTCACGCTACAACATCTTAGAGGTACTAATCTCCAAAGCCTGAGGCTGTGGAACCTCGCATTTACACTCTCTAATTAGCTATTATTGTGCCTAATGCAGCACTCTGTATTATAAATATCAGTTAAACTAAATCCAATATTATCCCACACGACCGTCATTAGCATAATGACAGTGGTTGATTTTCTATTATCGTAACCCATTTGCTGGGGTACAATATACTAATTCAGAAATATGGTAATGCAACCATTATAATTCATTATTCATACTTTTCTGATTAAACCATGACCTTATATTAGTCCAGGTGAATATAAAATAGAGCTGCTGTGTTAAATTCCCCACGGGCTCACTCTGTAGAATTAACAAACTACATTCATAGATGCAACCATTTATAATTTTATATTCTGTAGCAGAATTATCCTGCCAGCTATATCTACCTGAGATATAGTTCTACTTCTGTGTTTAAGTTATCCCACTGCTACCACTACTACTTCCTTATAATGTTCCTTATGCTGTTTCCTAATGCTTCCAGGACCTGAGATGATCGCTTATACCAAATTGTCAGAGCTGAATGTGTTGAAATGAGAGGTGGTTTGTGGTGCATTATTTGAAAAAAGTAATGCATTTATGACGCATCATTCCTTTCAGGCTCAGCGATCTCATTTCCATAACCATTATGTGGAGGAGGAAGTGAAGAAGGTTATGGAAAGTTACGCAACACCCACCTGTGTTCACATTAGTGTCCACTACCTTTATCTGCATGATTGAGCACAGAATGATGGCAGTGATGACAATTTTATCATGTTATTGGAGTGGAAAAAAAAATTACTGGCAACACTTCCATGAATCCTGTATTCATAATGTATTATAATGTTGTGTAGCATGAATAATTTGTTATAATTCGTGACATACGCCTATATAAATGCATGTAAGTAGGTGTAGTCAACGACTTCTTAAGGTAAGCTTACATAACGCATTATATCTATTCACATAGACACATAACACATTTCAAACAAGTTTGAAGACGCGTCACCGATAGTGCTCTATTATATGCTATATACTTTAATAAACACTTTATATGTGTTTATATAATCTTATATTTTAAAAGTATTTTAAATGTTATAATACATTCTGAATACAGTATTCATAGGAAGTGTTTATTTGTTATATCATACCTTTTTATTAACACTTAAATAGAACATATGTAGGATATATGTACTTCATTTATATTTATATAGCATTTATAACATCTCATAGGCATGCCATATACCTTATAACAGCTGGCAGAAACCTACATAAACGCTTATAAGTAGTTGTTGCATATCTTTTAAAAAGTCCACTTCAGCTAAAGACTGTAATGACCTAGTACAGTGCTCTAAAAACATGAGTACACTTTATGTAAGCTTGCATTTTATAGCATTTATAACATAATATAATGCATAGCATAACATAGCATAATATAGTATACATAATATTCTATAAAGCTTGTCTTAACTTCATTTCATGATCTGGCATAATACCTTAATATGTGTTATATATCTTTATAAACACTTACGTAGTACTTATGTAGCCTTGCATTATAAAGCATTTATAACATGTATAACATGCAAAATACCTTATAACACTTAGCATAAGCCTTCAGAAATGGTTTCTATAAAATTCACTTCATCTAAAGCCTATAATGACCTAGCATAATGCCCTAGTGTGTTATACAGTATATGTTTATAAGCACTTGAGTACAATGCAAGGAATCAAAGTTGTATGTTATAATACATTATAAGTTGTAGTACAGATAATATACCAGAAGCTATGTGTTGCAACATTTTAGGTAATCATGTGTGTATGTAACCAGACATACTGTATACTCATGCTTTATAAAGTGTTATGTGTATAACAACTGATATACATTTATACAGGCTTAATTTAGGCATTATAATCTTAGTATGTGTGAATTATAACATGTTAATGTTAATACAGAATTTATAGTGTTACCAAAATTACTCTGTGGCACAGATGTGAAACGTGTTCTTGCACAAATTTCTGATGAATCCTTCTTTGTGTTTTCGCCACTCTATCACACCAAGCTCCTCATAGAAGGAGGCCTTGTGACTTTCTTACTGGCTTGTTAATGAATTAATGAGCTGAATGAGTAGTTTATTAGATTATTTAAGCTAGAGAAACACTTTATAAAGAGTACAAGTCAGCCATGTTTTAAACCGTGCACCTTCTTGTTTTAACAGGAAGTAGCCACAATGATGGGGCTGGACACCAGGAAGACATCCTCTCTGTGGAAGGACCAGGCATTGGTGGAAATCAATATTGCTGTTCTCTACAGTTTCCAGGTGCTGTTGAGGATGAATTAGAGACTGTGTCTATTAGTTCTTAATAAAGTGCATTATTTGTACCCTTTAAGGTGAAGTCATATGAAAGGGGAGGTCAATCATATGGAGTTTATTGTCTGATTATGCATAAGGAATGTTTGGCTCCTGAAATGACACTGAAAAAAGAGAATATATGGTCAGTCAGATTTAAGAGAACATACAGTATTGTGTAGTTTACAAAAAAATATTTAATTTCTCGTCAAAACATGATTTCATTGCTTATACTAAATATAATTTAAACAACTTTTGAATTGTAGTTTGAATTATGTAGAGTGAGTGTGATCAAATCATGTAATATTAACGTGATCCAATTATGTAGTAAAATCTTGCAAGGATGTTGGTGCGGATGGGAAGAAATGACTATAGTATAAAATTGACCTGGCTAACTCAGGTGTGGTTTGATAGTGCAGTGGGAAATGAGCCAGGTTTGATCCTGAGCTTGGGTGAGAGTGCAGGGTTTGATTTTATTCAGGGCTTTGAAAATACATGATCAAATCATGTTGGATGTATTTTGTAATTGTGTTAGTGTAACTCAGTTCATTCATGTGGAACCACTGTATGCATTTGAATTAAATAAAATCAATGAACTGTTTTTTTTTTCAGTGGACTGTGGATATTTTTGTCCATTTCCTCCCACAAAGTTATTGACCCTTTAACGTCTGTGATGGCACCCACACCATGAAAGATCATATCTTATACATTGCTTAGTTTAGGAATTATTTTTTGTAGAGACTTTAAATTGCATCTTGTTGCAGAGATCTGTGGATCGCAATTGCAGTTCCAATCGTAGCTTCATAGTTTAGCAATTTGAAAAAAATTCTGATTATAAACATAATTCTAATCATAATTCAGATATTCACTCTACCATAATCCCACACGTACAGATGTCCAAGGTGACCATCGTGGACCATCACTCAGCCACAGAGTCCTTCATGAAGCACATGGAGAATGAATACCGTGTGAGAGGTGGATGCCCAGGTGACTGGGTGTGGATCGTTCCTCCAATGTCGGGCAGCATAACGCCTGTCTTCCACCAGGAGATGCTCAACTACCGGCTTACACCTTCCTTCGAATACCAGGTAAGCACTGTATATACTGTGATTCAACCATTTATGATAGTGTTTACATTTACAGCATTTAGCAGACGTCCTTATGCAAAGTGACTTACATAAGGGCTTTATAGTCTCCAGCAATAACATATTATTTTGAAGAGAGACAATGACTCAGCCATTTGGACCATTCCACTACCTGAGGGCCAGGACAAACAAAAGCCTTGACGCATGTCTTCGACCGGCTATAATAAAAGAGGGGAAAGACTTTCCCACATTTGTCCTTGCTAGCACTCTAAAATTCAGCTATCATAAGAACTCAATACAATAAACAACACACACCTATATGTATATATATATATATATATATATATATATATATATATATATACACACACACTGTATATAGGGACAATTTTTATCATCTGGAAATCATATAACATTTGAACATTTACTGATAAAAAGAATACTTTGATTAAAAAGAAAAAAGATTTGCACTCTCATATACTGAAGCATAACAGTATTTAACATAATCTTTTCCCATTTTATGATACACGACACACAATTAACTTTTTTTTTTTTAACATAAAATGTCTAAAATGTTTTAAAAAATCTGGATAAAGTCTGTTTTTTTATGTCAAAGGAGCAAGTGTATTTTTGCCATTATTTTGCCATTATTGCAATTGCACAGAAATCATCTAGTATCAAGCCATGACACTATTATTATTATTATTATTATTATTATTAGTAGTAGTAGTAGTAGTAGTATTGACCACTTTTGACCCAAATAGGCGAGTTTGTATTCAAATACTTTCTTGTGATGGTAGGTTGTGCTACAGTCAATAAATGTTTATGGACTTATAGTATATATAGTATATCAGTGTATATATTAGGCAAAAAAGGCAAAAGAAATTGTAAACCAAAAGCAGAAAGGCTGTAAAGGACGACTTGAATTCTTCCATTCCATAATGATTCATTGTTTTGATTCATTGATCCTGGTCAGTGGAGCGATGGATCCGGATGGACTCGGAACACACCTTGTATAGGACGCAGATTTACTGCTGATGAATTGTGTTTATGTTTCTCTGCAGAGTGACCCCTGGAACACTCATGTGTGGAAAGGAGTGAATGGCACTCCCACCAAGAAAAGAGCGATCGGCTTTAAGAAACTCGCCAAGTGAGTGTGCATGGAAACACTTTAATTTTTTTCTTATATGTTTTAATGTAAAATGATTTTTACTATATGCCACTAGGCCCCTGAGTTCCATCCTGCTCGCTCTGCCTTCCACAGCCTTGATTGGCCATTTGATTGTGATTATGATTGACAGCCATTGCCTTTGAGACAGGTTTCATCTGTGCTTGTGTGTGTGAGAGTGTATCCTCTGTGTTTTCCTGCACCACATTTGCTTTATTACACACCTCTATGGTAGCGGGAGGTGAGGAAATGAAACAGCAGTGTAGCTCACTCAATCATCTTCAAGGGCCTAATCAGGACTTAGTTTGAAGTCTTTTTTTTTTTTTTAATTTGGACTCCCACTTTGCTGTAACTGCTGTAATTACATGCAGGATGTAAGAAGGTGGAGCTTTGTGGTGACGTCATTGTTAAAGAAAGGGTTCCTGTTGATATGACATAGTGTATGGAATGAGAATGTTGTCTGAAATAAAGAGAAACACTTTAGGTTCCTGTTTAAATTATACGAAGAGACATTGAGTAATTTCTTTTATTTACATTCCATTACTCTTGCACACTTCCCTTACAGCTCCAGTCTTTAAGATGTGAGACAAAGGGATATTGTGTAAGGAATAAAACACTTCAGGACATGAAATGTTGTTATTGGAAAATAATCTAGAATGGAGTGTTGTGATGTGGCCTGATGCAAAGCAGAGTTTCTGTTACCTCCTTGAAGTTGATTATTTTCCTACAACAGCCCATCCCAAAGTGATTTATTCCTCTTATAACACAGCAATTTGCCAACAATCACAACTGATTAATTTTATCCTTGTAATGTTGTGTAACTTCCCTCAAACAAGTCGTTCCTTCACTAGCCTCTCTTTTTTCCCCTCATTGATGTTAATAAGAAAAAAAACATGCAGAGAAACCACAAAGCACAAACTCTGGAGACTCCTTCCAAACATGCTGAATAAACATCTCTTTACAGAAAACTTCATCATGTTAACAATTATGCATTTTTCTAATTATATGTTAAATAACAACATATTTTTAAATTTTTAGGCTTAGATAATGTGGAATGTCTGCCATACATATGCTAATATATTAGAACAAGTACATTTATATAAACCTGTGATTTGCCTTGTACCCATGACTATTGTCAGAGCTGTAGTTACAGAAAATGAATAAACACCTTCTGACCAATCAGAATTGAGACTTTAGCAACTCTGTGGTATAAACCATATTGAAAGTCTGGACCTATTTTACAGGTCTTAGTGGTTTCAATGGTTACACAATTGAGGTCAGGTCAACGGTCAGTTTAATCCAGCATGGAACATGAAACATTTATCTGAATAGATCTTATCTTGCTAGAGGAGAGAAATTCAATAATTTTTTCCCGTATTTTTGTCCTTATCTGTGTGTTTTGTGTAGGGCTGTGAAATTCTCGGCTAAGCTGATGGGTCAGGCCATGGCAAAGCGAGTCAAGGCCACCATATTGTTCGCCACCGAGACGGGGAAATCACAGGACTATGCAAAGACCCTCTGTGAGATTTTCAAGCACGCTTTCGATGCGAAGGTATCATTACACATTGACCACATTGCTATCTTTGAATTAAATAATGATTAAAACCTGTCCAAATCAAAGCACCTGTATTTTTAATGTCCTCAGTTCTCAGCAGTAAAACACTACAAACATTTTATTTCGATTCGGCCACGGCACAGTCGGTTCTCAGTGCCTGCAGATTGCAGAGCGTCAGATCTGTTTTCACACTGAGGAGAGCCGAGCGCAGAGCTTGGACGGCGCAAATGTGTCTTTTGTCACAATCTCTTTTCCTCCCATGCAGTAAATCGCCAAGAGACACATGAGAATTTACTCAGCCAAGTGGTGCGCTGTAGTTTAAGATAAGATCACAAAACACCCCAGGCTGTGTGAGGCTTCAGAGAAAATAAGAAACAGCATCAAAACAGAAAGGCACGATTGTGTGGTATAGTGTAGACTTTTCATGGAGTAAAATAATATATATTTTTCTTTGTGATAGTGCTGGTGTTATGTGATTGAATAAACATGACTTGGGCCTAGAGCTCCATTTGTTTTTTTCTGTCTTTCACTTTCTCAGTCTTTCCCACCTCTCTGTCTCATCATGTCTTGAAGGCATTCACTAATCCACACACACTAACACATCGTCACTCGTAATTGCATGGCGGCGCATTAGCACCTTGTTAAAGTGCTGGGTGAACAGTTCATCATCGCTACGCTACTCCAAGCTGCCAGTGTCATTGTCATCCTAATCCAGCTCAATGGATATTAGCTTGACTTACCAGCCATATGCCCTAGTGTGGAATTATTGCTCTTAAAGGTGCAGTTTAATAATCTGTAAGATTTTAAAGGTATGTAATAATCATATAATTTCGAAGATTCCTTAGAAAAATTGTAATTCGCAATATTGCCATGAAATGGACAAGGCTAGTTCCTTTTCAGCCCAGAAATTAGCTAGAACAGATCTGCTAATTCCTACTTCTGTTCTACTAAAGGCACATGGACCTTTAAGAAGCTCTTCCCCTTCCACGTCTAGGAGGAACTTGTACGCTAAATGTAAATGTCGTTCTGACAGGAAAATACTAAAACCAAACATGCAGCCAACAAATAAATGTTTGTTCTTGCAAGATTGCTGTTGCTGAGTCATGTGAGCAGAGATTCTTCAACAGTTTACAGTTTAATCTCGGGAAGCCCTTTACAGATCGCAGGTGCTACTTTTGGGTGAATCTGAGATTTCTGAGATGGGAAAGGCTGAATACGTGGAAAGCATCAACTGAAATTTAACTACAAGGTGTCTGAAAAATCACGAACTGGTGCGAATAGAACTACATGTACTTAATTTTGTAATTATTATTCAGAACATATGCTCACTCTACACGCTCTACGCATTTTCTCAGCTGGTGTATCATGTTTTTGCGAACTTTGCTCAACACATTCCCATTGGTTCCTGACTTTTCAGACATGCTGTAGTTGCTATTAACATTTTCCAGACATGCTGTTTTAGACGACTCTGTATGTTCTGTGTGTGTGTTAAAGCTGAGGTACGGAGTGTGTGCTTTAGTCTTTGACTGCGTATTCACAGGTCATGTCAATGGAAGAGTACGATGTTGTGCACTTGGAGCATGAGACATTGGTCTTGGTGGTCACCAGTACGTTTGGTAACGGAGACCCGCCTGAGAACGGAGAGGTGAGCGAATGCTGATTCATTCACATGTTCCTCTTTTATTTCTACACTTGAGATTACTGGGAATCACACTCGAAACATATTGAGGTGTTTTTCATTAAGTGACTCTCTCTCCTTTTCTCTCTCTCTGTCTTTCTCACTTTCTCTCTGACTATCTGTCTGTCTGCCTGTCTGGCCGTCTGTCTCTCTGTTTTTCTGCCTCTCTGTCTTTGTCTTACTGCCTCTCTCTTTCTCTGTCTCTCTCTCTGTCGCTCTCTCCCTATCATCTCTCTTTCTTTCTCCCTTTCTCTGGCTCTGTCTCTTGATCTCTGTTTCTCTCTGTCTGTCTTTCTCTCTGCATGTCTGTCTATCTTTCTCTATCTATCTCTTTCTTTCTGTTTGTCTGTTTCTGTCTGTCTGTGTCTCTTTCTTTCTTTCTTTCTTTCTTTGTCTTGGTCTTTATGTTTCTCTCTCTGTCTCTCTCTCACTCTGTCTCTCTGTTTCTTTGTCTCTCTCTCTCTGTCTCTCTTTCCACTTTTTCTCTTTCTCTGTCTCTCACTTTTGCTCTTTCTATCTGTCTCACTCTCTCTGTCTCTCTCTGTCTGTCTTTCTCTCTCTGTCTCCCTGCTCCCCCCTCTCTCTTTCTCTCCCTCTGTTGTTTCTCTGATGCAGAAATTTGGTGCGGCATTGATGGAGATGAGACACCCAACCACCAGCACAGAGAGAAAGTGAGTGAGAGTGTGTGTGTGTGTGTGTTTAAACACACACACAAGTGGTTCTCTTCTCTTCCTCCCACCCAGTAGCTTTGCCATCATTAATTTGTGCAGTGTCCTTTGCAGACACACACTCGAATATTCATGCAGTAGTTATAAAACACCAAAAGCAGGTGGTAAGTTGTGGGTCTGGGATTTTTTCCTACATGTGTTTCCACACTGTGTAGAGTTTCGAAACAGATTTTCATGCCCATTTTGATATGTTTGATTGCATCATGGTGAGTGGTTGTGAAGAATTGCAGTGTATTGAGTAAATCAGTTTGGTATGACATTTTAAATTAAGGGTTTTTCCCTTTGGATAGGGGTTTTATTTGACACTATGTCTGTTGTAAGGTTCTAGAGAGAAACTGTTCCTCCAGTAGGTCAAACTGAACACCAGTGTTATACCAAGGAGAAGCTAGAGGTCACTTAAAGGGTTTCCTTAGCTGGACAAACCAAAAGGGTTCTAGGGTTAAACCTTATATAACCGACTTTTTATGCATAGATAGGAAGTGTTTTCAAAAATAGGGCTACTCATCATAGTGCTCGCCTTGCAACAATCAACTTCTGAGTCAGACCCCATGTCACTATGCTCCCAGCTGACCTCACTCATACACGGTGACCAGGCCAGTGTAGTACTTACACTAGTTACTATGGCAGTTGCTGTAAATATGACCTCTCCCTGTTTATGTTTACTTTCTAAGGCAATATCTTCTTCCTCAAAGGAGGAATAAGTACATAATATTCAAGAAACTAATCTTACTATCTAGCTCATTTGTATACTGAGTAGCAGAAATGGGTGCTTACAGAAAACAAAGAATGAATTACAAATAAAAATACAGAGTGTAAACACAAGTTGTGTATTAAAGGTGAAGATTGTGAACTTTAAAGGTGTTTAAAGACCTAAACCTGCAATAATAATATTTAAATTCCAAAATACTAATAATCATAAATCATAGAAATAATAACATTTTATTATTATTATTATTATTATTATTATTATTATTATCATCAACAATATTGAATTATACCTGAATTGTTGTTTCCTTCCAATATTGTTTCACATGCATGCAAGAATCTTCTACTCAGTAAGTAATGTTTGCTCTTTCGAAGGAGCTACAAGGTGCGCTTCAACAGCGTCTCTTCATACTCGGACACTCGGAAGTCCTCCAGCGATGAACCTGAGCATAAAGCCCACTTTGAGAGCACAGGACCGCTCGCTAACGTCAGGTACTCCAAAACAGAGTGTGCATTTTTGTGCACTTAACATGTACAACGTAGTTAAAATTAATGGAAAATATATCCCATATTATCCCAAGTTCTCAGTATTGCAATGTGTGCATGTGTGTCTTTGTGTGTTATGTTTTTGTTTCTAAATCTCCAGCCTCGGCTACACCCACACTCTTTATATGTGTGTTTTAAGTGGGTTTGTTCCAGGTTCCAGGCCAGCAAACCTCTTACTTGTGTGTTTATGTGCATATCCCTCTCCTGTAGCTTCTCTGTTACTGGCCTTGGAGCCGCAGGGCCTGCCCACACTTTAGCGTGTCAGTGTTTTTGTATCTCTGGATGTCTCTGATAGGTTCTCTGTGTTTGGCCTTGGCTCGCGGGCCTACCCACACTTCTGTGCATTTGCCCACGCTGTGGACACACTGTTCGAGGAGCTCGGAGGAGAGCGCATACTCCGCATGGGTGAGGGAGATGAACTGTGTGGCCAAGAGGAGGCCTTTAGAACCTGGGCCAAAAAAGTCTTCAAGGTACTTGCAATCAACATGCATGCCCTGTGGACATCATAGTAATGTGATTATGTTTTTAAGAATCAGTGTTGGCTCAGCTAGCTCCAGAGTAATTGTAGCAGACTCCCTTTCTCATAATAAGCTCTTTATGTAAGATGTTTTGTAAGACATTACCATGTGACACCACACTATAATAAATCTGAGACTTCTTTTTATTTAATGTGTAATGTATAATCATGGTTAAGGTACATAGCAGTGGTCAGAACACATGCAGGCATCATAATCAACAGCCAGTATATTTCTGAAAATGCAACACACAGAAAAGAAAAAGATATTACATTTTTAGAAAAAAAAAAATCTACCTAGCACCCTGAATGGTTCTTTAAATTGTCCCTTTGGAGAAAATTCTATGAAGGATCTTCTCTTCAGAACCTGTTGCATGTAGTACCCCTAGAGAAAGCTAGAATGATTAACTATTCAAAGAATCCCAAAGGAACCCATTTTCTAGGATTGTATACAAACTATATAAGGAAAGTAGAAACAGAGGAACTAGAAAAAAAAACTGCAAAGGTAGCACCCATAGTACACTTTGTAGTAATTAGGGAGCAAGAGTGCAATTATAGACAAGGGTCAGGAATTGGATGGATGGATGGATGGATGCATGTTGAATTGGTAGATGGATGGATGGATGGATGTGTTTTGGATTGGTGGATGGATGGATGAATGGAGAGATGGATGGATTGAGGGATAGATGAATGGATGGATGGATGGATGGATGGATTGATGCATGCTGGATTGGTAGATGGATAGATGAATGGATGCATGTTGAAAATTAAATGAGTAATTAAAAATAACTACAAATAAAAAAAGCAAAAATGAAAAAGCTGAAAAGCTGCAACAAGATTTGGCAAAGCACACAAACAAACTGTATACACAGATTAACAAGACAAAATAAGAATAAAAATGAGAGAGAAGTGGGCGAGGCTCGAAGAGAAGGAAAACAGGAAGTGGGAACTGGTAGAAACCAGGAAGTAAGGTGAGAAAGCTGGGGAGAGTAGGACCTAGCGGCTCAAAGGAATGACCTTGGAAATAAAGATGTGTTGGATGTCCTGTCAGATGACCTAAAAACTTGTGTTACCCCTGGCAGGAAATAAAACATAAATATTTTGAGAGTCCTGAATCATGACGCTGTGGTCTGATGTTATATCTCAGATCCATTAGCGAACATACACTCAATCACAATCAGGGACATGAGCCACATTCAGCATCAGTGACATCAGCATGTGGGAATTGTTGTTTTACTTGTTAGTTTTGGAAGATTTGAGTTATTTACATGTAATATAAATACTTACTTGAAATATATTTTGTTCTAGCAAATGGTTTAGACACTAAACACTATCATTTAATACCTCATCTTCCAGGCTGCCTGCGACGTTTTTTGTGTCGGCGATGATGTGAACATTGAGAAGGCGAATGATTCACTGATTAGTAATGACCGCAGCTGGAAAAAGAGCAAGTTCCGCATGACATACACAGCTGAAGCACCAACACTAACGCAAGGTATAGTGCAGCCTCGGGATCCACCAAGGCCACTCACACACACAGTGTTTCTTCACTCCACAAAGCCAGTGTTGGAAAATAATCTAAAATAATACACGACCTCAATGTGTAATGTTTATATGTTTTATTGATGAAAACATTTTTTCTGTGAAATGCTAAACTGAACAGCTCGATACACACCACCAGCAAATTAGCAATGTGAGATGCTTGTTGTGGAGTGCTAGCATAAAATTAAGTAAATTAACATTAAGTAAAATTAAAAATTAAGTCTTTTGTTTACTTTTTGGTCAGGCAACTATGCTAGAGTTAATATATTTTGATTATAGATGGTGTGATTATTGGCTATTCTGAATTAAAATATCTCAATATCAATTTTATGATATATTAAATCTTATTGTATTACTAATTTATAGCTCATTTAAAAATATCTCTGTACCCTCTCTAGAAATCTCATTTTATCAATATGATAATGCTCAATCATTTTAACACCAGGATTATCCAACATGCTCTTACAATTTGCATGCAATTTGCATATCTCAAGTTGTATGAAAAGATTTTCTTTTTTCGTAAGAAATTGAATGAAAACACTTTGTCCAATTTTTTGTTCAAATTCATACAATTTTTCAGTGTTGTGCCTTGGAGAAGCTTTCACATGAAGTAATTCATGATAAAACACATTTTATTAAATGTGTTAAATCATAATAAATCTATTTTCTTGATATTTGATTGATTAGAAGAAAAATCGGTTGAACAGCACACTGCCTTACACAAGTGCCTATTTTTATGGCGTGATGTTTGTAGTTTATTTTCTTGATGTGTCTGGCTATATTGTTAAAGCTCCTTTTGCACAACACACTAGCTTGCGATTGTAAGCTGGCTAGTAAATAAATCAGTGCTGGTGCCAAGCATGTAGAGATTTTTCTTATCAGGATAATTGCCTACAATTTTATCACGCTGGATTTATTAAATCTGGCCGCCTTTTCAATTAATATTGCACATGACTAACAAAAAAAATCATTTCTCCCTCAGAAGAAATTTGGGCAAATGTTTGTGTATAACTCCTATGAGCTATTATCATTCTCATCACTGCCTAATGAGTGCAGTATATAAATGGGACAGAGCTTGCTAATTAAATTTAATCAGCAATAAAATAGCTCCAAATGGATTTCCAAAGAATCTGCATACTTCCACCACCTTCCTTTTGAGGTGTAAAAAAAAAAAAAAAAGGCACGGCACTCATTTTGAATTTCTTAAGTGGTTGTGTGCTTCAGGCTGTTGACCGAGGCTTGTATTCCCTCCTCAGCTCTTTACAACATTCACAAGAAGAAGGTGTACGGCGCCAAGTTCCTGATGAGACAGAATCTTCAGAGTGTCAAGTCGAAGTAAGTGATCTGATTCCAGGGCTGGAGCTCAGAGTACTTTAAAAGCATTAAGTGCACTAATGCAGTGTGCACCAAAGAGACAGTCGGGTTCATGTTTTCCACACACGCACTTTGATATCAAGCTTCGAGCTCTTCTCGACCTCGGCGAGGTGTAAGTGCGGTGTGCTTTCAGATCACGTTGCATTACCAGCACTGAGATGTAGCTCTGTCTTGTTGTTCTGCATTATAAAAAGTGTAAAACGTGTAAAGTCCACACAGGTTGAAAGAGAAGAGTAAGAGAAAAAAGTTCTAATGTTGTTTAAAAGCTTGAGAAATGTCCCCAACTAATGTTCTGTAATATATTCATCCTAAAAATGGTTTTAATGGTTTAATTTAGAAATTAAAATTCAGTTCAGAGTTACTGAGTTTTATGTTAGTGTTTTTCAGTACAGTGGAATCCACTGACGTTTTCTTCGTAGTCCATGCTAAATGTTATTCAATAATTTTAGCCATGGAGCCTTAGTAATTTATCAACATATTGTTTTTTTAGGAAAATGTTGATATTACTGACAAATCTTTTTCTATGGTCACGGAGCACTGGACATTTCATTGTTCATATAAATGATTTAGCAGCTACAATCTAGCTAGCATGATTGTTAGCCAGAATAAAAATGGTCAGTTTATAGCTAGCTTATACTCGAAGTTGTTCTAAGTTTCCCAGAAACAGCCTAAGGAATATTTCCAGCTAACAGAGGACATTTGGTTCTAACACTTCCTTGATTTCTTCAGAAACGTTTTTATGATTTTCTGTCAGCTAATGCTGCGTTCGACTCAAGGATACAACTTGATGCTAAGTGTAAATACAGTGTAGTTTTGGCTACACAGAGTCGTTTTTAGTAAAGTATTAATAGATTTGGGGGAAATACTGATCATTTTGATGATTTTGTTTGAACTGTTATTATGTCTTTGCATTGTCTTTATTAACAATGTGCTAGCTAAATAAATTAGCCTCAGCCATGAGCAAGTTTCTTCTCTGCATCAATATTTTTTAGTTTCCTAGCATTAATGTTCTTACAACTTTAACTTAAACAGCAAGCGTGGTGTGTCGGCGCGTGTTTGCGTATTTAAATTCTGCTGAATGCAACATTGAACATGGATTACAAGACAAAAACTAATATAATGGAAATGTTTAGTGTTAATGTCCCTACAACTACAAATGCTGCAGAATTGTCATAGGATCATTTTAAACCATTGCATAAAGATGAAGTTCTTAGGAAAAAAACAGAAAACTTGTAGATTACATTTTCTAGAAACCAAAAGTTACTTGAGAGAATTTAGGATTAGGATTGCAAGTAACTTTGTAAAACCCTGATATTGCACGCTAATATAATCTAATCCACATAACCAGCATTTGCCAGGATCTGAATGTTGTTGGAGAATTTTCCCAATTCTGCAAATAGAAACAGGAGACAATCTTATAGATCAGTAGGAGAGAAGTTTATTCTTCCTCTGCAGAGGGAGCACAGCTCAGCAATACAGCAGCAGTGAGTTATCACTTCAGCTATACTACAGGAGTGAGCCCATGATCAGAGCAGGCGCAACTCTTTTATAGTGACATAGTTTTTTATAGTTTTATAGTTAAACAATAGAACTCTCTATAGGTTACAATATAATGAATATTCATAATTGTATAGCGAGGGCGTATAAAAGTTTCTGCATCTGTTTAGTAGGCAGTAACAGCTTCAGAAGGTGGTTCTATATAACCTTAAGCAACTAATCTGCACAGGAACTCTCACTGATACAATCACCATATAAAAACAGTGAGTAAAGAAAGAAGACAGAGAAGCAAAATTCTCCAACAAATGTTACAAACAGGTGTGATGAAATACATGATTACATACACATAAGATCATGTATTTTATCATATATACAGTACTGTGCAAAAGTCTTAGGCACATGCATACAAATGCTAGAGCAAAGATGCCTTCAAAAATAATGAAATTAAATGTTTCTACATTAAAACTCTACATTAAAATACTATAAAGAGCAGTAAACAGTAATAAATGAAACAAAGTCTATATTTGATGTGACGACCCTTTGCCATAAAAAAAAAAGTAGTCTCTGGTACAATTGTGCAGTTTTATAAGGAAATGAGCTGTAAGTGTTACTGAGTATCTTGCAGAACTAGCCACAGTTCTTCTGGAGACTTTGACTGTCACACTTGCTTCTTATTTTTGCAGCAAAACCCAGCAGCCTTCATTATGTTTTTTGAAAAGTGGTCTCTTACGTAATGTGCTGCTTTCTTCACCGACATACAGACATTTTTCTGTAACATTTAATTTTGTGCTGGAAAACTAATGTTTGGAATCTAAAATGTTTTTGAATCAATCAAAAACATTGAATCAAAAACACTGAATCAATAATGTAGAAGTCATACAATAAAAACCTTTTATTATATATATATATATATATATATACAAACCTTTTAATGTATGAAGCGTGTAGCTGTAGGGAAGGAATAACACATTTCCTGATGATGCAGCGAACTGACTGTGCTCGTTTTAAATCCATGTTCCAGTGACCCTGAAGTGAGATGGGGTTACATGAGAGAAGCATTTTTGTTCAGTATTTATATTTTCATTCTCTGAGTGCAAAGTACACTCAGTGCACAAGTACAGAAACACAGCTCTCGAAAACCTTCACAATTCTGAACAGTAAGCCTCATATATCAAGCTGGGTACAAACAAATGTATGTGTCAAGTTGTTCACAGGAGCATTTACATAAGAAATATAGTATTCATGAAAATCCAGTTTGTGTCCTACGAGAGCTCCTGGGTTTATGTAAATTTATGGGTAAGGACACTGATTTTATTGTGAACCTTAATTGATTAGCTACAAATAATATAATTGCTGATGAGTTACTGGAATTTTATATACAGGTTTAGCTGTCAAGTTTAAATAGGTTATTTATTTCAAGTTCACACACGAATTTAATAAAAAACGATTGTGAAACATGTTTGCTATCAGTGAACAAATAAAACTAGCTATTCAATTAAGACCAAAGTAATGACGCCCTTCAAAACGAGGAAGAGTTAGTGTGTGTCTATTGTAGCCGATTCGCTGCAATGGCTGAGCTGCATTGCTGGAAGATTTAGCGCATGCTGAGTTTAGGAGGTGTTCTTTCAACATTTAGTTACCATTTTGACATTGGAGGGAATTTTTAGTTTAGTTTAACCTACAAAAACATTTACACAACTTTACTAAAAGATAAATGAGGCCTATTAGTGGCAATCTAACCATTCACGATTGTGTGTTGTTTTTCCTGACTCTTAGTCGATCTACCATATACGTCCAGCTCCACGCCAACAACCATGACAGTCTCAAATACCTGCCTGGAGACCATTTGGGCATCTTCCCTGGCAACAACGAAGACCTGGTAACAGCTCTGATCGACAAACTAGAGGATGCGCCTCCTGTCAATCAAATTGTGAGGGTGGAGTTTCTAGAGGAGAGGAACACAGCATTGGGTAATGACACAGCAGATATGAGGATTAATCATCACAAAGATAAACAGAGCAAGTTAGTCAGTCTGAAGACAAGGATGCAAACACCAGAGCTGATAAAATTCTCCTAAATAAGACACTACAGTTGGATGTGGTACATTTTTACAGAGATCAAATATTTAAAAAATTGTCTAATCACCTCTCTATTCACAACTAACCAAGATGATGGACGAAAATTGACCTATATACAAAACACTAATGTAGAAAATATACCAGGGAATCAGGACAAACTATAAAGTATTAACATATTCAATGTAATCTCATGAGATATTTATATCAGATAATATGAAATAGGAAGACATAGTTGGCTTTTACATGGAGATATCAAAAGAGACCTCTTTGTATTTTGATATACAAATTAAGTCATGCATATTTAAAAAATAATAATAATAATTTTTTAAAAAAAGCACATGGGAGACCATGTACTTCATAGTAGTTTTACTCTCATCAGCCTCTCCTATTTCAAGAATTGAGAAGCAGAGATGCTACAACCTGGAATATTATTCTGACAGTAGGTTAAATAATAAATGAATAAAGAGCATAATTATCTCAGCCTCTCAGCATGTAGAGCTGTCTAGACTCAGAAGTTAAGTGGCACATTTGTGTTCATTTATGTAAGGAATAAAACATGACTGGGGGTGCTGCTATGGGAAAATAATCAACAGTGTCACTATTACTGCCTCAAAGTTGATTATTTTCCTGAAACAGCACAACCCAAAGTGTTTTATTTCTCTTATACCACAGCAATATGACAGTGATTACATTTTTTCATTAACTGAAGAAAGACACAGCATACCTTTTATCCATTTATAGTTACATTTAATGACAAGTTAGTTATTAACTTATCGCTTACGTTATAGACGATATAAACAGTTATTCCCTCACCAGCCTCTCTGTTTTTTCTCTGTTGAAGTTAGGAAAAAACCAAAAAAGTTACAGCTTTATCTTGAGCTATTATAAATCACTGATACTGGAGACTCCTTCCAAAAACTCTAAATAAATATCCCCTTACAGAAAACTTCACTATATTAACGATTACACAAATTTATAATCTGTTTATATGGAGTGTTTATATTAAAAGTTAACATACTAGAATTAAAATATATTATAATTATAATATAAACCTGTGATTTGCCTTACAGCTGGAACTATTGTCAGAGCTGCTGTTGTAGAACGCTAATCAACACCTTCTGACCAATGAGAATCGAGAATTCAGCAGTGATATTATATTGTATATGGTATTATAATATGGTATATGATATTATGGTATAAAGGACAACATATTGTGCACCTTTAATCCCATTTAAAGAATTGAGCAGCAGAGATGCTCTAAATGCAACCTGCCAGCAGGTTTAAAAATAAATTCACAAGGAGCATAATTATCTCAGCTTCTCAGCATGTAGAGCTGTCTAGATGCAGGAGGTCAGTTGCACATTTGTGTTCATTTATTAAATAATTAAATACAGTCTAGACAGATACACAAAGGGCAGGCACAGTCACGATCTCCTAATCTCAGACATACACATTATAGAAGTGCATGAACGAATATCTGACTGTTAGCCTTTTGATGTTGCTCTCATTGCAAGTGATATTAGGGCTGTCTGTTTTCTTTGCAGGATTGAACATGATTTGTTTTCTCTCCTCCATAGGAGTCATCAGTAACTGGATGGATGAGAGTCGGATTCCTCCGTGCACCATTTATCAAGCGTTTAAATACTTTCTGGACATCACGACCCCTCCCAGCCCTCTGCTTCTGCAACAGTTCACTCCTTTAGCCACCAATGAGAAACAGAGGAAGAGACTAGAGGTGCTCAGCAAGGTAGGAAAAGCACGCGCAAACCAAAACTCCATCAATACATTCGCACAGTTACAACCATACAGTCCTGATCAAACAACACATGCAATAACAGTTCAATCTCGCAAAACCTCTTGAAAGAGTGTTGTGTTTGTTTTTTCATTTTCAGCCTCATTTGCCAGCTTTACTCATTCCATTAATGTATTCGGATCCATTGTCCGACACTTCCTCTGCGTGCAGCTAGAGATGCCGCTGCCGCGCGTGACTCCGGTTTTGCTTTTCAAATTAGCAGCAATTTTCTCAGTCAGATCATTCATTACCCCTCCAACTGTCTCGCTTCCCCTTGCCAATCACTCAGTGTCAATGCCATTTTCTTCTGCCTCAGAAATATTTCCCTCTCACTTCCTCCCACTGTAACGCGGGCTTTGCAGTTTGGCGCAATGTTGCTAAAAATGGCTGCCAAGGCAGTGAGTCACCCCCATTCTGGTTCAGCTGACTCTGAAGGAAAGGACTGAATGATTGGGAAAGGGAACATAGAGAGAAAAAGAAAAGCAAAAGCGATGGAATGGCTGGAGTGGAGGAGAGAATGAATGTGTTCACTCTTGCAGCATGCTTGTTGCGGAGGACTGCAAGAGGTGTCTTTATGCATGATTGTATTATTTTAGGCTCATTTCAGGCTTGCCTTGAATTCTGTATGATTGTCAGAGACCTTTTGAAGCTTTGACCTTTTACAGTTAATCCCAGAGCACATCAACCCAAACTTCATCCAACACCACTGAAGACATGTTGAAGTGGTGTGTTTGTAAAATGTTCTCCTCTATTTGCACTAGCGGTTCTAAAGCCTACAGAGTAATTATGTTCATTATGCTTGTACTGTATGTGCTGCACTGGTGTATATTATATATACTTATACCACTATGCTGATAAATTCTCCACTCTGACTCGTCAGAATGTGTAGTTTAATTTTCTATAACAGTGGCTCTGACAGTACTGCTCACTGTAATGCAAATTACAGGTTTATATTATTAAGTTAAGCGTCTTCTAATAAGTTCTAATAATGCAGGAACTTGTATGGTGGACACTGCACATACAATAAACAGATTTTTTTTTTAAAAACCCTGTTGATATTTAACAAAGACAAGGGGAGGAGTCTCTTTAATTTTTGGAAGGAGTCTCCAGTGTCAGCGCTTTTTAACAGTCAGACACAGAGGTAAAGCTGTAACAGGATTCTTAGTAACATGACAGGCTGCATTTTTTGTAGTACTTGAAGAAAGAAAAAAAGACGCTGTTGAATGATTGTTTATAGCTACTATAGCATAAGTGATAGAAGGAACTATCTTGTTTTGTGGATGTTCCCAACATTAAATGTAACTATAAACTGATAAAAGGTATGACATGTCATACTTTAATTAATTAGAAAAAAGTAATCTGGCAAATTATAGTGGTATAAGAGGAATAAAACACTTTGGGACATGCTGATATAGGAGAATAATAAGTAACTGCATACACTCACGTGTCATAACTGTGATTTATTCTTTACTAAATTGTTACTTACCACTGTTTTACTAATTTCTGTTACTTTTTTTTATTTACAAAAGTAAACTTGCGTGGAAACAGTATATGTATCACCTTACTCATGTGTACGCACACTTTTGGCATGTGTGCCAAATTCCAAAAAAATTTTTTAAAAAGGATGCTTTTTAGTGATATCACCACAGAGTTAAGTATTCCAATCAGATTTAAGGCATAATTCCTTGTTCATAATTACATGTGAAGTCCTTTGCAATAAAGTCATGAGTGTGTTTCAACTACAAAAAGCGGTGTGTTGGTGTGGGAGAACAACTGACAATGGCTGCGTTGGCGCTTTTTGGGCACATTGCCAATTGTGAAGCTGAGGACCAAAATGGCTTTTTGGCTGATGATGATGACAGGCATATGAGCCATATTCAATCCAGAGGGTCGTCCTCTTAGAACTGTGTTTTAAATTGGAGCCAGTGTGGAAGATATAAACGCTGCGCAAGCACCTGAGAATACTAGGCCTATTTATATGCATATGAGCTCATGGCTAAACAAAGTGGGAATGTTACGAACCATTCATGGTTATGGAGGTTAGTCTGACTAAAGTTTTTCAATGCTGAGGAAACAGTTACTTAAGTGGTGTATTTCCATAGATTGGCTTGCAAAAGTATTCAAAGTATTCATTTTCAAAGTCAGAATTAATTATTGATCAGAAAATATTAAAGAAAATCAAAACCTGAAAAATGCTGCTTGCATAAGTATTCAACCCCCCAGGTTCCGGAAGCTCCAGATGAAAGACATTGTCTTAACGGGGACACAGTTGACTTATAATTGGCCTTCTGCTGTGAAATATTATACAGCTCCCATTTTCTGAACAAAAAACACCTCTGTTGCACTGTCATTAAAGAGATTGTGAGTCTGAAGGCAAGACATGAAAATGAAGACTAAGGAGCATTCTACGGAAGCTAAAGCTAAGGTAATAGAATTTCATAACTTTGGAATAGGGTGTAAAATCATATTTAAGGTTGGACATGGTGAGAACTGTTGGATCAATAATATGGGAGTGGAAGCTGCATCACCCAAGCACTACCTAGACAAGGCCCTCCATCAAAACTCAGTGCAAATACAAGACAGAGACTGGTGAGGGAAGCCACAGTGAGGCCAACAGTCACTCTGAAGGAGTGCAGTGGCTGAGAGTGGAGTGAAGGTGCATCAGACAACGATTTCAAGAGCTCCAGTGAAATATGGTTGTGACAGCATCATGTTCTGGGGACGCTTTTCATCCTCCCAGAACCTGAGTTTCTTGTCAAAATTGAAGGGAGAATGGGTGGAGCAAAATACAGGGGCATATTACAAGAGAACCTGCTTCAGTCTGCAAAAAAAGCAGAAACTTTTACAGGACACTGGTCCCAAACACAAGGCCAGAGCAATGCAG
The DNA here is from genome assembly GCA_022758105.1 of Pangasianodon gigas. NCBI lineage: Eukaryota > Metazoa > Chordata > Actinopteri > Siluriformes > Pangasiidae > Pangasianodon > Pangasianodon gigas. The sequence goes on from CM040477.1 coordinate 15,376,391, forward strand.
GAGTCGTTAAAAACATAAAGGTGAATGTTCTACAGTGCCCAAGTCAAAGTCCAGATCTGAATCCTATTAAGAATCTGTGGCACAGTTTGGAAATTGCAGTCAACAAACAACATCCAACCAGCCTGAAGAACCTGAAGCAAATCTTCCAGAAAGAATGGGTGAAAATCACTTCCAAACAGTGTTCGAAGCTGACAACAGACTTAAAGTTGGTATTGCAGCAAAAGTTGGTTCTACCAAGTATTAGTATGAAGGTGTTGAATACTTATGCAAGCAGCTTTTTTCAGTTTTTAATTTTTTTAAGATATCCTGACAAATAATGAATTTTGACTTTGAAAATGTACTTTAAGAGCATATTTGTTTGCAAAAAATACTCTCAGGTAGATGAATCTGATGGCTTTTAATGGTGCTGAATACTTTTGCATGGTACTTTATATCAAATAATACAACACTTTGTAAAGGTTTTTTCTAATCATGACACAGTCAGAAGTTAATTCAGACATAAGTTTACAGTTCAAGTTCAAGTAACTCACACACATCTTAAATCATGAATTTTAAATAAAAAATTGTCCTTAGTGTCCTAAGTTTAGCATGTTGTGCCATCATTTTAATTTAATATATTTCTCAAAAATAAATAAATTTAAAAAATGATTGTGTGCATGCAGGGTCTACAGGAGTATGAAGAGTGGAAGTGGTACAATAACCCCACCATGGTGGAGGTATTAGAGGAGTTTCCATCTCTGCAGGTGCCCTGTACACTTCTCCTTACCCAGCTGCCCCTGCTTCAGCCACGCTACTACTCCATCAGCTCCTCACCAGACCTCCACCCAGGCGAGATCCACCTCACCGTGGCCGTGGTCTCCTACCGCACTCGGGGTAAGACAGTTTGAACCTTGCAAACTCTAATCCTAACCCTTGCAAACAACAACAACAACAAATAGAGTAACACACACACAAAATAAACAAAACAACGATGTATCCAATAAGAAGGAGTGAACTAATAAATAGGATAATTAATTTTTTTGGCAATAAGTACTAACCAGAGAAGTGAGAAATATCCCTGTAATCCTGTAAGGCCAGAATTAAGTAAATTTAGAATACTTAGATCAATGTGACAAAAAATGGCACTTCTAAACACTTATAAACCCATTGAACCTGTCACTGACTCCAGGCTGATGTTCTTGGAACTTAGCAATTACTGGCAATTTTGCTTGAAGTGCAATACACTAAGGGCCTTCTCACTTTCAGCAGCTCTTTTGGCAGAAACTGGATCATTTAGTTGATTTGTTACGACTGATTTGATCAAAATAAAGATGGTAATCATCTCTCGCACTTACGAAGTGACCTCTCGCACTTTTCCACTCGCTCTCCTCGCCCTTCTCACTAAATGCATTGTAAACATCAAATGATGTACATAATAGCATAATTGCCAGTTAAATTATAGCAGTCCCAATCCATCTGAGATGCACTCTGTCAGACCCCAGCTGGCTTAATCACTAGGCATCAGATCAGTACTGGAGAGGTGTTCAGTCAAACAAGCGTATGTTTAATTCTCTGCAGACGGAGCTGGTCCCATACACCACGGAGTGTGTTCGTCCTGGCTCAACAGCTTAGAGATGGACGAAATGGTGCCATGCTTCGTCAGAGGGTAACGTTCTTTTCCACAATATCAGTGATATGTCCAATTGTCAAAGTTCCCTCCAATTGACCCCCCTGGTCTGTTGAAATGCTTTTTAATTTGTCACCCACTGTGAGTGGAGCTAACCATTTCCAAAATACTACAGATAATTTTACTGCTTGGTAAAAAAAAAAAGTGTAAAGATTTTACTAACTTCACCTGTAACATGGCCAAACAGTTTATCTGATTTTTTTTTTATCAGTACATACATATACAACCTTTAAGTGTTGGAGTCATCACGACTTAATAAATCAGATTTTTTTATTTGTATGACAATGAAAAGTTTACATTCACTTCCAGAGCCCCAACCTTCCGCATGCCAAAGGACAGCAACGTCCCATGCATCCTTATTGGACCAGGAACAGGCATCGCCCCCTTCAGAAGCTTCTGGCAACAGAGACTTTACGACCTTGAAAATAAAGGCAAGTTTTAACATAAACATAAATTCATGCCCTTGAGCATCTGTGACACAGTTTCTAGAAAGTACACAGTCATGATGTGAGTCAGAATAAGTGCTTTCTGGATTTCTTCAAACAGGCATCAAGTCTTGTCCAATGCTCCTGGTGTTCGGGTGTCGACAGTCGCAAATGGATCACATCTACAAGGAGGAGACTATCCAGGCCAAGAACAAGGAAGTGTTTCAAGAACTCTACACTGCTTACTCACGAGAGCCTGGAAGACCAAAGGTAAAAATATGAATGAATACTGAGAAGAATTTTCAAAGGCTTGTGAAAGATACAATTTGTGTAATTCTGATCATTTACAGATGATTAAACTGGATTAGAGTAGCTGTGCTCCCTTATAGAGACAACTGGCTTGGTAACTGCATTGTTCAAAGGTCTCTGTCTCCTTAGGGGCATTTTAACTGAAAGGAGACCTTGGTAGGTTTCAGAATAAGGACACCCTTGACTATAGTTGGGGTGTTGGTGTAACTTTTATTATACTGAAATTATAACATTGTTTCAAATGCACTGATCACTGATTTATCAGTTCAGTACTGATTTTTATTTCTGATGATTTGGTAACATTTGCAGCCATCATCATTATCATATGTTCGCATAGGCATCTTCCAACATGCAACAAGCCAGAATGTACCAGAAAAAAGTAGTAGAGAGAATGGATAGAAGTTCTGAATTTGCTAAAAATACATTTAAAAAATTATAATGAACTTGTGTAAAACTGTACTAGTTGCTATTGTGCTCATTTTGGTTTGGGTTAAGTGTTTTTCAGATCTTGTCCCAACCTGAAAGCTACCCCATACACTTCCCTGTACAGCCAATCTGTACAGTATTGCAGTTTCACACAATGTTCAATTGATTTGTTCTTGTTACATTAGCTGGCTCATTTTAACCTCAGAACAGCTATTGCTAACAATAGCTAAGCTAAGCTAACAAGCTAGGAAACCAGCAATTCATTTACATTTGTAAACATACCCCTCAGTTGGAGCGACAGTTTGGAATGCCATGCCATGTTTGTCGAACCCCTAGTGCATTGAACAGGATTATGGGATTGGCTACACTGAGATGGATACACAATACCTTGCTCATATTTGGTTAGAATAAACCTTGTAGGGGTTCTAAATGAGACATCTTTATCAAATGCTGCCTATACAGGTAGCTCTTTTCATATTGGAACAGAGTGTCCTTGTGTAACACAGGCAAGTTTTATATAGTGTGAAAAATATCTGAGAGCTTTGAAGAAAACAACATCATGAAATGTGACTGAATGAAAAATACAGGTGTCTCATTCACAGTATAAATCTATTGAATGGGAACACTGATGATGCAAAAGTTCCTCTCTTCATTGTAATGTATACGACATTATCACCAACACTGACACGTTCTGCTGTTTCATTATCATCTGTCTCCCTTTCTATCTTCACATTCTCCTTTCTTTTTTCAGAAATATGTTCAGGATGTCCTTCGTGAGCAGTTATCTGAGACGGTATATCGATGTTTGAGAGAGGAAGGGGGACACATTTACGTGTGTGGGGACGTGACCATGGCCGGAGATGTGCTGAAAACCATCCAGCAGATCATCAAACTACACGGCAACATGTCTCTGGAGGATGCTGGGTTCTACATCAGCAAACTAAGGGTCAGACCTGCTTCAAATTGCTAGTTTAATTAATATTTCATCTTCCAGAGTAATTGTGTTAAATGTATTAGCAGTGCTTCTAGCTGCATGTAATAATTACATCTACATGAATGCAGGAAAAATAAAAGAGTTATGTAGATGCTTAGTGGTAACCCGGCTTCTGCCTCTTCTTGACATTTGATTAAAGTAGTTTACCGTTTCGGTGTAAAGATGCACCGCTCTGTCTCAGTCCTTACAACATGGCTGCGTTGATTCAGTTCCAGTGATGGAGGTGTGGCTTCTATGCCTGTTTGCAACTCGTAATTTCCAACCTCTGAAAAAGACAAAGAAAATGCCCCACTACTTGGGAACTCAGCACAGTCTTCTCAACTCGGAGTTCAGCACGTGTCATCAAATCAACATGGCTGCTCAAAGCATCAGCAGTAAACAAAGTAGCACTTGTTACATTAAAATGAATTATGCTATATATATATATATATATATATATATATATATATATATATATATATATATATATATATATATATTTGGTTTAGCTCAATCAATATATTGACATATTTGTTAAAACTATAACACTGACTATACAGTTCATTGTGAGGAGGAAAACATACATCACTCATCACAGTTAGCTGGCTAGCTTGTTGTTAACAAAAGACGAACATGGAGGCGTCTATGTTTGTAGCTCAAATGCACGGAAATGACCTAATTCAGTGCTTGCCACTTCCGAGGTAACTCGAATGCATCATTAGTCCCACTGAAGGAGGTGTGGCCTCTTTGTTGGTCAGTTCCACTGAAGGAGGTGTGGCCTCTTTGTTGGTCAGTTCCACTGAAGGAGGTGTGGCCTCTTTGTTGGTCAGTCCCACTGAAGGGGGTGGGGCCTCTTTGTTGGTCAGTTCCACTGAAGGAGGTGTGGCCTCTGTGCTGGTCAGTCCCAGTGAAGGGGGTGGGGCCTTTGTGTTTTTCCGTCCCAAGGAAGGAATGGACTCTCTACCTGATATTTGCACTGAAGGAGGCGTGGCCTCTTTGCCTTTCAGTCTCACTGAAGGAGGTGTGGCCTCTTTGCTCTCAATTGTTATCCTGCTTCACTTTTTTTTCTGATTAAAATCAAACTGTTTGCACAAATGTATCATGTTATATCACATAATGCTTTGTCAAAACAGCTGTAAATCATATCATATTGAATCATTAGCTGCTTATAATCTTTTATACATGAGATTGTTTGTATAATTTCAGAAGAACATTTTCACACTCAGTGAACCTAGTTTAATCAGAGAAGCAGAATTTCCAGTTAGGAACTTGTTTGTCTTATTTTGTCTCTTATTTTATTCTCTCTCTCTCTCTCTCCTTTTAACTAGCAAATATGTTTTATAAGTATTTTCTATTATGTAAGGAAAATGTAATCACTATGGTTTTTGTGTGACATTATTTTCTGTCTGCACATCTTCTGCAGGATGAAAATCGTTACCATGAAGACATTTTTGGCGTTACTCTGCGTACTTACGAGGTGACGAACCGGCTGAGGTCGGAGTCCATTGCGTACATCGAAGAGAGCAAGAAAGACTCAGATGAGTACGTGTTTCTCTTTCTTTAGTCTGGTTCAATATCTTTTATGTTCTATTTCACATGATGCTGAAAGATCTACATTCACTGTCCACAAGATTCTAATGTAACTGACTATATATGCTAGCATATTAGACCACAACACAACATTAGGATATATTGTCCTGAAAGCTTATGCCTTTTACAGATTAAAAAAGGCACTAACTTCTTAATATGGCTGAAATATTGCACTTGGGAGTTCAGTTATAGTTGCAGCTAAGTGTAATTACAGTCTCACAATGTTGTGAGATTTTCTTAGTACTTTACCAACGTATCCGAGAGAAAGGATTATATTCCCGACAAATTTGCCCATAAAGGAAAGTTAACAGTTACGTCCTAGCTCAAATCATTATCTTACTAAACTAAATTACGAATTAGCTAGCTTATTCAAAAGCTAGCTTATGCTTAGTGCCAGTTTTCCAGTTGCCTAGCAACAGTTTTTTACATGACTAGCATTTTCCATGGATTCCTACTGGTATCTGCAGAGTATATATTTTATCACTCTGTTAGAAACAGGTCTTTTTTCCAGTTTGCGCTCTTGACATTAGCACAGCTACCTCTGGAGCCAACGTGTTAGCCGTAACTATAGAAACAGTGATGGAGAACAGCGCTGTCGAGTAGAACAGTGCTGTAACAGGATTAGTGCTGAGCGAGTGGCTCCTTTACGGCAGCTCTCTCTCGCTTGTGGTGGTGCAGATAAGAGCCTGTTCACCCAGCACTCTTTGTGAGAGCTGCGCTCACAATGCGCCAATTAGCGTGTACCACCATGCTTCCTGTGAGACGAGTCACTTCAAAGTCCTCGCATCAGCAGATGAACCTTGTTTTAATTGTCCTCTTTTCTTTTGTCTGTTTATTGCAGGGTGTTTTGTTCGTAAAGCCTCGTTTTGTTACCGGATTTCCGGATTTCAGGAGCGACAATGAGACCCCAAAAAAAAACAAAAAAAAAAAACAACTGCTACTTAAGAAAACTGTGCCAAGTTTGTCTTTTTTTCAGTTCTTATGTTTTCACTCTTTGGTAGTTTTTACTGCATTTGTGTGGTCAGAATCAGCACGTATAATATTAATTACTTTTTTTTTTTATTTTCTTTGCTGGAAATCTTTCCAGAATGCACTTTTTATCTCATGTATGTACATGTATCTTTTTTCTTCTTTATGAATAAGCTGTGCACATCAGGCACCTAAATTCAATCTGCCTATTGTGGATGCATGACCAAGACCCATGATGTCAAGTCCTGATATATTATCATGTATAAACATAGCTGTTAAGTGTTAGTAATAAATGGTTTAGCTTTGAGTTTAGTCTGCAAACGGGTCACTGTGCACATCATATCGTGTCTGGATCAGGAGCTACTAATGCCACCACTGATAGATTTCCAGTGTTTTATCAATGCTGATTTAAATGCATGCTCTGTGATTTCTGATCGAAATAGTGGCAGCTTCAGCACCGATGCTAGATCATCATCACAAATGAGTGCATTAAACCAAACTGGACTGCAACACAACCATTTTGTAAAGAGAAAAAAAAACCTGCTCTTTTGTGAGTCGTCATATCGTGTCTGGTTTGAGTCGTTCGTGAAAGAAAGGTGAAGGAATGGATAAAGAAATCTAGCATTTTCTGCAAGTCTGAGTTTTGTCACGTCTCAGACATTGGCTGTGCCAAAAGCTTTTGTGATACATTTGCACATGTTGTCCGTGTGTTTTCTCAGATTTGTCTCACTCTCCTCATCATAAAAAGAGAACTGAAAGAAAAGTAAATGATACTTTACGTAAGCATAGTGTCCATACATAACTCATACATAAACCTTTTTATGACAATTGACATAAAATTGCATATGCATTTATAAAGTATTCTGACAGTCATCATTTGACATCAAGACTGCTTTTGTCAAGTAACAGATTTTTACAAAAGTATGGTTGTTCTAGGGATTATTTACATTTTATACACTGTTGAATTCTTGACTCTAATTGATCAGAAGGTGTTGATTTATTTTCTATAACAGCAGCTCTAAGGTTTATATTAATGCACTCATTCTAATATGTTATTATTTCTATAGTAACAGCTAGTTTACATGAACTTGTATGGCTCCACATAATCTAAGTGTAACGAATATGTATAATTGTTGATATGGTAAAGTTTTCTGTTAGGAGTCGTTTATTTAACATGTGGAAGGAGTCTCCAGTGTCAGCGCTTACCTGCTGTGGTATAAGAGGAATAAAACACTTCAAGACGTACTGTTAGAGGAAAAATAATGAGTGATGGAGAGGTATGAAAGGCAGTGGGAACAGCACACCCGGCCATGTTTTATTCCTTACGTAGAACATAATGTCAGCTGACTGTAGGCTGTAGGTCAGTGTTAAGGCATGAAAACCTGCTTATAACACAGTTATGTAGCAGAGCTTCATACACCACAGTGTAATAACTGAGTTACGTATATCATCTCTTTCCATTAAGTAAAAAAGTTCTTCATATGATGCTTTTATGACTTAGTTTGACTTATACTACACAGTGTCATGTACTTTTTCTCTGGCCCTTACGTGAGGTTTAATTTTACAACTTATAAGATTTTTCTGAATATTTGTGAAGATTTTTTCTTTCGCTAAATCAGTATGAATTTGTTTTTGATGCCATCATCATCATCATCATCAGTATATGACTCCTGTGTACCAGAATTAAAGTGAGCTACAAAGTCATTACTCATTGTAACTTAAATCAGATCAGGAAGTGTTATAACACAACTTCGATCACTTGACTTAGGTGTTATGTCAATTTGACAACAAAAAGGACAAAAGCAGTCTTTGTTGGAATAAGCCTTTGTAAATGCTTAAGTAGTTTTATGTCAGCCGTCACGAAGACCCTATGCAAGTGTTATTTATCCCTATGTACACTTAAGTACCATGTTGCAGAAAATGTAAATATAACACCAGGTCAGTGCTAGTATCAATTTGAGAGCTGCAAAAGATTTAGAAATCTAGAAAGAAAGTGTATAACTGAATTGTGATTCTCTTAAAAAGGTTTATTAAAAGTGCGTGTGAATTGTGTGAAGGCAACACATTCATAATTGTATTTTTTTCTGCCATGGAATCCATTAAGGAATCAACACCAATTACATAACTAGATCTTTTCCTCCAAGGGCTCTGAGACATATTGAAGGCTCTTCCCTACACTCTTACGACATAATGAAGTTCTGGAGATTATTTTTCGAAAGTTATATAGAGACCGGAGTTTCCCCGAGGGAAATTCGGTTAATGTCACACAACCAGACCATCACACAGTCGCTATAATGGCTTGGTCAGTAACTGAGACATTTATCATTTCTCTAAAGTGCAAAAAATCCATCTTTTTCTCCTTTACTGATATCTTTTAGGTTGCTTGTGTTTTTATTTGTACCTAATTTTCTCTCATTTGTTTTTGGCAGTTCTGCTTTTTAGATGCACAGACACTCTTAAAAAAATGAAGCCTGCGTGCCCAATTGCTTCAAGAATATTTTAACTTCAGCCCTGATCTTCATTATTACTCAAAAATATTAACAAGATATTGGATTTTTTTTTATTATTGCTTTATTTTTTTTTCTCTCATTCAGTTACATACTTCTAAATGGTTAAAAAAAAAAAAAATCGAACATATATTTTTGGGTTTTTTATGTGACACATAGTTAGTGAAACAGAGCAAAAATAAAACATCTTGTATCATGAAAGGCCTTCAAGTATTGTGATATTTTTGCCATATATTTCTTTGACATGCTTTATTTTGTTTCTTCATAAATCCTTGAATCCAGTCTAATTTTACCCAATTCTCTGAACTCCTTTTCTTTCATTAAGAGCATCTCTGTTTGTCATTGCTGTTTTGCAACTGATTGTTTCCATCCTTCAATCAGTATCCATTCTGTGATATAAAAAGTGCATATTCACTAGTTATATATACATGTTTTGAGGCTATGTCAATATATTCGACCTGTATGGGAATTTTTTAAGAATGTATTTTGATTATGGGTTCTGTTTTTGGGTTTTGGTTTGTTCAAATGTTGCTCGTTTAGAAATAAGATGGGGGAAATATAGTTCTGATGTCTAGTCCCTAATTTTTCCTTTGCTTTTGGAGAATTTGAAGCAAATGCATGACTCCACTGTGTCCTGTTCCTCTTATTCAGCACTGTGTCTAATCAACTATTGTGACAGAAAAAAGCTTGAGGGACTATTTCTTTGTTTTCTTTTTTTCGCTGCTGCTAAAAGAAAAAAAAAAAAAAGAACTCCAGTCACTGCTGTGAACCTGCAAATCGTGCAACACCTGAACCTTGAAGCGTTTGCCATTTTAACGCATTTTCTTTATTGCATATTCCAGAATACTTTGCATCTACTTAATAATAAAATAACATTTATATGTCATGAGTTGTAGTGCCATGTCTTTTATTATAGCTTTGTTAAATTCTCAATTCCGATTAGTCAGAAGGTGTTGATTAGTTTTCTAGTACAGCAGCTCTGGCTTTTGTTCCAGCTGCAAGGCAAATCACAGGTTTTTATTAATGCGCTTGTACAAATACGTTATTATTTCTATAGTAATAACTTACACACTTGACTTGTATGGTGGACACTCCACACAATCTAAAGCTACTAATTAAAGGTGTTTGTTTGTTATTGAACAAAGATGTATCATCGTATAATAAATGATGGAGTTTGTTTATGATGTAAGGAAGGAGTCTCCAGTATCAGTGCTTTATAACAGTAAGTCTTCTGCCATGGGAGAGTTGTCAGGACAGAGGAGTTTGCGCTCACTGCTTCCTCAGTGACATGACAAGCTATGGTTTTTTTTGTCTTATTAACTTAAAGACAGAGAAAGAAAGAGAAGCTGGTGAGAGAACATCTGTTTAAAGCTGCTATAACATAAGGGATACCTGGAACTATAAATGGATTTTTAAAAAAGCATGGGGCTCTTTAATATATTAAAAAATTGCAATCATACACAAATTGCTGTGGTATAAGAGGAATAACACATCGGGATGTGCTGTTAAAGGAAAATAATGAAAAATTATTTTCCTATAATGGCATACCCCCCAAGTATTCCTTATATAAGGGATATTTTTGAATGTAAGGGCTTGAAAACGTCACATCACAGTGAGGGAAATCCGCCATATTGTTTGGGTATGAGCAATGGGATCTTGGTTAGCTAGAGTTGCCAACGCTACCATAAACTCGGATAGTTATTCACAGAAGTATAGTTATTATTTGCAGTTTATATTCATTGTGAGTGTCGATAGCAAAGATAAACAATTTCTATTGTTTGAGTGGACAATTTGAATTATGATGTGGAATTTTTTTTATACAATATATATATATATATATATATATATCATAAAAAAAATGAGTAAAAAAAAAAAAAAAAAAAAAAAAAAAAAAATATATATATATATATATATATATATATATATATATATATATACACACACACACACACATATATATATATATATATATATATATATATATTTTACTCATTTTTTTAAATGAACAGTGTCAATAATTCTGGAGGGAACTGTATCTTTCTGTAATAGTTCTTTGCGGTTTAGTTGGTTCCATAAAAATCACATGCGCCTTTCATATGTGTTTCATATCAATTGTTCTCAGTCACAAACATGAGAAAGTGAGACCTGAGTGGAGGATCAGCACCATGGCAACCTGTCAACAAAGTGAACCCAGCTGAACACAAGCCCCACCCCCATCTGTTCAGACCCCCTGCTGATTGGAGCATGTGGTGTAAAGTTCAGAGCTGAAGCTGTGCACTTAGTCAGAGTGTGTGTGTGTGCGTGTGTGTGAGGGTGTGTGTGTGTGTCACTGTGGTAGCACTGCACTGATTTATTTACACTGGTCCTGAAATACACACTATTTGGAAGCTTCAAGTCTTTTTGGTTGAAGGTATGGCAATTCTGTGAAAGTGTTAAACCTACAATATGTATGTGATTTGATATGTGCAGTATGATTTGATTTATACTACACAGTGATAATCCTGCACACAGACTCAGAGACTCAGATACTCAGAGATGGTGGGTAAAAAGGTAGCGAGAGAGACGCTGTTGCCCTCAGTGCGTGAGGATGACGGTGATGAAGGTCATGAGGAGGAGATGTTAGGAGGGATCCGGAGCAGGCCGCCAAGCCGACCTCGCAACATCTATAGCCGAGGCAGCGTGGACAGCCAGGTGAGTGCAGCATCGAAAGCAGCAGCAGCAAGAAGGTTGTCAGATCAAAACCCAGCCTCACTTCTTGCTGAGATTTTAGATTGCCTCTGGCTTGCTCATTAGGGATCTAAAGCTACATCCAAATTTGTAAATGTACATGTTTTTCAAAATACGTCTAAATTTACAGCATCTGTAAAGCTGCTTTGGGACAATGTCTATAAGTAGGAAGAATAGTTAGCACTATACAAAAAAATTTTATTGAAATTCAGATTTAGTCCTGAATCTCTAAGGAGCACGCCAGACACAACAGTGGCAAAGAGGAAAACTCTCTGAGATGACATCAAGAAACCTTATTAAAAAAAATGCCCTACATGCAAAAAATTAACACGTTAAAATAAATAAATTGTGAGAATATCATGTCATATACAGTATTATGTATCATCATGTACAATCCATCCCAAAGATACAAGAGCATAAAATCTCATCAAGTTTCATTTCATGAAGTCTGAATAAGAATTGAGAGGGAATAAAAATGAGGTTTTTTTATCAATTCTGTATCAATTTTGTATCAATTCCGGTGAAGCAGACCGTAACTAAATAATGCGAAGACAAATCACAAAACTAATAGAAATGAAAGAAACGTGTGTGTGTCTCAGACTGTCTTTCGAGCAAGTGGCTGCAGCCAGAGAGAGCTGAGCGCAGGGGAGAAATCCGAAGACGATGATGGTGCTGATGAAAATGACGAGGAGGAGGAGGAAGGCGGTCGGAGCAGTGAAGCGGTTGACGGACAGGAGGGAGCTGGAGCGTGTTTCGCCGTGGATGAAGACTATGACACAGAGCTGGAGCCTGAAGGTTATGTAGCAGGAGTTCTTATTAAAAGTGAAAAAGTGAGAGCGAGAGCGTGGGCGATTTATGTTATGATAGATGGTGTCAGAAAGCTAAGGGCCAGAGAGTGTGTGGTTGGTGCTCCACAGGGAAATAAAGCGGCCTAACAGTCATGAGTCATACTTTTGATTTCAGACAGAATCTCTTTCCCTCTCTCTCTCTCGATTTCTCACCTGCTCGTTCTGAAGATACAGAGACACCTACGCAGTCTCCTACATCTACATAAATCTGTTTTAACCCTCTCGGTAGCATGTATTCTCTCTCTAGCTCTCTCTCTGGCTGTTTATTCAGCTTATTAGAGATGACCATCTGCTGTATTAATGCATTGCGCCTCTGCATGGCTTATTGAACGCCTTGGGAATTTTCTCTCATTTATCATAATTTGGCGTCTTAATGACGAACAACAGTGCGCCGTCAGATGTGATTTGCCAACGACAAATATTTCATTTGGACAAGAAACGTTACAACCCTTTCTTTTTTATCTCTAACAAACAGTTAACATCGGGCTCATTGTGCCAGTGAGAATCGAGGGTTTAAAATCAAATATCAAATACAAATCCCATACAAATACAAAGACCAGACACCAGATTTGTGGTTTTGTTGCGAATGTGTTGAAGAATATAGAAAAAGAGGCTTAGCGCCACAATGAGCAATGACAAAACAAAAGTTGTGCTGTTCCAAACAAAAAAATTAACGGAAACTATAATATTTTATCATTTCTTCATACCTACAAAAGACAAAAGAAATGGCACCCCTACAGTGTCCAGAGAGATATAAGGGGGATAATTATTTTATAATTACAGAGTTCAACTATAGCTATCCAAAGAAACTAGCAAAATGTTAGCCTATGTACTGGCAAGAATGTAGCTTATATGCATACATAATTTAGCAGAGTTAGCATAATGCTGCAGTTTGCAAAGGTACAAAGTTTAAGAGTAAAAATCAACAGAGAACAAATGCTAGTGTCATGCTATGCTATACAAAGTCCAAAGGCTAGCATACAGCATTGAATAAACAAAATACAAACTAGCAATGTCTGCTGCTAAGTGGGACCGATGTGATGGGCACAAACATGGATTCTGGATGCCTGCATTGTTACTTATGCTGCCTTCCAGTTCTGTCAGAAATATTGTAATTACGAGGTGGAAGCACATGAATGTCACTACAATGTCGAAATTATACCTCGGGAACTCATTTTTCTATGAGTCCCGACTTTCCGAATTGGGGGTGTGTCAAATAACAAAAAGTCCCAGTATAAATGTGACGTCTAGAGCAAATGGTAAGATTTAAATGGGAATTATGCATGTTAACTGTTCAGTTCTTTATTTTCTTTCAGTAAGCCGTTTTGCCATTGATGATACGAAAAAAATTAAAACAAGCATTTTTCTCGTGCCATCCATTTTTCCGACCAAAGCCATTTGAACACACACCATGTTGTAATCCCCACCTCTGAACTCGTACGTACAAACTTCCGAGAAGGACTTAAAGGCAGAATTATACCACAGTGTGGTTGAATTCCCCATTCTGATTGGTCAGAAGGTGTATATTAATTTTGTATAACAGCATGGTTCGGACTGTAGTTCCGGCTCTAACATGAACGATAACATAACGATTTGTATAACACTCCAGACTGTGTTATTATATGAAAATAATGCACTTGTGGGACGCAGCGGGGTAGCGGCACTCATCTGCGTGTTGTGTCATATCACACCACCCCAACCTTTATTATTTTTATGTACAGTAACTGCTTGGTCTGTCATGTGTTATTCCTTACATAACAAAGCCACACTGATTATCATCATCATCAACATCATCATCACCATCATCATCAACATCCAGTTGTTTTGTTCCTTTCAGAAATGACAATTTCAGAGATAAAGAAATGTCACATCATGAATACTTTGCAGATGAGCCAAGAAGGTATGACCCCACGGGCGAGACGCGTTACCGAGAGATGTGTAAGATGTTCAATGTGGTTCCAGTGTCCTACTTCCTCAGGAACATGCACAGCACAGAACTGAGCATGATGCATCGTGGACTCGGCCCTCAGGTGACCCCGAAATTCTAGATAACAGTATAGAAATCGCAGATAAAGCAGATTAAATATGAATTATGACTCCCCACAATTCATACGACTGAAGCAGAGAATAAATAATAAAGTGCACTCTGTAGGGTAGCAAAGCCCTGGCGGTTCCCTTGGTAACCAACACCTCCATTCTGAAGCTGAATCTGCGAGATAATGGAATGGAGGGAGAAGGTGGAGCCGCCATAGCTGACATGCTGAAGGAGAACCTTTACATCACAGGTGCTTTTCTGTCTTTCACGAACTTCTTCTTTCATACACACAAAGCACGTGTCAACCCTGTCTACACACAACACACACACCTTATTGGCTTTGTTCAAATTTGTTGAAAGTCAATATATATCTTTAGCAGTTAGATGGAAATTTGTCCAGCTGCTTTTTTGGCTTCTTATTACCTGCTCAGTAGGTCAGGAGATGTGATCTGACGGATATAAAAATACTGTTGTTATTTTATTAAGGTTGAAGAGAATAAAAATGATTGGCTAACTTCTTACATTAAGCAGTACTACATGGGTGTTAGTTTAAACTTTTAGTCTTTTTTTTTATTATTATTTAGCAATATGAGAAAAACTGCATATACTGCATTTGATAAATGGCTATGAAAGTATGAATATCATAAAATCTTCATATACTATTTTTCATACTATTTTTCCACATAATTTTAAATACTAAAATGTAGATCATTTTGTTTTAGGATTTGTTTAGTGCCAATGTTTGCTTTTTTAGTTTTGCGCTGGGGCCTTTGATGCTAATGTAGCTGACAAGTAATAGAAATCTGTCTCACCTGATTCTTCCCAATTCCCAAATCTTCATATAATTTCTTCAAATACACGTAATCTATTATGAATTTCCCCTCTCAGCTCATGGTGTAGTTGTTTTGAGTTGATTCCATGCGCTCTTGTTGTTGTTGTTGTTTTTTTTTAACTGCCATGTGCTTGTGTTTTGGTCCTGACTCCGCCTTTGTCCCATCACTGGACTAATACCTAATGTGTGCACCTGTTCTGAGTTTAGTCCTTGATGAGTTTGTCTTTATATACCCTCATGTTCCTTGGTCTCATCGCAAAGTCTCGTTCATTGTATGCACGTTTCTGAGCTTTTGTTTCTGACGTTCCCTGTTTCCTTGCTTCTAAAACATGCCCCATGTTTTAGTTTGCTGTTGTTTGCCAGTTCTCTGACCCCTGCCTGGAATTATGACAATTATGATTGTTGGAATTCCCCAAATCTGTAAAACACAGATTTTACACGCTTGCATCCTGGTGCATCTATACACATATTACATAATCCCGTTTTGGATAAACTATTTTGTAAAATAGCAGGTCATGCTTATCATTTTTAGTTTCACATCATTTTAACTTTCCATCGCTCATCTTCCTGTCCAAAATGGCCGCCCCATAGAGTTACACCATGCAGCTACAACCCGAGGTTTTGTTTCTAGATGACAGTAAGTTATACTGTGTCCTAAACCACATCAGCAAGTGCGTGTGTGTGTGTTTGACATCACTGAAGAACTGGATGCACTTGGAAGGAGATATTTACTGAAATTTTTCAGCGATGTCCATTATTTGTTAGCAGCATTAGCCTTTTTTGTTTGATTTCAGACACAGAACATGGCTAATTAACTATATTTGGTGTTTTTTTTCACCATTTCTTTAAGAAAGCATCATATGAAAATGTCTGAAACTGTGTGTAAACACTCTGATGAAAGCATGTGTTGCTGGCCTTCTTGCAGAAATAGATCTTTCAGAGAACAGGCTTGGTGAGTGTGGGATGAAGGCTCTGGCCAGCATGCTGCTAGAGAACACCTCTCTCATCTCCCTTAACCTTTCTGGGAACCATCTGGACGAGCGAGCGGCTAAACACCTGGCTCCAGCGCTGACCAAAAACCAGCACCTGCAGCATCTGGACCTGAGCCACAACCAGCTGGGTGAAGCAGCAGGTACAGCCTGAGGGAAGAGAGATGAAAGCTAATGATGAGAGGCTGATTTTTGAGTCATTCACAGGCCTAGTCAGTTGTGCTATTATTATAGTAAATGTAGTGGTTTGTCACTTTGAGAGTTTCCTAGGGACATATTGAAGCCTCTCCCTAACCAATCTCTTCTTGCCTCATGAAGTGCCCATTAGGAAAAAAGATAAAGCTCTGCTTTGGCTGAAGGTGGAGATAATTCAGGGTCAGAAATCATAAATTGAGGCTTGAAATTCCATCTACTCCACCTTTAAATGAATGCTACTCACATTTATCAAGGTTACTATTTTAAGTAAGGAATAAAACACTTCAGGGCAGGCTGTTGTAGGACAATAATCAACAACAGGGGAGTTACTCTTACCACCCCGGAGTTGATTACTTTCCTATCACAGAATGTCACGAAATGATTTATTCCTCTTTTATCACAGCAATTGCCACAGCCAGCAATTACAATATTTTATTTATTAAGAAAGAAAGAAAGAAATAATAATAAATAATTACTTACGTTACAGCAGCTGACGTATATCTATAACATATTGTTCCATCATTTTTTTCTCTCTCTTAAAGATCATAAGACAAACAATACAGCTTTTGCTCTTTTTTTTGCACAAACTGCAAAGTCCCCTTAAGTTACAGCTTTACCACTGATTGTTATAAATCGCTGACGCTGGAGATTCCTTCCATAAATGTTAAATAAATGCTTCCTCATAGAAACTTAGCAACAAATACAGTACTTTTGTTCGTTTAAGTGGAGTGTCTGCCTTACAAGTCCCTGTGTAAGCCCCAGTTACTATAGAAACAATATTGCATTAGAACAAGTGCATTAATTTAAACCTAAATCTTAAATCAAACTTAAACTTAAATCATTTGAATAATAGCTGGAACTACAGTCAGAGCTGCTGTTATAGAGAATTAATCAACGCCTTCTGACCAATCAGAGTTGAAAATTCATCAGACCTGTGATATAATAAGGTTTATTTTATAGAAAATCTGAAATGGTTGGTATCAAAGATTTGTGAATTGGTCCATGTTTGAGTTACAAGAACTTCCTTTAATGCAAAACTGTGCCTTAGTTGCAAAATAAACTCCATTTCGTATTAGTTTAAGAGTTTTTGTGCACAGTTTAGCAAGCTACAGGTGGTGTTTGGCGCAAAAATGAGAAATTCAGTGTATTTCCATTTTAAAGGTTTCTTCTTATCCGGTGTAGTGTTTAGTGGAATACCATCTGTTACCAGACATTCAGACCTTGAAGATTAATTGCTGAAGGTAAATGAGTGACAGTTCAGTTTCCAAAAGCAAATCTGTGTTACATGTTCCAGCTTCAAGCTAAAGTCAATACAGTGCCTTCAGTCATAAATCATCTAAATGAGTATAGACATCAAGTACTCATAGTACTGCATCTTATACCACCTCGACTGTCATTTAAACTCTCATCTGGACTGAGGTGTGTTAAATAGAACCATTGTAGGGCTAGTCATTAGCATTATGTAACACTAAAAACTTTAAATCCTTGTTGTTTAACAATTTTAGAGAAATCATATTGTTAGACTGCTTACACAGTGTCAGTCAGCCGCCAGATGATTGGCCCGAGGGTGTGCAGTCTCAGGATGAGAAGATAAATCATGTGAAAATAGATGGTCTTGACAAGTCCACAATGACATTTAGAATTGGTTCAGTTGTGCAGTTTAATTGAGACGAGCCACAGACATCCTCATACCCTTTACACAAAGCAAAGACAGAGGGCAGGTAAATCCCTCAGCGTCACACCTCTGTAGTTATTTGATTTGGCAGAGAAAAAAAATCGGACTCGTATTTGCAGTCTGCTTCTCTTTCTTAAAAGGCAGGTCTGTTTGTCCTGGCAATACTACCACCTGGAAAATTAAGCGAGAAACAAGTTTTGTTCGTGGATCATTTGGATTTTTGGTGTTATTGGAGTTGTTGCCGGTTTCTGAGAATTGAGGAACACTGGTGTTTTCTTTCAATGAAACCCAGAAACAGTACAACAGTATGGAATGATATAAGCAGTGATTTAACCAGTCTGTAGACTGTAGACTAGCCGTAGAAGTGTGTCAGGTGGGAGGATTGTGGATATAAGCCTTCTGGCTATGAGACACTGAATGACAAGAGTGTTTTGTGATCCGTATAATTCAAAAAGAAAAATATTCCACGAGAGAGCTATGAATCATACAGTCATAACACATCCAACTGGCACCTCTCACTTTATCATACATATGGCAATATCTGTATCTTTCTAAAGCTATCATACAAATATACTGAAACGTATGTTTAGCTTCCTACCGCTGTGACAAACATTCTATATTTTTTCTTGTTTAATTTCTGTCTTTGTCTTTTGGGGAAGTGGTAGCTCAGTGCTTAAGACGTTAGACTTCTGATTGGACGGTCATAAGTTCGAATCCCAGCACTGCCAAGCTGCCAGTGCTGGATCCTTAAACAAGGCCCTTAACCCTCCACTGCTCAGTTGTATAAATGAGATAATTGTAAGTCACTCTGGATAAGGGTGTCTGCCAAATGCCATAAATTAAATGTAATGTCTTTTAAGAGCTGCAATTTGTAGAGCCTTCTGCTGGCTGTAACATGGTTCAATCCTGAGCTGGGTTACTGTCTGTGTGGAGTTTCTGAGCATGTATCTGGGTTCTCTGGTTTCCTCCCACCTCTCAAAAACATGCAGGTGGGTTTAATGACTACATTAAATTGCCCTAAGTGCAAACAAATGGGGAATAAGTGGATAAATGGGCTTATGTCCCACCCAGGGTGTATTTCCACCTCATGTCCAATGTTTCTGGGATAGGCTCCGGATCTACCATGACACCATGACCAGGATAACACAATTATCCTGAAGCTGTTCCAAGCAAACCTTTGGCCTTGGAAAAAAAATGTAAACAGGAACCCAAAATAAACAGTCTAATGAAATCCACTGAATGGCAATATTGCATTTTTCTTCCTAATATGTTTAAAATTGTATGATTCATAGAGGTTCTGAAACATGTAAACATTACAATCTAAACTAATGATAGTACATGTCTGGATTTGGTCTGCTGGATAACTTTGTGTAGAAAACATCAGAAGGAAATTTCACTAACTTCATATTAGGTCTAGTGTTGGTCTTACATTCTGTAAACCTTTCGATAATATCAGGAAGATGATGTTGGAACATGTTGAGGTAAATGTAACAAAGCTCTTAATTTTTGAGGATGTTCAGGCGATGTACTGAAAATGCCTGAAAATTTTGTCACCTGGGAAGGCTCAGATAATCACATTCTGAAGCGCACACACTTCAATAGCATCTGTGTGAGTTCGTTTTCTCTCTCTTTTTCTTGCTCTCTTCTCTCTCCCTGGCCCTTAGGGGAAATTCTGGGTGCTGCTGTAGCTGAGAACACGGGAATGAAGTCAGTCAGTCTGGCCTGGAACGGCATTCGTGGAAAAGGGGCCATCGCTTTAGCTAAAGGCCTTGGGGTAAACACGATAACGTTTCTTTCATGCTCCACAGGAGCCCACTGAGATATTTATCAACCCAACAACCATGATTAAACTTTGAATACCTTAATCCTGAAGTGCTCTTCATAGAGCACAAACAGTGGTGTTCAAAAAAGTGTCTATTTGATAGTCATAGCAAATATTCTGCTGTAATACTGTGGAGTTACTGTTACCATGCCAATGTTAACTGTTTTCCTACAACAGCATGTCTGAAAGTGTTTTATTTTATTCCTCTTATACCACAGCATTTTGCCTAAGATTACTATTTCATATTTATTAAAGCATTGCATACATATATGCTTATGTTTATGTGTATGTACACTATAAAAGTTTGTGGACACCTGATCATTACACCTATATACGGTTCTTCCCCAAACTGCTGCCAAGCAGTTGGAAGCACGCAATTGTATAGAATGTCTTTGTCAATTTCCCTTCACTGGAACTAAAGGGCCCAAATCTGTTACAGCATGACAATGCCCCTGTGCACCAAGCGAGCTCCATGAAGACATGGTTTGCCAAGGTTGGAGTGCAAGAATTAAAGTGGACTACCCACTGAACACCTCTGAGGTGAACTGGAAAGCCAGCTGCACCCCAGGCCTCTTGTTGCTGAATGAGCACAAACCCTCATAGCCATGATCCAAAATCTAGTGGAAAGCCTTCCCAGAAGAGTGGAGCTTATTATAACAGCAAAGGGGGAATAAATCAGGAATGGGATGTTCAACAAGCACATATGGATGTGATGATCAGGTGTCTACATACTTTTAATTTACCTCTGACTAATACAAAATGCTGACACTGGAGATTCCTTCCAAAAATGCTACATAAACATCTTATAGAAAACATCACATCAGCAATTACATACATTTTTAAATCCATTTATATGGAGTGTCCACCATACAAGTCCCTCTGTAAGCTGTTATACGTGTATATAGAAATGATAGAACGAGTGCATTGATATAAACCTGAGATAGAACTACTGTCAGTAGTTTTTTTTACTGCTGTTATAAAAAAAAAACCTTTTAGACCAATCAGAACATTGCTGTGGTATAATAGATATTTTTTAAATGTTAAAAAATTTTCACATGATCAATAATGTCCTTTATTAAGTATTCTATTTTTGCTAGTCAGTGAGTTGGATGCTAGCTAGCAGGTGAGGTTGCTATGATCCTGCCACGTTGTTAAACTCTTACCAACAAACAGGAGTAAAACATAACATCAGGTTAACATTTATAATACAGTAACATTTTCGAAACCAAAGGGATATATAATATATATATATATATATATATATATATATATATATATATATATATATATATATATATATATATATATATTATCCCTATATAATACATATATATAATTTATTGAGCTTTCACAATTTAGCGCAGTCTCCCAGTGTGGTTTCTGAAGGATACTTAGCACTTTTGTTTGCTAACACCAACCAGAAAACTAGCTATATTAGGTGAATTAGCACCACTGATGTCATGATTTCCTTACAAAATGCATTTCTGTGTCTTTACAGTACAAAATATTTTTTATACAGTTTGCAGTATTTTGCAGTTTATTTTAACGCATTTATACTTTAGGATATTTTGTTAGCAATCCGACGTGTGACACTGTCTCAACGGGTCCTGATTAGAGTTTTGACTTATTTACACTCCCTGATGAAACGATCAATAATCAATATAATCCACTCACAATGACTTCCTCACTGTTGAAAGGCTAACATATTCTTGCAAACTGTGGACTTATCTTACAACGGATTGGGCAAAGAGGGAGCAGCGGCTCTGGGTGAGGTGCTTAAAGACAACAACACGCTGGAGGAACTGAATATCAGGTATATTCTATTATCATTTCCTTTATCCGTTTGGTTGTCACAGCTACAGTATCATTTCATGATTGGAACAAGATTACAAGGGTGATACCATGATTAGGAAGCCATTTGTGTCCCACTGATGTTTCAAATATGTATGTAAAGTAAAGGTAAATACAATAAACTTTACCTTAAAATATAATCATTAAAACACTTCACAAGAAAAGATTTTTGTGTAAATGTATTTAACACCTCATGCAGGAAACATCCTTTTCCTTGAGTCATCCTTTCATGAAAAATTGTACATTTTAGTTAATATTCACTCAGCATTGTTACCTGAACACATTCACCCCTATCAGATATTTGGAATATTCCACCAATCACATGTTCAACAGTAAGCTGCATAATCCAAATTTCCTGAAGATCATGGGAAGAAGAAAATTGAGTTCTCTCATTCCTTTTATTAATTTTTAGTGATATTGAGATATTGCACAAATTATGGATTGAAAGTAAATTATAATTTATGTAAAAATGCCATTTATGTATTTGCTAATTCTATGCTAAAAAAAAATCCCCTCAACCCTGTTACTTTCAGCCCTGTTACTCATTTATGAGAAAATGCAGCCATTGCCAGCAAAAACCCTTGTAGAAAAATATAATAATGTTGCCTGAGATGGGTTAACACATTTATCTGCATATTTTCTTAAATTTAATTTTGAAAAAGTGTTACAAGAGCTAAATAGCACCCCAATCATGGAATCACCTATAAACATAATGTAAGGGTTTTAATACAGTCCGTCATTAGTGCATATTTACTCCCAACTCTTAGTTTTAATTAGTATTTTTAGGAATAATTAAATTTTTTTTCTTAGATTCAATATTAAAAATGATTACAAAAGTGCTAATTTGTATCCCAATTATCAACTCACCCACAAGATCTCTTCAGCACTTCGTATAACAGATTGGCTAGTATCTGTTATACTGTATATAGTGAGAGAAGACAAAGCAAGCTTGATTTGACTTCTGATACTTATCAGTCATGTCTTAAAACAAAGGTCATGTATGTTTTGCCTCAGGCACAGCTCAGAAAGCGGGTCTTGACATGATTTGATGGATTCTTGCAGTGAAAGAATCAGCCCCATTTCAAAGCTGTACACATCGACTCAGTAGTGAAAAGGCGAATTTAGTTTGTTACATATGTCACTCGTTATAAAACACTATTATTCATTATGTATATAATTCCTCTTTTCACAGTATCAACCGCATCCCTCCTGAAGGAGCAGTCCACTTAGCCGTGGGTCTCAAAGCAAACAACAACCTTCGGATTCTTAAAGTAAGTGTGCAGGAAAGTGGTTTCTCTAGACGTTGACCTAGAACATTGGCATTCAAGTGGCATATTAAGCGAAACTAATTACAGAAAGTTTTATCGATAATATTTCGATGATTCTCTTGGCATTGTAGATGGCTCGGAATCCTGTTCGGTCAGCCGGATGTTTTGCGGTGCTTAAAGCCATAGAAGGAAACCCTTCATCTTCAGTGGAGTACCTGGACTTTTCTGTACGTAACTTTCCCTTAAAGTCAGCCCAAAATAGTTTAGACAATCATAAACTTTTTCTGTATTGAATAATAAATTGCTTGATTTTGAATAATTTTGAATAATAAATTGCTAAATGAAGAAAAAAAATTTTCTTCATCAAGAAATCCAGTCTATCAATATGCAAATTGTAAACAACCCAAATTGCTTTCTCCTGCTAAACCGCTATCATATGATCTGCATTTGCATATTGGAACCTGATTGGCTCTTACATCTTGTGATGAAATAACACAAAATCAGTTTTTATGTGATGTTCAGATCCCCCTTGTTTTTCTTAATTTAAACCACAGCTCTGTTGATGTCTCGATTCAAATTGGTCAGAAAATTGAATAATTTTCTAAACCAGAAGCTCTGTAGAGATAGAAGCAGTAGGGATAGAAGGCAAATCACAGGTTTATATTAATGTTGTTCTAATTAAACAATATCACACAAGCAAGAGTGCAATTATACTGTGTATCAGCACGGCTGTGATTCGGCTGTAGGTAATCACAACTGTGCTGATATTCAGTATAACCGTATGATTGCAACCACACGATATAACAGTTTCATAATTAAGAAATTAATATCAAATAACTGACATTTCAGACACAATATGGCAAATAATTTGTTTATTTTTGCTCCACTAATTGAAATAGATCCCAAAAAAGCTATGCTCACTTTATAGCCCATTGGCTAGCTGGCTCACATTGATCTGTACATTCCTGTTAAAGGTGCTTCCAGTGAAATTGGCTTCAATTCTTCCTTTTCATCTTCATCTGATGAGCTTTCATATTTTAAGTCAGAAGTTATATTCATGAAAATTGTACCATTTGCCATGTCTGCTGATGATGTCACTAACCTTACTGTAGTAACAATTTCAGTGAGGCTGTTGCTAGAATTGAAATTTTACGTGCTGAACACAGACGAGTGGAGTGATACACACAGTGAAAGTTATACAGTGCAGTTATACTAAATAAGTACTCTTGGAACGCAGCTCGTCCAATCAAATTAGTGGACCGGAACTAACTGTTGTATAATACGTTATCGTTTCTATATTAACAGCTCATTCTCATGAACTTGTATGACAGACTCTCCAAATAATCGACATCTAATAATAAACAATTTTTAAAAATATGTTATTTAACAAAGAAAAAAAATAGAATCTGATTTATATGCTGGCATTTTCTGTAAGGAGATGTTTATTTAACATTAATGGAAGGAGTCTCCAGTGTCAGTGCTTTGAAAAAGTCAGATTTGTAAAACTGATGTGTTTTCTCAATAACAAACTGTATTTTTTTGTTTTATTAACTTCAAGAGAAATCGAAGGAATGACTGTTTACAGCTACTATTACATAAGCAATAACAGGAACTAAGTTGTTTCTTGGATGGTCCACAACATTAAATGTAACTATATACGGATAAAAAGTTCTTTAATCAATAAAATATTGTAATTGTGGGAAAATTTCTGTGGTGTAAGAGGAATAAAACACTTCGGCACATGCTGTAAGTGTTATGTAAATGAAAATAATCAACTTAAGAGTGACATCACATCATCCCATCTTTGATTATTTTCCTATAACAGCATGCCCGGCCATCTTTTATTCCTCATACAGACACATTATATGTCTGTATATATATATTTTATAGTATTTTTAAAGCATTAATCTCTTGTTCATGTGTTTTGAACCAGTCTTTCGTAGTAGTACATTATGACATTTTGCTCTTGTAACTCCTTTCCCCAGGACATCAGCGTGGACCAAGAGTTTGAAGACTTGTTTAACTCGATCAAAGAAACTCTACCAAACTTCCAAGTGAAGCACGGTGGCAAAATAAGACCTTCCCAAAATCTAAAGAGCTGACCTCTACCAGAACAGTCAATTCTAATCTGTCACTTACATCTGTGTCTCCTGAATGTATTAAAAACAGAATGAATATGCAAAGAAACAGAGCAGCATGGATGTCTATTCGTGACTATTTAACTGACTGATGGGTTAGTGAGCGAAGCACCTGCTGTGTGTAATACGAACAGCTGTCGTACACAGCGATGTTCCCACGCCTGACTGAGCTCACGTGCTGATGACG